>OZ024909.1:82944571-83373699 GCA_964017125.1 Flabesymbios commensalis
ATAAACAGATGAGCTAAAAGATTGATATAATGAATTACATTTATACTGGAATGGAACCATGATATTTTAGCAGTTTAGGTGATATTGAATTGATAACATTTGTAGGCTTCAGGATATTTGAAATATAACTCACCGGCCTACAAAATCTTTTCCCGGATGGACTCTTCAATGATGGAGTGCCGGGCGTTCCTACATTCACTCGTCTCCTTTTCTTCTTTTTGGGTGTTATTTGAATTGTCGCCATGGCTATAATATTTAAAAAAAAAATTATACAATAGTAATACAATATAAGTATATGACCTTAACAATGATGTAATGATAATTTGTTGGAAAAACTGTTTCTCCATATTGAAATAGTGAAAGGCCTACTGAATTTCAGTTAGTATAATTATTAAAATATCATGCAAACAGACATAACACTATATCATGAACAACTGTGAAATCATATATTTGTCTATCAATGTATTTTAATCAATAGGCCTAACGTTACAGTAATTTACAAAGCTGAATAGGGGGGGGGGGAGTGTGTTGGAATATGTTATAATATAAAAAATTCTGGTCCTAATATTTTTTTTTAATATTGATTTTGCTTGGGTAGCTTAACTGCTTAACTGTGTAGCAGTAGTGGGCCTACTGCCTACTGTAGGCTATAATAGTGTACAACATTTTTTTTGCAGAAATGTGAGTAATATTACTTAGTGCAACCGAAAGTTGGACAAAATAATTTCCCCCGTAAGATCTTTCAGGCCCTGTGGTCTTTTAATTGTCGCTCCCCTAATTACGGTAGCCCCTTAATTATAGAAACGTCGGTAAAATTAGATAGGCCCGCCGGTATTATCACACATTTTATTTAGACACCTGAATAATTGATAAAGGTAGTAGTAGGGACATATCTTAAAACTAAAACATAATAGCCGACACAGGAAGGTAGACCAGCACAGGTCAGCCACCCAATGTGGAGTATCAGGCTGGAAAGGGGTGGGGGGACGGTGGCAGACTTAGTTGATTAGATGACTCTTTGAGTTAAGATGGTTGAGAATTGACTGAGATATCATCGTAGTTCGTAGAGAGTGTGGCTCAAGAAGCAAACGCTAATTTTATTTTTGGAACCAGGTAATTTCGCCCCACTAGGTCCAAGTAGGCTAAGTAGCTAGATAGACTTTAGTAAATTAGTAGGCCTATTTGATTTCCCAAGTCAACGTTGTCATTAGACCATTCAAAATTTAATTTAATTCTGGTATTGAATATGAAAGTATCTGTGTAACTGTTCGCATAAATGATAACCGCCAATTAGAAGAGTCAATCACTGAAGTCATTTATTAGGGTTGGCCTTAAGGCTTAATCAGTGATCAGTTGTCTTGTAGCCTACAGTTGTCAGTAATGGCCGCCATCTTCTCCATTTTTTAGTGCCACACCCGTTGTAGAAATACGCTTCGCACAGGAAATAATAGGGGGATTACATTGGAAAATTTGATATCATCACTTTCATAAATTAACAATCTATCACATAAGGGTATTTTTTCCAATGTAATCACCCTGGAATATGATCACTTTTTATATTTTCTTTAAAAAACCGTCGTAATTTGGACAAATTACACTGAGAATTGGGCTAGTGATAAGAGGAGACGTTCACATTTCATGACTGATTAATAAACTTTGGACTAATCAGTGGCAATATCGTGTGAATATATTTTGAAAGTATAATATATAAGAATGTAAATTAGTATCATGATTATCCATGTCATTTGATTAAATAGGTGAAATAGACTAGTTTTATTCACTTACCTTCACATTCACATCCTCTCAAAAAGTTCAACAGCACGGCACGAAAACGTGGGCGGAAGTTCCTTGTAAGGCGGCGTGTGATTGGCTTGCTGAAGACGTGGTACACTTTTGCCATATATGGTGAATCAGGTCAATTAGGTCGAAATGGCTTGATCGCAGGCAGGGTGTGTGCTCACAACCTGCTATAATGACAGGATGTGAACGAAAGGCTATTCCGCCATTGGAAATATATATATATATATATATATATATATATATATATATAAATAGTCTATAGTATAGACATAATCCAAATTTTACAAAATACCTTCATCATTATTGAGACATAAAAATCAATAAGCATAAATCTTCATCCATCTGAAGAATCATTTGGATGAAACTTACTATCTCTTAGCAATAAGGCCTTTTTTATGTAATCTGACAGATTTTTCAACATATTTATGTCTTTTGAGGTAAATAACTTTACAAAATGTTCAGTACTTTCAGAAAAAGATACAATATTATATTTTTCGCGTAATGCTGCATACAATGGACATTCTACAATGAAATGAATTTCATTTTCAACTTGATCCTTACATGTAAAACATGTTCTTTGTTCAGGTGGTAAGGAAGGTTTATGATGTCTGCCTGTTTCTATTCTTAACTTATGATCACTTGATCTAATTTTAGCTAGAGCTCTTTTATGAGACTGTAGTGAAGATGAGAACATGTGTATCTGTCTTGGCTTCCCATACACATGATGACGTCACGCCGGGAAGACGATATCTCAGCCCATTTGAAGCAGACCCCTTGACAGCAGAACACCACTCGATTATATGACTCCTAAATCCCTCAGAGGTGAGCTACTTTGCGTAATATGTTTCTGCACTGACTACTTCAGTAGGCATTTTTACAACATTGGCGCTGCGACATTCGCAAGACGAACCGCACAAAGTGACAAACATGTTGTTTTGGGCATGGTTGAAAATGTTCAATTCCTGCCGCCATCCATTTGACTGACGTTACACGGCAGCGACTGGTTCATTCGTTAATGACGAGTGGGCTCCCAATCATAAACTGTTTATGACATTGACTAATTTTTGGTTCAATAAGCCTACTCAGGCTACTGCGAATTTCGCAAAACGAAGCAGAACACAAACGTGTTATTGTGGCATACATGTGATTGAAATTTTCATTTCAACAGGTGTCGCTATTGTCACATGATCGTGACGCTTTTTAACTTGTACATTAAATTGGGCTCCCCAAGATATATTGTACATGCAATTGACCATTTTTTGGTTGGTTTACATTATTTTGATATAGTTGTCCTAATTGCGCCATCGTTTTCACAAAAATATTATTTTTTGTAAAAAATTATGGCAGTGAATGTTACCATCACACCTTTGGGTGAAAATGAAATAGGGCTTGTGAGACCTGAAGCTAAATCTAGCACTGACGTTAGGCTTAGTAGTTTTGAACAAGATGGCATCGATTCCACACAATTACAAGGAGTGCCAGTGAACAGTGTAGATCAAAATGAAGAAATGTTACTTGATGTGATTGAAAAGTTGAGAGCCATTTTGAAAAGAAATAAAGATTCTACATTGAATGATTTGCCAGTTTTAGAAAACAGTAGGCCCTCTATAAATAAATTGGATGCAAATGGTTCGGTTGGGGACGAGGATAAGATTGGCGTTGAAGAAAATTCAAAATTGAAACTAGCCGCAAATTTAGCAATCAATCTGCCTTATCAAAGCTACCAAGATTTAGAGCTGTCAGAGCAGAAACTTGAGAAGGATCAACATAGCGAATGCATTGAATTGTTTGAGGATAATCATGATCCTCACGTTCATGGCGATCGTTATGTCAGATTGAGCTTCCTCGTAGGAGGGCGCCTAGCTCTCTGGGTAGCCTCACCCATGACACGGTGCATTTAGTATTCATGTCTATGGCGCCCAGTGCTGCAGATTTAGTTATCCAGGTTGCACTTACCGCCATGGATCTGGCTAGCCAGGTTTGACTTCCTCAGAGAAAGGTTACATCTGTGGCGCCTAGCGCTGTGGATAGCCTTGTTCTGGGGATAGCCTTACCCATTACATAATGCACTTGGGATTACCATCTGTGGCGCTAACGCTGCGGATTTAGATAGTCAGGTTGCACTTAGCACTACAGATCCAGCTAGCCATGCTTTACTTTCCCATGGAAAAAGATCATCCTTGGGTGTGACTAGTCATCTGGTCATGTCTCAATACATTACGCCATGTAAATTTAAGTAGTCCGGTTTCACTTTCTCATGGGAAGGTTACACCTAAGTTGGCCATCCCCGCATGTAACCTTGCTGAAGACGCAATATCAGTTAGCCAAGTTCTCGCGTCCCCTATGGTGTCTAACAGTATATTGCTGATGGTGATGCTATAAGCACTAGGAAGTCAGAGGCTAGATCTTCTTCACTTGCGCAAGCCTAATAAGTGTAGAAGTGGTTACCATGGTTACGTACATGTGCCCTGGTTGCGGTGGTTGATTTCCCTTACCTTAAAAGCACTCCTTATAGGTAATCACATTCCCTTTTATACAAATCGTGTTCTAGCGAGTTGGGAACTTGAGAAGGTACGTACGGTTTCAACATGTTCAACCAAGCCGTACCTTCCGGCATTTCCAAAAAACATTAACCATTGAGAGATCATTTTCATGGTGCCGTGCCATGCGTGCGTTACTGCATACGATTTCATCTAGTATTAAGTACATACAGCCTCCCTGACGTACTCACACATATGCAGTGGTGAATGAAGTGTAGGCCTATGTGAAGAAGCAACCCCCTTTTGATTTGAAGGAACCCCCTTTTGCATGATAGTATTTTACACCTTTTTAATTATGTACACTGGAAAGTATTTTATTATTAATCAGGCTTTACCACTTAAAACGTAACTCCCTGTTAAATTCAAGAGCTATGGAAGTCACCCCTTCCATCTAGATAAGTTCCTCCACCATTCCTCTCGTTCACACCTGTTTGTTTGTTATCAGGGACACAGGGTTACTGTGGGTTACTCCCTCTCCCTGACATAACTGACTACACCCTAACATCTTACTGAAGATTTCTGATTCTGTAGCCCGCATTGAGCAGAGGTTTGCCTTTCCCTAAAGGCTATGGTCCTAGAAATTGTATGGCGGGTTACCAGATTACATGAGAGTGTTATGGTTTACCATGTTAGGCAGTGTACATATAGGCCAACATGGAGACAACATAGTTGTGGCCGTATTTCTGAACGCCGCTGCGACTGCGTTGACCTGTTGATGGCAGATATGTTTCTGTCTATTGTTTACCATAGGTTACCATTACCTTAAGTTTATCAAGTTAAGCAGTCTGTGCATACATAGTGACAAGATAGTTGTGGCCGAATTTTTAGCACTGCTGCGACTGTGTTGACCTGTTTATGTGCAGATATGCTTAGTTTGTTTATGTACGTGTAGATATATTTAATGTCTTATAAGAATATCACTTTATTTAAAGCTGGTACACTTGTGGCCGTTATCAAAACGCCGCTGCGGTTGTATCCATCTACATAATACATTGTGCACTTTAACATTTGGTGTCGAGTTGACTTGGCACTACTACACTGTATTTTACCGTTATCATTCATTCATCGCATTTCTGATTTACTACCTTCACACCTGTTAAGCATGTTAAGTGCCACCCTTCCTTTTCACCCTCCCTCCATTCCTCCTAAAATAATATTACAGGGAAGAATGTAGTGAAGATGAGAACATGTGTATCTGTCTTGGCTTCCCATACACATGATGACGTCACGCCGGGAAGACGATATCTCAGCCCATTTGAAGAAGACCCCTTGACAGCAGAACACCACTCGAATATAGGACTCCTAAATCCCTCAGAGGTGAGCTACTTTGAGTAATATGTTTCTGCACTGACTACTTCAGTAGGCATTTTTACAACAAGACCATGACAGGTTATAAATTAAATAATCTTCTATTACAATATAATTCTTTATCTTTGCATAAGTTCTAAGTTTATTACTAGTATCTTTAACAGTGATATCACTTCTGATATTGCTTAGAACCAGTTCTTTACATTTCTCTTCAAGTTTAATCACAATTGTCCTAATATCATCCTTAGTATGGATCATTGTACAATTGTCATCAACCATTTTTATTAATTTCTGAACACCAGTAAACCAAGATGGTATACCGTCATAACATAATTTCTTTTCTGACAATAAACATTGAAACAATAGTTTGCTTTGACTTGAATTCTCTATTTTAATTATCTAAGAATACATTTCATAATATCAAAACATACTGGTATCCTCTCTAACTCTGCACGAGCTGCCAAATTTGAAGTAAATTCACCAACTCCTAACAATTGTTTACATATTTTACTTTGCAATTTTTCAAATTCAATTGATTCAATGTTTTTCAAATTATTCTGAAAATGTTTATAAAACTGCTGACCCCACACCTTAGCTCCATATATTATTAATTGGTTTAATCATACAATCATACAATTTAAGTACAAGTTTTCGGATTGTTTAACAAATAAATGTCAATACCACTTCGCAAAGAAAACCATGCCTTCCAACCTTTTTGTGCCAATTCATTAATACCCTGTAAAAAGGAACCTGAGCTAGATATTGTTATACCAAGATATTTATATGAGTCAATGACTTCTAAATTTTGATTTCCAAGCATAAACGCAACGTGTGCAGAGTGGGACCAATCCAAGGCAATATATCCGAACCAGATTATGCTCATGAAACGTCTGAAAAAAAATCATTCTGATTCTCTGACTTTGTGTCGGCCTAACATAAACAGATTTACGTTTGAAAATAAGGCTTTTTGTATAAAGTACAAAGACTAGAGCCATCTAGTGTGTGGTCCCAGCAAACACGAGACAATCACCCAATGCTGTTTCAATGTTGGGCTAGTGTGATAGTGTCGAATTTTTGGTATTGGTTCGTCAGTGTATGATGGCAGAGCCATCTTGTGATTGCATTATAACTAAATAATGGTTCGTAATATTACTGGATTTAGTGTCACCTTAAAAAGTCACATGATAACTCTGGGCTAGGGAAATTTTCTTTTCTAGCTGGACACCGTTCTATATAGACATTTTCAATGTTGGGCTAGTGTGATAGTGTCGAATTTTTGGTATTGGTTCGTCAGTGTATGATGGCAGAGCCATCTTGTGATTGCATTATAACTAAACAATGGTTCGTAATATAACTGGATTTAGTGTCACCTTAAAAGGTCACATGATAACTCTAAGCTAGGGAAATTTTCTTTTCTAGCTGGACACCGTTCTATATAGACATATTTTAAAATATGTAATCAACGTCAGAATTGTATCAGAAGGTGGTGAATGACTACTTTTGTGCTAGATAACATAGACCTAACGATCATGCCATCATGGTCGCGCATCGGCGGTACGCTGTAAACATGTGTTCGGGTTACTGCCAGGGGACAATTTTTGACCTTAATAAAATTGATGAAATGACCTTGAGCGTTGACCTCTTCTTGTACGCGGCTTGAGACTGGTAAAAGAGAACCACCGATAGGGCTGCCACATACTTCCGCCGGGCAACCCTATTACAAATGGCGCAGTCGACAGGATGTCTCAAGGACGCCGAGAGAAGAGGAACCACACAACATCACGTCACCATCAGCTTGGTCACACAAGGTACCGTAACTCAATTGTCCCCTGGTGGTATTTGAGCTAGGCCGATATATTCATTTTTTTTTAAGAAAAAAAAAAGGGAACATTTTGGTCAGCACTTACTTGGGCTATGAGTAAGAGACATTCATAATAGTCATTTCTCAACTGCATGACCTAGTCTTCTACATTTTGTAGTGTGAAACTGCATGAGTTTCTGCATGAACTGTATCTTCAACAGCTTGTAAAGTGAAACCGCATAGACTAGTTAGCGTATCTTCTAGTGCTTTGTGAACTGCTTTATATTTCTATCGCTTGTAGATTTGAACTAGTATTTCTATCGCTTGTAGATTTGAACTAGTATTTCTATCGCTTGTAGAATAGAGCTTGAGACTAATGCTTGTAGTCTTGCAACAGGAACCAGTTAGTGTGCATAGCTTAGTATGTACTAGTTTTGTGATTTATATTTTCACAAACACTTACTAATCCCGCATTATTGCTATAATGCTGTTTTTTTTACTAATACCTGAATGTTTACATAGTATTATTATGCTGTGATGTTATATCAATTTGCCAGGACATAAATCATTGCTTTGGTAGATTGATAGCTAATATTTATAGCCTAGTAAAACTATAGAGTTTGAAAATCAGTTGTCCGTTACATTGATTTAAATAGTGTTTCGGTAGATTGATTTAAGTACATGATTTTAGAACAAAATTTCAAAATTTATTTTTCAAGTTGATAATGTTACTTCTACCAAAAATCATTCGATTTTGGTTATTTCATGTGACACCCCTGGTCAAACTTGTATGTTCATCCGCATACTGGGGCACTGTGTCATGTTTGGATGCAAGAAAAACATGTGCTTGAGGTGTTATGATATGTAATGAATATCGATGTATGTATACGTTACAGAGAGTGCATATTTTTTCTGTGTACTTGCTTCATGAGGGTAGTCTTAGATCCTAACTTTTCTTTGCATGAGTCATATGTAGCGCTTAAGCCTTCAATCAGTTGAAATATGTAAAAGTACCAATTGTGCTGTCATCAAGCTAATTTTTCTAAATAGAATAAACCTTTACCGCTGAATTGCGTAGTACGCTAGGGAATAGCGGGGTAATTGGGATTATTATTGGGTGTACCTTGGGTTACGCTTATATTGGGATTAAAAAAATTGCTTGTGGCAAATTAGTAGGTACTGTCCAGACGTCATGGCTATGTCTGGGGAGGAAGGCGAGGCTTTCCTTAAATTGTTTGAAGAAATGGGGGTCAAACCTAAAGTCAAAACTAAAGAAGAGTTGCAGGATTGGATGGCGGAAATGGTAAAAACACAAACAGCGCCAGCTCAGTTAGATTCTAATCAGCTAGATAAGACAGTACAGTCTACTACTGTGCAGCAGTCAATTAAGCTTTCTGCTATTTTTCCGGGTGTCAAACCAGGAAAAGGTGAGTGCACATACGACCTATGGAAGTATGAGGCTGATTGTCTAGTTAAAGAAAATGTCTATAGCATGGAGAATAAAAAGCGTATGATTCGTGCCTCCCTAAGGGGTGAGGCAGCTCATGTCCTTAAGCGATTAGGCCCTGATGCTTCTTCAGATTCCATACTTCAGAAGTTTAATGATGTGTACGGTATGGTTGAGACAGGAGAGGAGACTCTTTCTGAGTTTTACTCTGCTCATCAACGGGAAGATGAGGACGTCTCATCATGGGGATGCCATCTTGAAGACCTTTTAGATAGAGCAGTCCAGGGTAAGGTCCTTGTTGATACGGATAATAATGATATGCTAAGAAAACGTTTTTGGGCCGGTTTGCAGCCTAGGCTTAAAGAAGCTTCCCGTCACAAGTTTGATACCACTGCGGACTTTGACCGACTTCGTGTCCTTGTGCGAAGTATAGAGCACGAGTACAAGGTGTTTGAACCACCTGTAACTAGTAAGAAGGTAGTCAAAATGGCTACTGTGGAAGCTCCCACAGAGATATCTGAGTTGAAGGGAATTGTCAAACAGCTCAGTTCTACGGTAAGTGAAATAAATAAACAGATAATTAGTATGCAACAAAATGTACCATCAGAAACAGGTAAAGCTCAAGGTAACTCCTTTAAAGGTAAGAGTATGAAAATTCCCTATTCAGCTCCAGCTGCTTGTTGGAACTGTGGTGATACTATGCACCTGAGATTTGAATGTCCGAAACTCCCAGAGTGCTTCAAGTGTAATAAGTGTGGTCATCTAAAAAAAAAATTGCCGGTCAAACCGTCCATAGCTATCATTGAGGAGCAAATGGTAGCTATGGCACAACAAAGCTCCAAGTCAATACCAGATAATTTGCTTGGTGAAGTAAGTGAGGCTAGAGTAATGATAGAGGGAATAGATACAAGAGCCCTTATAGACACCGGTTCGATGGTATCAACAGAAAGTAGTGATTTCTACCGCCTCCGACTTTCACAAATACCTTTAGAACCACTGACTAATTTGGTGAAAATTGAATGTGCCGATGGTGAAGCTTTGCCTTACTCAGGCTATGTAATCACCAACATGGAATGTAGCATTGAAGATAGTTTTCCTTTGCTTGTAGTGCCTAACACACCATTTAACAAGGAGGTTCCACTTCTTATTGGCACTAATATTCTAAGTCGTTTTAAGTCAGATTGTCAAGAAAAAGGTATAACTTTCCAAAATTTTCAAACACCCTGGAAGTTAGCTTTTAAGTGCTTAGCTTGGAGAGATAGAGAACTCAGGAGGAGAGATGGTAAGCTAGGACTAATAAAATGCTGTAGTACTAGAAAGGTAAGTATACCAGCAGAAAGCAGAGTTATTATTCCTTGCCGAGTTGTTAACGTACTCCAGGTAGGTAATTCCAGAGGAATGGTTACACCTACTAAGAAAAGTAGTCTTCCAAGTACGATTGAGATCACTCCTCTTACGGTTGACTGTGAGGGATTTAATGAAAGTTTTCCATTTGACATCGAACTATTCAATCAGGATCTGAGGCCGGTCATAGTCCAGCCATCCTCACTTTTAGCTGAGCTGCAGCAAGTGAGCCTAGTAAGTGAAGAAGGTATCGGTAAAGGGCAAGTGAAATCTGAGAATATAGAATGCTCCATAAATAAGGATGATTTTTTATCTCAGTTTGATTTAAAGGAAACTGAACTTAGCCCTGAACAGCAACAACAGGTAAATTCATTGTTGTGGGAGTTCAAGGACATATTGTCAGAGGGTGACTATAATATAGGGAAAACAGATCTTACTAAACATCAGATTAAATTAAGTGATGAGATACCGTTCAAAGAGCGACACCACAGAGTCCCACCTGCCCTGTATCAGGAGGTGAAGGACCATCTGCTTAACCTTAAAAAGACTGGAATCATACAAGACTCGTCTAGTCTGTGGGCTTCTCCCGTGGTCTTAGTGCGTAAAAAGAATAGTGAACCCCGCCTATGTGTGGATTATAGGCAACTGAATAAGAGAACCATCAAGGATTCTTATGCCTTACCACGCATAGATGAGTTAATGGACCATTTCTCAGGGTGTAAGTATTTTTCCAGTCTGGACCTGCGTAGTGGTTACTACCAGGTGGAGATAGAAGAGACCGACAAGGAGAAAACAGCCTTTACAGTGGGCACCAATGGCTTCTACGAGTTCATAAGAATGCCATTTGGTCTGTCTAATTCTCCAGCGACATTCCAGAGATTGCTGGCACAGTGTATGGGTGATCTTTATATGAAAATATGTTTTGCTTTTTTTGATGACAATAATGTCCCAGGTAAAAATTTTGAAGAATGTTTAGATAGGCTCACGCAGGTTTTTCAAAAACTGCGAGTGCATAATCTAAAACTGAATGGCAAGAAATGTCACTTTTTCAAAACAAAATTACTTTGCTGTGGCCATAGAATCTCTGAAATGGGCATAGAAACAGACCCTGACAAGATAGCTAAAGTAGCAAATTGGCCAGTGCCATCTAATGCTAAGGCAGTTAGAGAGTTCCTAGGTTTCGCTGGGTACTATAGGCGGTTCGTTTCTAATTTTGCCCAGATGGCAAAACCACTATATGCATTGATAGGTGGAGCACAAGGTAAGAAAGGTAGTAAAAAGTCTCGTGTCTCACCCCCGCCATGGGTTTGGGGTAAAACAGAACAGGATGCTTTTGAAGCTATAAAGACCACTCTAACGTCTCCGCCTTTATTAGCTTATGCACATTATGACATGCCGTTTATCCTCCATACCGATGCCAGTGGCAACGGTCTTGGTGCAGTGCTGTCACAAATGGATGGTACTGAGCATGTAATTGCTTATGCCAGTAGAGGCCTTTCCAAGGCAGAAAAGAATTATTCTGCGCATAAATTAGAGTTTTTAGCCTTGGAATGGGCTGTCGCAGAAAAGTTCACTGATTATTTGTATGGTGCGAAGCACCAGAGTATTGTCCTGAAGGATAACAACCCACTGACTTATGTTTTAACAAGCGCTAAACTAGATGCAACTGGCCACCGCTGGCTAGCTGCCTTAGCAGCTTATGACCTTGTAATAAAATACAGACCAGGTAAACATAATAGTAATGCTGATGCACTATCGTGGTTACCAGATAGGAATGATGAGGAAAGACAGGAAATAGATGGTGAGACCATAAGAGCAATAACTTGTGCTTTAGCTGGTTTACCCCTGGTGGAAGCACTCAGTATCTCTGCTGAATTACAGCTAGATATTGGACTTGATAACGATGATTTTGTAGGTAATATCAGGGAAACTAGAAAGTGCCAAGCCGAAGATCAAAACATCAATACAATTCTTAAGATGATTAGGGAAAGCAAAATTCCAAATCTCCACTCGATGAGACCTGGAACAGAGCTGTACCAACTGTGTAAAAATTTCGATAAACTCAAAATTAAGCGAGGTTTGTTGGGTAGAGTGACATATGTAGATGGAGAAGACAGATGGCAAGTGGTTCTCCCAAAATCTCTTAGAAAACGCGTCTTAGACAGTCTCCATAATCAGGCAGGCCATCAGTGCAGAGACCGGACTCTTAGTCTTGTCCAAGACCGCTGCTACTGGCCGGGTATGTGGCGTGACATTGATGTTAAGATTAAAACATGTGAACGCTCTATTAAGAGAAGGGGAAATACAAACATTAAAGCGCTCCTGGTGAGTATTATCGTCAAACGCTCTGACGGTCGTTGACGGACATTGATGCGAAACAGGTGTCGCGTTGTCTCGTGGGCCGTGTATGTGTGAGCGGAGGATGAAGTGACGATAAATCTGTCTTGAACTTGTTTATTGCGGTATATAATAGCTTACATCTTGGTGTACTGGTAGAACTGTGTTAACTGGCGCCAAAACATGGTTTTTTGCTTAAATAGTGAGAGGGGGGTACAGGGTGGCCTATAAAACTAACCAATCACAGTGGTTTCCGCCAAACTTCTTGCTGATACATTTTGGCCAGAAAATGAGAAACTACAGTTTGAGAATACTAAGATTAGATTAGAATTTATGGAATTATGAAATAACGATAGCAATCTGAGATATAACAAAAATACGAGCTTTCTTATCAGAAGATGCCCCAGATGGACATGTGAAATAATAAGGCACATTGGCCAAGATTACAAAATAACATGAGAAAGTTTAGTCAAATTCAGCAACTGAGAATGTCAAAATATACAATTTTGAATATAGAAAAATATTCGTAAAACACTTGGACTTTAAAATTAACATGTATAAACTACAATCCAGGATACAAAACTGCATATAAAAATCAGTATGAAATTCCAAAGATAAGGTAGTCAAAATGACAAGTTTAGCTCACCAAGAAACACAGATACATTTGCTACAGAGGGAGGGGGATACTTGAGTACAGTGAGTAACGTGGTGTATCAAAGCAGGACTCATAGCCCGACCTGGTGGCGAAGCTTTATATTCAGCTTTACGATCCTGACGATAGTATTACTACTTCACAACCACTAGAACTAGTGTGCATAGATTTCCTATCATTAGAACCTTCCAAGGGAGGATTCGAAAATGTCCTAGTAATCACGGATCATTTTACGCGTTATGCGTTAGCAATCCCCACCAAAGATCAGAGTGCTAGGACCACTGCTGAAACACTATTCAATGGGTTCATAGTGGATTATGGTATACCGATGACCTTGTTTAGTGACCAAGGTCAGAACTTCAATGGGAAGGTCATTAATGAGCTATGTCGTATAATGGGCATGAAGAAATCGCGCACGACTATTTACCATCCATCTGGGAATGGTATGTGTGAAAGGTTGAATAGAACCATCATGAATATGCTCGGAACCCTTGATTCTGACCAAAAGAAGGATTGGAAGAGGCATATAGGTGCTATGGTCCATGCTTATAATGCGACACGGCACACATCCACAGGCCACTCGCCTTTCTATTTAATGTTTGGTCGCCAAGCTCGTCTTCCAGTAGATTTACTTTTTGAGGATCCAGAAAATGAAGGTAAGAGTTATGGGAAGTATGTCTCAGAGTTAAGAGATAGAATCAAGAAAGCGTATAACCTTGCGTCCGAGTCCGCTCGTAAAAGTCAGGTAAGGCAGAAACAAAATTATGACATCAGGGCTCGTGCTGCGGTTCTCGAGGCAGGAGACCGTGTACTGGTAAAGATTCTGGCCTTCGAGGGTAGGCACAAATTAGCTAACAAGTGGGAAGATGGTGTGTATACAGTTCTGGAACAACCAAATAAAGATGTTCCTGTATATGTATATAACGTCCAATTGGAGGATAGAACTGGCCCTAAGAGAAAGTTACACCGTAATCACCTCTTACCTGTTAATCACCTACCAATTGAAACCACACCACCACCAGTAGCTGCCCCTCGGAAACGGCTACCACCTAAACCTGCTCCAAGAAAAGCAGTGTTAGAGGACACCAGTAGTGAGTCTGATAGTGATGTCGAACAGATTGTCAACATACAAGTAAATAACGATGATGTTCACTCTGCTAGCGAAGTTTCAGAGGTGTTATCAGATAATGCATCTGCTAGTGAAGTTTCAGAGGTATTATCCAGTGATGTATCTAACAGCTCTGAGGAGGAAACATCAGTGGGTACCTCCAGTGGTCAGGAAAACGATCCTGTAGATATTGGCCCTGCAGCACCCAAACCCCCAGATGTTCCTCGTAGGTCTGGACGACAGCGCAAGCTGCCTATTAGGCTGCGAGATGACTATGTCATGTATCGACAGGCTGTTAAGGACAGTCAGAGTGTTAATGAAAACATTGTTGGTAAACAGCAGCAACCTATAAAGTCAGACTGGGCCCAGCGAGCTAGTTTTCTCGCCAGTATTTCCAGCAGTGTAATTCTTCTGGGCAGGGCTGAGCATCTTTAACAAGCAATTTTAGAAATTGGCACTAAACATTAACGTATTTTTTTTTAATAGTAATGTCGGGACGACATTTATTTTAGAGGGGAAGTATGTGATAGTGTCGAATTTTTGGTATTGGTTCGTCAGTGTATGATGGCAGAGCCATCTTGTGATTGCATTATAACTAAATAATTGTTCGTAATATTACTGGATTTAGTGTCACCTTAAAAGGTCACATGATAACTCTGGGCTGAATTGTCTTTTCTAGCTGGACACCGTTCTATATAGACATATTTATAAATATGTAATCAACGTCAGAATTGTATCAGAAGGTGGTGAATGACTACTTTTGTGCTAGATAACATAGACCTAAGGAGATGTAGTGGTCGGGCATCGGCGGTACGCTGTAAACATGTGTTCAGGTTACTGCCAGGGGACAATTTTTGACCTTAATAAAATTGATGAAATGACCTTGAGTGTTGACCTCTTCTTGTACGCGGCTTGAGACTGGTAAAAGAGAACCACCGATAGGGCTGCCACATACTTCCGCCGGGCAACCCTATTACACTAGCGTCGAAGACGGGGGCCCAACATTGAAACATCACTGGGTGAATATGCCCTATTTGTGCACTTTGTGAGTTGAACCAATCCCACACAATAGCTCCGAACTAGATTACAAAGCTATTGTGTTAGGAAAAAAATGTTTGGCCTAATATTTGGGATGTGTCTCTTGAAAATTGTTGTAACATTGATTATTCTACCAGAGATCGTGCCCACCATTATTTTTCATCAAAATACAAAATAAATTGACCTACTTGAAGACGGCTTTCTGTAATCGATGAAACAAAACAAAATTTACGAGACGAAACTGCCAAAACTTGTTCCCTGTGAATATGCTTGTGTTCATAACTAACTCCCATGGAATTTTGATGGTTGAAATATGCCACCTATATGAAAATGTTCAGAATAGACTAGTAACAGAACAAAAACAAATTGATAGAGTTTGCAAATTGGTGTCACAACCCTCTGTGCAGGCAAAATGCAAAATGGCCGCCATGAAATCACTAAAGTTATCATATCTTCATCAATAATTGAGATAGAAACAAAAAATGTTCACCTAACCTATGTACTCGGTATTAAGGAATGCCATAAAACGAACGTTACAATGATTTGACATCATTATCATTCGAAATGGCCACCATGAAATCACTAAAGTGATCATATATTCGTTAAAAATCGACATAGACACAAGATTATTTCACCAAACCCTATGTTTTCGCTATCAAGGAATGCAACAAACCACACGGTACTTTTATGCGACATTATTATCGACGATTAAGAAACTTAAGAGACAAAACTGGTTTCCTATGCATTTTTCAAGTTAGAGGTTGAAAAAATGTTGGCCACAACATTAAACCAACATTGGGTCAAGGTGTGCATAAAGTTTTAAGGCTACCTGGCTGAGATATAGGCAAACACCATGCAGATATGTATTTGTTCAACTTTGAGCCTACATAGCTGGAAGATTGATGTTCAAGCTGGGGAGTTGAGGGGTTAAAGCCACGCATGGCCTACTCGGCTCCAACTTGTGAGAGGGGTTAAACTGCATTGAACTTGAACATGTTGAAGGAGAGTTGACGGGCATGTAATAGCATTTTTAAAGCTTGGGGTTGAATTCTATGTTCAAGCTGAGGGTCTTGAGAGGTAAGAGTCATATATTCAAACTAGGAGTTAATCTTTCAAGCGTGCCTACAGGCATACACAAGGTGACCTTTGAATTATCAAAGAATGTATTTTTAAAAACCATTATGCCTGTGTAATTTCCCTTTCATGACTGCAAAGAAAACACTGGTTGACGCCTGCAAGGACTGCTAATTAGTTGTAGGTGTAAAGATCAGACACCGTGGCGCGAGGGTAACCATGCAGGGGTTTATCGCTGTCACGCTCGACATGATCTACACGCTTGCCCCACCCCTTGTTCAATATGTTCAATCAAGGTTGTTTCAATGTTGCGGCAAAATTATCCTCAAAGCCCCACCTGAGGTGGGGATTTTTCTAATCACTGACACATAATTAAGGCCATCGATTTGTCGAAATATCACCTATCTTCATGGTGCGGTGAGTATAATAATATATTTCTAACTTTTCCACAATTCCAGATAAGAAGGGGACGTACTTTTCCACAATCCCAGATGAGAAGGGGACGTGGCGGAGTGGCTAGAGCTCCCGACCAGATCCAAAGGGGGGGGGGGCACCCGTTTTTGCGCCAAATTCTTTAAAAAGTCCCCCCAAATTGGCCTAAATATGCCTAAAAACTCACCTCCGGCCCCTCCTTTTTCAAATCCTGGATCCGCCCCTGCTGACTGCCTCACCAGTCATGCGTCCCGGGTTCGAGCCCCGCTGTCCCCGTGTGAGTTTTGCAGAGAAACAGCATTGTTTTTCCCTTCTCCAGGGCCCGGGTTCAAGAAGCGGTCTCAGTCTCAGGCTCAAATTTCGGGCTCAAACTGAGAAAATGGTCTCATTGGAGAAAGTGAGACAAACACTGGTTCAAGAAGCGGGCTCGGGCTCAATCTCACTTGAGACCGTTTTTCAATAAGAATGAGACCAAAATTGTAGTGTTTTACTAAAAATCGGATGAATTTCCGTGTGACGGAAACGTGTTGTAATTCATGTGCCTTGTCATATCACATGATTTCGCCCAATAAGTGTGATTTAAGCATTTAATCTATTTTTTTGTATTTTATATCGTCTAGTCTAGTTACAGTAACGCTATAGACTATAAAAAATATGAAAATTCGATGTAAAAAAAATTAAGCCTTGCCTGGACTTGAACCGGCTACTTTGGCCTTCCAAGTCAACAAGTCTAACCATTACACCACGGCGTCATATAATTAAATGTAGGCCTACAAATGAGTGTATACAAGACAGTAATGACACTTGTGGGCTGGATTATAACGTCACTGAGTGAGAGTGAGATGGTCTCATCCATCTTAACCCGTTGAACACGAGATTATTATGCTATCGAGCTGCTTCTGATACGAGATTATTTTATGACGTCATAGTTATCTCATGTAATCAAACCCGGAGATCTCCTGGGCTCGTATCTGAATGGTCTCCCTAAATCACGGAGATCTCCGGGGCTCGTCACAAACGGGTTAAAACCACCTTGACGTGGTTTCAGTGTTTTGATCTCAGTTTGAGACCGTTCTCAAATGAGAACGTTTCTTGAACCAGCGAATGAGCTCATACTCTATCTCGGTCTCAGTTTGAGACCACTACCATGGATACTGAGACTGAGACCGCTTCTTGAACCCGGGCCCAGGTGACTAGGCGACCACGTTGAAAACGGCTTCGTCGAGTTAAGGTTGAGACCAGTGTATCGACGTTAACTTCGCACAGGGCCCCGCGCTGCGCGCTCCTCACACCACAATCTCATAATCTACACCTCAGTTAGACCACCGTGACCCTTTGTTCACCAAAGGCGCAGCTAAATTATATGACATCCAAAATGTGTTTTTTTCCGACTCCCTTGCCTCTTCCCGCCAGACATCTGTGAATGAGCAGTATATTATATTAATGAAGAATTGGTGAGGCAGAACTAGAAACAATGAGCTACGACGCCTTAATCACACTCAGCACACTTCGGGTGCTAGGGTTCCACTCAGTCATAATCACGCCTCCTTGTTGAAACAATTCATATAATTATATGCCACACACAAACCGTCGACACAATTAAAGTGAATACATTATTCGCTTCGTTGAACACACTTCTATTTTAAATTATTGTTGTAAGCCTCAACTTTAGTTGCATCGCTGTTATATGCAATTATAAATTATAACTATCCTTCTCGATTATTGCGGTGAAATTAATACAAAAATATCTATATTTACATTAATAACTTTATTCACTTTAATTATTCCCTTAATTGACGTTATTCACTCTATCACGTTTATTCAATTTATCTTGACTCAATATTGCGGGGGGCCTCCGTGACTGAGAGGTAGCATAAGCACAAATGTGGCCTGAAACGCCATTCATTCATTTTTACTTTATCATGTGTTTTGGTTCTTCGTTTTCCTCGTGGTTATTATTATTGTTTCATCCAAAAAATAATCAAACCATTTAATCTCTTAGGAAATATCCACGGATGTAAACTTGTGAAATAATGTCACTACAAGGGGCTCAATATTTAGGCCTCTATACCTTCACACTCGCTCTGAGCAAATCTCAAGATAATCATAAGACAATTTTTGCAACAACTATATAAACTATGTGTATGAAGAATGACATCAATATTAATTAACAAAGTTATACCAATTACAGAATTATAAATAAAGTGATATAAATCATAAATAAATTGTAGGCGTACATATCATTTATCTAGACCCCCTATTGTTTCGTTTGATTTTTTACTGAAAATTTGTGGTCACTCCTCCATATCCCTCCCCTCGACCTCATGCTATGCGTGGCCCACCATGGACCAAATTCCTGCACGTGCGCCTGTCTTTTAGAAATGTCTAGGTATTTATTACCATACATTTGTTTCAGTGTATTATCAAGTTGAGAGGACAATTGAGTGTACAAGTCAGATCTGAAGTGAAATCAGAATTGAGACGAGAAAGAGGACATATGTAAGGAAAGAGGTAGTGGTGATACCACAGGTGATACAGTACACAGTGAGACGAACAAGAGGATATAGGTAAGAGAATAGGTAGAAGTGAGACCACAGGTGATACAGTACACAGGTGAGAGATCATAGGGAAGTGATAAGTTGTGTTATTAAGTAAATATGGCTTCAAGAGATACCACTAATATTAGGCCAATGACGGTGAATGATTCAGATGCTGATATATCTCTCGCAGTCAGCATGGAATCATTCAGAACTAAAATAGCAGAAGCAGGGCTTAAGGTAGAGCATGCAAGTCAGATTAAACGCCTCCTGGAATTAATGAACATCCAATTGATTGTGTTAGATGACAATGATGTAGTGATGCTAGATGACTCTGATATAGAGCAGGCAGCTTCAGCAGCTGAAACGCAGGAACCAGTGGCTGCTGAGAAGAGTGATTTAGCCAGACTGCAGAGTATAGTCAATGATAAGGCTCTGAAGTCTGCAGTGATGATGGCCATCAGATCTTCTGAAATGAATGCTAAAATCTCCCCTGACAGCTATAGATTGGTGTCACATTACATTTTAGCAATAAGTGTTTTATTAGATCAATAAAATTGTCATCTCTGACTTTAAAAGATTTTTAAAGTCATATCAGCACTAAACATTATGTTTTGATCAGAAATGACAATGGCTCTTTTGTGGTATTAGACCATCTGGATTTTTTCATACTCCGTAGTTATGTAAGTATTTTCAGACCTGTATTGCCCACAGATTCTCTGGAGCCTCATAGATCAAGACTTATGATCACTGAAGGTGCAAAACCTTTCTCTGACGTTTCCGTTATCTCATGTCAGTTTCAAAAGAAGCATAGTAGAGATGCTACTTTTAAACCTGTTTCACACACCGAGGCTTCTAAAGCCTGTATTCAAGCCTATATTGAAGCTGGTTAATTTGGTGATTACAGTGAGTGTGATCCAAGGTGTATTTATATGCCTCAATTGCTGGTGAAAGAAACAGATCCTGTGGGCCAGGTCCTTAGGGTTAATTTGGGAGAGTGTTATTTTCAACGTCACTTGATCCAGTTAAAATGCAACCCACGGGATATTGTGATCCCAGGAGCAATGAGACAGAATCTGCCCGGACCTCTAGATCTGCCGAGAGATTTAGAAATTAGATTACAAGTGGTGGATGGTGTACCATGTAAGCCCTTCATGGACGCCTGGAAGAAAGAAGCTGTCAACTATTTTAGACGGCACTCTCTTAGTTTTTCAGCCAGGTGCATAATTGATTCAAGCAGTCAAACAGCTAGACTGTAATATACGTCACTTGTATACCTTTATCAAGAGACAACATGTGTTTCAGCACACTAGGGTTATCTTACTGAATGAGTTTCCCAATATTGAGCCCAGCACAGAGCAGGCTATGGAATTCATAACTAAACACAAGGTGAAGGAATATTTCAGAACCCCAACTTCCCTGCAATATTTCTATAGAGTTGGAGAAGGTGATACTGGAAATCTGCCACTGGCCTCTGTTAATCGTAAGGCCTCAAAAGAGATGGCCTTAGAATTACAAGAGGGCAAAGATGCTGCTTATTATGAGGGCTACGGAATCCCCTGCTATGACAGGATGCTGCATGGAGACCGATGGGTTTTTTTCAATTTGAAATCATTATAAATGTCTTAGTTGGGGGGCAACCATTCAATCTCAAGGGGAGGGGGCTGGAATTTTTTGCAATAAACAATTTCGGGCGGACTCTGCGTGAAATAAATAATTTCCTTCAAAAACTGTTCTATATAGACATGTAATAAAATTTTAAAAATTTAGCGCGCGCCGAGCCGGGTTGAAATATATAATTTGTCCGTGAAAAAAACTTCAGCCCCCTCCACCCCTGGAGATTGAATGGTGGCTCCCTTATATCTTTCCGCTTCATTTAAATACTCATGTTATATGGGTCTTACGGCCATTATACAGTTTTGATTCTTTCAGCGCAAGGATCAATTTTAGACGTCAGAATCTGACGTCTAAATTCGGTCCTCGCGCTGAAAGGGTTAAAGTTGTCTGGAAAAGTATATACGGCCCCAGCATCACAAGGGTTATCAACTCTTTCAAGCCTGAATTTACAATTGTCATCTTCATCCACAACAGGTCGCGAATTGAATTGCTATCGCAATTCTCGACTTGCAGTGGATGAAGATGACTTGCAGGGGGTGATGATTAAAAAAAATTGTTATTATTAAAACAGCGTCATGACAATTTTCGTTCTAAAACCCCAAGGTGTAGGAAATTCAGTCATTCTTCAGAGATGCAAAAAGATGTTTTGAAGCATCGTGAGGGTTGAAAGGGTTAAAGCGCTGAAATTGTTTAGGCCCTATATAACCCATGGAGACAAAAGGGTTTTTTCAATTTGAAATTATCCTAAATGTCTTAGTCAGCTTTTTCTGATTCATTGGAATACCTATGTTATGGGGTTACGACCATTATAAATATTTGTATTCCTACAGTGCGAGGATCGTCTTTAATCGTCATAATCTGACGCCTACAGACGTCAGATTCTGACGTCTAAAGTCGATCCCTGCACTGTAAGGGTTAAGTCTATTATATACATGTTTTTGTCTGCAGAAGAGAAAACAGGAAAATCGTGTTTGACCTCCAGATTTAGAGGTTAGAAAAGTAGGCCTATGGTAAGATAGCTGGCTACATGTTCCCCGCAACAGCTTGGTTCATGGATGTTTGGCACAAATGTTAGCCAGTTAATGTTTTCCACGTCCTACAATTTGTCAACATTTTCCGCCCCTTCTCGACTTATTATACTTATAATTCATCTCCGTCAAATCCATGATGACACATAATTGATTCGCGGACCATTAGACATACATATTGTGAATATAATATAATATTACGCAACACAATATAAATATTAGGCTACCCAGTTCACGATAGAGAGCAGTCAAAATTGGGACGAAATCTTCATTTAGAAGCAACACACACCAAGTGACAGTTAAAGGCGGCCCTACATCGTAAATTACAATGCATGAACGATAATTGGAAAATATATATATAATAAATTATATCCCCAATGAAAAAAACATTGCAGTAAAACGATATATAATAGGAAAAGTTGCAAAAAGCCTATAACACTTTCTTGCTGTTCATCTTTTACCTAACATGATGTTTCAAGCATCGTTCAACCTGAGGATTAATAGAAACATTTTGACTGAACAACTCATGAGATTAGCTTTCTTTCCAATATGAAGATGTTCGTAAATAGTAGTAGCGCACGAGGGGAGGGGGGGGGGGGGAGGGGGTGGTGGTGGTAGAGGTCTGCCTTCAGCGTGGTCAACCCTGTCGAAATTCGCCTCATGGTTCAAAGGACACCCTGTCCAATTTTGAAATTAACACTGGGTTTAATTGATTGGCTTATGGGTAACTACTACCAATATACTTCATGCTTAATAGTCATTTTAAGCTCTATATTTTTGTTTATTAAATTTTGGAACTATCTGCTGTGAGATTAGAAAATAGTGCTGAAATTCGGCTGATAGTTGCCTGAGAAATCGGCAAAATACAAAAATACGTGAAATCGGGAAGCTCAAAAAGGCATCCTGTGCCACATAGCTGGAAGCTTGAAAAAGACACCCTGTCAAGCGGCACATCCCCAGTACTCCCAAGTATAGGAGTGCCCCCCCCCCCCCCCGGAGTAGCAGTGAGATTCACTAAACCGGTGCCATAAAACTTGTGTAGGCCTATGCTGTGATTATAGTCGCGGCAGAAGGATTATTTCAATGTGCGCACAGTTATAAAGGTTTCAAAGGATATAGAATAAACCTCAATACTTTTATAATTTCAATATCATACTGGTTGGTTCTTATAAATCAGGCTGATGACAATTTCACTTTTCAGCTGTCAATCATTTTGTATGCCCAGATTGTTTGTAACCACTACAGCGTGGGGATCAACTTTAGTCGTCAGAATCTGATGTCTACAACGTCAGATTCTGATGACTAAAGTCGATCCCCGCACTGTAAGAGTAAATATTTCTAATGGCCGTACACCCATAACACAGGTATTCAAATGAACCAGAAAGACCTAAATAAGACATTTATGATGATTCCAAATTGAAAAAACACTTTTGCCTTCAAGGTTTTAAAATAAAATCGACACTTTAAGGGTTAACCCTTAGAGCACTGAGCTAAGAAATTTACATTTTTAGCCACTTGAAGTTGTGTCTCGCTACCGCGATCCACAACTTCAAGTGACTGAAAATCTGTGTTATTTGTGAAATTTAAGTCCCAGCATAGGCCTATAACAGTGTTTTAAGATTGAAAGCATATTTTACTTTCAACAACTGGTTATCAGGGGTTATACAGGTGCTAGTAAAATCACAGAATGTCTACTGAAGTCGACATCAGCAATTAAAGGGTTAATTTTCAAATCAAATGTAAGATTTGCGAACGGTGTTCATTTCAGTGCAATATGGGAAAATAAAGCACTCGTTCAAAGAAAAGGCTCACACCTTGTTCATTGGACATGTGCTATATTTAACCATATAGCACGAAAAATGAACAACATTTGTATTTTCTCACACGATCAAGTCATATATGACATCACTGTCATAGGTTGCAGTTCAAGCTACAGCTAGAGTGTGATATGGGTTGATACTGATATACGTCTCACAGTGAAAATCACTGCACAGAGTGTGAGAAGGATATTTGTAATCACATTATTTGTGTCAGGTGAAACAAATATCAAAATATTTTCATATCAAAATGCGTCTTTCAACAGAAAAACAAAATATAACATTGTTATTTGTAAATTCCGCGACCAAGGGGTTAAAATAATTGCAATGACATTTTTGAAATCAGCATAGTCAAATTTATTAAAACAGGTTTAAAAAAACTTTTACCCAACTTCGGCACTTTTTTAGAGACTTTATTCCTCAATTTAGACCAGACTATAAGTATAACCATAGATTAAGGTCTCACCACACAAATTCATTCGCGCATATCATTATAAAGTTTAAGAATAAGAAAGTTAGTCTCTTTTTTAAAAATGTGGCTCTTTGCAGCAGCCTCGGTGGTAAATATTACAGATATATCATTTTGCTACCGATTTGAATCGATTCTGTGATGATTTGGTGTAGCAAAAGCATCAAAATGATGGAAGATAGATCCAACAGGAAGTCCTTGCGCTGACTGTAACAAGGCTCTTCTGAAAAACAAGGTCAATTTTTTTGGAGGTCGCTCAGGGAGAGTGGGGCAAGAGGTTATTATGGGCTCAAATAAAAAAAATTATATCCCTTTCACACCCCTTTTTTATTTATGATATTGAAAGAGGACAGTCTGATGGTTAAAAAAATACATAGGTTCATTTACATTTTTCTACTTAAAGAATGCTGGGAGGTCTGAGTGTATGGGTCATAATACATGTAAGTCTATGGGACGGGTATTATGTGTGGTGAGACGTTAAGGCCGTAGTTCCAGAAAGCACATTTTCGAGCCTATGGGATGTGTTTTTGCTACTAGACCATTTATTTTGCTCATTTATTATCACCAGGCAGCCATTTCAGCGAAAAAATATCATATGAACATGTTTTCTAGTGAAATTAACGAAACTGACTTGAGAATGTTCAATTATGGGCCATATATCAAGCATTCCTCCATATAGCACTGAAACAGTTGTAAGTTCAACTTGGTTCAGCTACGTCCCCGCATTGACTTTCTTGTCCTTTGGTATTTATAACTATTTTCTTGGGTGTTTTATGTCTGAACATCATTATTCTAAACAACTAAACTCATTTATGACCTAAATTGAAGATGAATCTCTGTAAAAAACGACAATCCCATACAGATGCTTCATGAAAATGAAAAATGATGGTGTACTACAGAAAAACGGGTCATTTCTCCAGATCTAGTAAAAAACAGCGGATTTTCAATTTGGGTTTGGCTGCCTTCTATTCATGGGAATTGGACAAGGTTTTCTTTTTTGAGTTCGGAATAGAATGTATTATATAGATCACTCGAAAAAAAATGTGCCATAAAAATGTTTTTTTCCCTTAAGGTCTCACCACACAAATTCATTCGCGCATATCATTATAAAGTTTAAGAATAAGAAAGTTAGTCTCTTTTTTAAAAATGTGGCTCTTTGCAGCAGCCTCGGTGGTAAATATTACAGATATATCATTTTGCTACCGATTTGAATCGATTCTGTGATGATTTGGTGTAGCAAAAGCATCAAAATGATGGAAGATAGATCCAACAGGAAGTCCTTGCGCTGACTGTAACAAGGCTCTTCTGAAAAACAAGGTCAATTTTTTTGGAGGTCGCTCAGGGGAGAGTGGGGCAAGAGGTTATTATGGGCTCAAATAAAAAAAATTATATCCCTTTCACACCCCTTTTTTATTTATGATATTGAAAGAGGACAGTCTGATGGTTAAAAAAATACATAGGTTCATTTACATTTTTCTACTTAAAGAATGCTGGGAGGTCTGAGTGTATGGGTCATAATACATGTAAGTCTATGGGACGGGTATTATGTGTGGTGAGACGTTAAGGCCGTAGTTCCAGAAAGCACATTTTCGAGCCTATGGGATGTGTTTTTGCTACTAGACCATTTATTTTGCTCATTTATTATCACCAGGCAGCCATTTCAGCGAAAAAATATCATATGAACATGTTTTCTAGTGAAATTAACGAAACTGACTTGAGAATGTTCAATTATGGGCCATATATCAAGCATTCCTCCATATAGCACTGAAACAGTTGTAAGTTCAACTTGGTTCAGCTACGTCCCCGCATTGACTTTCTTGTCCTTTGGTATTTATAACTATTTTCTTGGGTGTTTTATGTCTGAACATCATTATTCTAAACAACTAAACTCATTTATGACCTAAATTGAAGATGAATCTCTGTAAAAAACGACAATCCCATACAGATGCTTCATGAAAATGAAAAATGATGGTGTACTACAGAAAAACGGGTCATTTCTCCAGATCTAGTAAAAAACAGCGGATTTTCAATTTGGGTTTGGCTGCCTTCTATTCATGGGAATTGGACAAGGTTTTCTTTTTTGAGTTCGGAATAGAATGTATTATATAGATCACTCGAAAAAAAATGTGCCATAAAAATGTTTTTTTCCCTTAAGGTCTCACCACACAAATTCATTCGCGCATATCATTATAAAGTTTAAGAATAAGAAAGTTAGTCTCTTTTTTAAAAATGTGGCTCTTTGCAGCAGCCTCGGTGGTAAATATTACAGATATATCATTTTGCTACCGATTTGAATCGATTCTGTGATGATTTGGTGTAGCAAAAGCATCAAAATGATGGAAGATAGATCCAACAGGAAGTCCTTGCGCTGACTGTAACAAGGCTCTTCTGAAAAACAAGGTCAATTTTTTTGGAGGTCGCTCAGGGAGAGTGGGGCAAGAGGTTATTATGGGCTCAAATAAAAAAAATTATATCCCTTTCACACCCCTTTTTTATTTATGATATTGAAAGAGGACAGTCTGATGGTTAAAAAAATACATAGGTTCATTTACATTTTTCTACTTAAAGAATGCTGGGAGGTCTGAGTGTATGGGTCATAATACATGTAAGTCTATGGGACGGGTATTATGTGTGGTGAGACGTTAAGGCCGTAGTTCCAGAAAGCACATTTTCGAGCCTATGGGATGTGTTTTTGCTACTAGACCATTTATTTTGCTCATTTATTATCACCAGGCAGCCATTTCAGCGAAAAAATATCATATGAACATGTTTTCTAGTGAAATTAACGAAACTGACTTGAGAATGTTCAATTATGGGCCATATATCAAGCATTCCTCCATATAGCACTGAAACAGTTGTAAGTTCAACTTGGTTCAGCTACGTCCCCGCATTGACTTTCTTGTCCTTTGGTATTTATAACTATTTTCTTGGGTGTTTTATGTCTGAACATCATTATTCTAAACAACTAAACTCATTTATGACCTAAATTGAAGATGAATCTCTGTAAAAAACGACAATCCCATACAGATGCTTCATGAAAATGAAAAATGATGGTGTACTACAGAAAAACGGGTCATTTCTCCAGATCTAGTAAAAAACAGCGGATTTTCAATTTGGGTTTGGCTGCCTTCTATTCATGGGAATTGGACAAGGTTTTCTTTTTTGAGTTCGGAATAGAATGTATTATATAGATCACTCGAAAAAAAATGTGCCATAAAAATGTTTTTTTCCCTTAAGGTCTCACCACACAAATTCATTCGCGCATATCATTATAAAGTTTAAGAATAAGAAAGTTAGTCTCTTTTTTAAAAATGTGGCTCTTTGCAGCAGCCTCGGTGGTAAATATTACAGATATATCATTTTGCTACCGATTTGAATCGATTCTGTGATGATTTGGTGTAGCAAAAGCATCAAAATGATGGAAGATAGATCCAACAGGAAGTCCTTGCGCTGACTGTAACAAGGCTCTTCTGAAAAACAAGGTCAATTTTTTTGGAGGTCGCTCAGGGGAGAGTGGGGCAAGAGGTTATTATGGGCTCAAATAAAAAAAATTATATCCCTTTCACACCCCTTTTTTATTTATGATATTGAAAGAGGACAGTCTGATGGTTAAAAAAATACATAGGTTCATTTACATTTTTCTACTTAAAGAATGCTGGGAGGTCTGAGTGTATGGGTCATAATACATGTAAGTCTATGGGACGGGTATTATGTGTGGTGAGACGTTAAGGCCGTAGTTCCAGAAAGCACATTTTCAAGCCTATGGGATGTGTTTTTGCTACTAGACCATTTATTTTGCTCATTTATTATCACCAGGCAGCCATTTCAGCGAAAAAATATCATATGAACATGTTTTCTAGTGAAATTAACGAAACTGACTTGAGAATGTTCAATTATGGGCCATATATCAAGCATTCCTCCATATAGCACTGAAACAGTTGTAAGTTCAACTTGGTTCAGCTACGTCCCCGCATTGACTTTCTTGTCCTTTGGTATTTATAACTATTTTCTTGGGTGTTTTATGTCTGAACATCATTATTCTAAACAACTAAACTCATTTATGACCTAAATTGAAGATGAATCTCTGTAAAAAACGACAATCCCATACAGATGCTTCATGAAAATGAAAAATGATGGTGTACTACAGAAAAACGGGTCATTTCTCCAGATCTAGTAAAAAACAGCGGATTTTCAATTTGGGTTTGGCTGCCTTCTATTCATGGGAATTGGACAAGGTTTTCTTTTTTGAGTTTGGAATAGAATGTATTATATAGATCACTCGAAAAAAAATGTGCCATAAAAATGTTTTTTTCCCTTAAGGTCTCACCACACAAATTCATTCGCGCATATCATTATAAAGTTTAAGAATAAGAAAGTTAGTCTCTTTTTTAAAAATGTGGCTCTTTGCAGCAGCCTCGGTGGTAAATATTACAGATATATCATTTTGCTACCGATTTGAATCGATTCTGTGATGATTTGGTGTAGCAAAAGCATCAAAATGATGGAAGATAGATCCAACAGGAAGTCCTTGCGCTGACTGTAACAAGGCTCTTCTGAAAAACAAGGTCAATTTTTTTGGAGGTCGCTCAGGGGAGAGTGGGGCAAGAGGTTATTATGGGCTCAAATAAAAAAAAAAATTATATCCCTTTCACACCCCTTTTTTATTTATGATATTGAAAGAGGACAGTCTGATGGTTAAAAAAATACATAGGTTCATTTACATTTTTCTACTTAAAGAATGCTGGGAGGTCTGAGTGTATGGGTCATAATACATGTAAGTCTATGGGACGGGTATTATGTGTGGTGAGACGTTAACCATAATAGATATGACTGTCACGCCATGTTGAAAACCTGTCACACGGCGACTGCAGCGCCATCTGATTTTAAATTGGGTCAGAAATTGTGGCGACAATCTGAACATGTTACATGGCGTGGCGAGCTGGCTTAGGCTTATAAATCATCACTCAGCAGTCATTGCGATTGGCGCTGGGAGTCGGATTTCTAAGTTCTATTCTACTCTACTAGACTACTTACTAGATCTAGCCTACATTTAGTAGGCCTAGGGCTAGGCCTACTGTAACTATGAACGGTAATAAAATCTTTAATTTCACCAACCTTTAGACGAGATCTACTGTAGTAGACTAGAGGAAATGTGGGGTGTATCGGACACTTCGTGATTCAAATGCTTCTTCCTAAATTGTGAACCATGCATTCTTCGGTTTGTTTAGATATGTTGACGACACCTAATTCTAATCCAATCACAAGGCCTGACATAGTTGATTGACCTGGGAATCCCCTCTCCTTAGTCCTTTCTCTTGGGGGGGTAGTAACGGACAGTGTGCGGGGTGGATCGGACGCCTATTGAAATGAAACAAGAACGTGGAAATGTGACGACATAATCCTCAGTTAGCCCACATCTGTAAACCCACCCGTCTCGATTAGGGGGTCTATATTCGTTTTTTTCATGTTTTTAACACATTGAATACCTGAAATCCAGAGTTTGAATAATGTCAAAGATAAAGTGTGACATCAATGACTTCAGTCAACAATATTTTCAAATCGTTGCCTTCCATTTAGACCCGGCATTTAGTCAAATCTCAATAATTAGTTCTCACTTGAAGTTCTCAACTGCAAGTGAGTGCCTGGACATTCAAATTAAATAATTTTTCGGTTAAAGGGTTAAGGATATCATTTAAAAAATGATTAAGTAACTGTGCTTCTAGGCTGTAGTAGTCTAATGCATTGATTTATAGCGATGAGTATGTGACTATAGGTAGATTTAGGCTGGCTTTTAATAGTTAATATTATGGTATAAGCATATGGTTTAAGTTAACATAGGCCTACATGTAGGGCGTAGGCCTACAGCTGTACGCCCTACATGTAGGCCTATGTCAACTAGGGTCAAGCACATGTTTTGACATATTTCTCCGTCAATTCGCTGTCTATTTTAATTAAATTTAGCAAAGATCCTTCTCACCCCCCCCCCCCCTGCCAACTGCACTAAGTAGTAAAGAAATTAAAAATACTGTAGGCCCATAAAATTAAATGGTAGAAAATGGTTCCAGCAAAATGTTATGTTATGATCGAGGATCTGGACCTCTTGAATGTTGACTGAGAAATCCTCGAAAAGCTTAATTGTGAAATGATCACAAAATTACTGTACGTAGGCCTAATTTTTTTTTTTCGAAGCAAGTCTATCGTTAGGCCTACTTCAGTTGTGAGGACCAGCGTCTCATTCTTCCATTCCCGCAACTCGATACAGTCATCACCTTTATGCCTATTTCTTAAATATGTAGACTCTATAATTGTGATTTGAATATGAACAGTGAAATCCCAATAATGTACTTTTTTATTCTAATTATAATTCTGTTAAATGCTAAGTATTGATAATTCTAGCAGCCTATCAATAAATATGTCTATGCGTAGGCCTACCCAGCAAACATGAAACGTTTGCCCAACGTCGGTTTACTGTTGGCCCACCGTCTACAACGCTGGCCCAACAGTAAACCAACGTTGGGCCAACGTCTCATGTTTGCTGGGTATAGGTTTACCTACTTTTGAGCACTGATGACGTATTACATTGTATTTGAAATACAAGACATTTATTAGGAATAATACAGGGCCTATACTTCGGTATTTCATAAACGAAAACTCATCACTAAAAACAGCACTGGGTAGCCTATCTAGGGCCTTATAATTTACGGTATTTAAAATATTAAATCAATATTTAAGTCTTTCAAGTGAACATGATGTGATTCGACCTCTAAAAATCATAGTGGATTTTACTGATTGCATTTAGGGTCAAAACCGTTACAATCCGGTATTCATCCTGTAACTATTTTTTATTTTTTTACAGGTCCAAAATTAGGACGCTATATATACTGTAACCATGGTAACAGAACATGGACAGTGGACACTTCAACATAATTTATTCGAAAGTCAAACTTGTCAATGATTACTGGTAGGCCTGTTTATGTATGTCTCGACATAACGGCAGTGTATCCATCATCCATTCAATATCTTATATCAGCACATGTGAACATACAATACCTCATTTAATTACGCGGCAGTAGCTGACGGTTCATGGCGCCTGAAGGATTTTGGAAAAAGATCGTTGCACAAGGAAATTAGCATAATAAATCGTATGAATGGTAAATAAAATAACTACTTTTCACATGGGTCACTTTTAGTGTGCTTTAAAATTACATTTAAAAAATGGTTAGATATTTTAAAATTAGATTGAATATGCCTGAATTGCTTCATTGTTTTGTAAATGTAGGGCCTACGCATTAAAATTAAATGCATTGGTTTTTTATTCACTTACCTAAGTCTTTCAACATATGAAAACAATATATCAACATTGGCTACTCCTCAACCTCAGAAACAACGATTGCATTGTAACAAATTTAATATTTTCAAACATACATTAAAAACAAACTTTATTTTTCAGTTTACCACAATTCCATTGTTTGCTCATAATGAGGGTGGCGGCGTGTTTAATAGGCGATCATGGGATAAAGGTGGGGTTATTCATGATCACAGTCACTATCTGTTTATGATAATAAGGGTACGGGTGGGGTTATTCATGATCACAGTCACTATCTGTTTATGATAATAGGGGTACGGGTGGGGTAATTGGTGATCACAGTCACTATCTGTTTATAATGATAGGGGTACGGGTGGGGTTATTGGTGATCACAGTCACTATCTGTTTATGATGATAGGGGTACGGGTGGGGTTATTCATGATCACAGTCACTATCTGTTTATGATAATAGGGGTACGGGTGGGGTAATTGGTGATCACAGTCACTATCTGTCTATGATGATAGGGGTACGGGTGGGGTAATTGGTGATCACAGGTACTATCTGTTTATAATGATAGGGGTACGGGTGGGGTTATTGGTGATCACAGTCACTATCTGTTTATGATAATAGGGGTACGGGTGGGGTAATTGGTGATCACAGGTACTATCTGTTTATAATGATAGGGGTACGGGTGGGGTAATTGGTGATCACAGTCACTATCTGTTTATGATAATAGGGGTACGGGTGGGGTAATTGGTGATCACAGGTACTATCTGTTTATAATGATAGGGGTACGGGTGGGGTTATTGGTGATCACAGTCACTATCTGTTGATAATGATAGGGGTACGGGTGGGGTTATTGGTGATCACAGTCACTATCTGTTTATGATAATAGGGGTACGGGTGGGGTAATTGGTGATCACAGGTACTATCTGTTTATAATGATAGGGGTACGGGTGGGGTTATTGGTGATCACAGTCACTATCTGTTTATAATGATAGGGGTACGGGTGGGGTTATTCATGATCACAGTCACTATCTGTTTATGATAATAGGGGTACGGGTGGGGTAATTGGTGATCACAGTCACTATCTGTTTATGATAATAGGGGTACGGGTGGGGTAATTGGTGATCACAGTCACTATCTGTTTATAATGATAGGGGTACGGGTGGGGTTATTGGTGATCACAGTCACTATCTGTTTATAATGATAGGGGTACGGGTGGGGTAATTGGTGATCACAGTCACTATCTGTTTATGATGATGGGGATACGGGTGGGGTAATTGGTGATCACAGTCACTATCTGTTTATGATGATAGGGGTACGGGTGGGGTGATTGGTGATCACAGTCACTATCTGTCTATGATGATAGGGGTACGGGTGGGGTAATTGGTGATCACAGTCACTATCTGTTTATGATGATGGGGGTACGGGTGGGGTAATTGGTGATCACAGTCACTATCTGTCTATGATGATAGGGGTACGGGTGGGGTAATTGGTGATCACAATCACTATCTGTTTATGATGACGGGGGTACGGGTGGGGTAATTGGTGATCACAGTCACTATCTGTTTATGATGATGTGGTACAGACCGGTGGGGTTATCAGTGATCGCAGTCACTATCTGTTTATGGTGGAGGTTAATGGGGGGGGGGGGTTATGGTGATTTTTTGAGGGCTCAGGATCCTTACTGCTCACAAGTGTTGAAGGTGCAGATGTGGCAAGTGAAGTCATCCACTTCTTCAATTGCTTGGGTCATCAGCGGATGTAAGATTAAAGGGGGACACATTGCTGGTGAACCCATTTGCCACACTTGCCACACTGCACCCATTCGTCGAAGGCTGCAGTCGAGGGGGCAACAACTTGCTCCCTATGACATACCATGCAGGCATCCACTGCTGTGGCAATTACGGGTAGTGGAACTGCTATGCCCTTTCGCGGGATGCCCTTGCCTTTCGCCCCGACTGCAGCCCTTTTCTCTTCTCGTTCTTTTCTCCTTCTTTCTCATCACTTGTAAGGATCCTGTGCCCTGTTAATTTTCTTTTTGTGGTAGACTTGGTGGTTGCCGGTGTTTCTACGTGGAATACTTGGTCAACTGGGTTGGAAGATGATGATGAAGGAATAGCTGGAGATGGTATCGAAATATTTGTATTGGTGTTGTTTTGAGGAATCATTTGTAGAACTATGCGCCCATCCTGGTCTTTCTCCATGTGAAGATCATGTGTTATTGATTGAAGAAAGAGGTCAGGTGTTAACTCTGTATCCATGTCTATGTGATCAGGTGCATTGATAAGAAGATGAGAAGATGTAGAAGCTGTGGGTTCATCAGTGTGAATAGGTGATAGACTGGAAGTAGGAAATGGAGTGGATATATGCTGGTCATATGGCTCACATGGTTTAAATTCGGAATTGGAACCGCACTGGGGTTGAATGGAGAGATGCCACAGGCTTTGAATCCACTCTTGATATTGCTGGCTGAACAAACATTTTGATATGCGTCTCTGAAGAATCGGGGCCATTCCCATTTGGTGACAATGTTATTTGGTGAAATGGACATAAAAGAGGAACAAACACGATTGTATTCTGCGGAAAGGGGTGAAAAAATTGTTCTGTCTAGCGGACAAAGATAGTGGGTCGTATGGGGAGGGAATGTGAGCAGGGTTATATTATTCTCCCTAGCTGCTTCTATTAGGCCGAGGGTTTCGTGCGAGCAATGGGAATCCAACAGCATTAGTTGGGGCCGATGAGGACCACAATGCTTCAAAAAATGCTCTTTGAACCACTCTACACCGAGCACATCCTCCATCCATGCTTTCTCCTGATAGGTGTATCGAGCCCCAAAAACACCTTCTGAAGTGTTATAAGCATGGAGAGATCTCTCCGTTGTCCCTCTCATAATGCAGAATGGGGGTATCTCTTGACCCGCGGCATTCACACACATCAACACACTAACACTTTCCCTTGTGTTGCCTACCCTTCCGGGAACATTCCTGGACCCTTTGCCGGCCACTACTTTTGTAGGAACATGTTGAAGTTGACACCCGGTTTCGTCCATATTCCAAATACACTCAGGATGCTCCGCAAGGCCAAGAGTTGATATAGTATTTTGCACTTCGTCAAAATAGTTCTTTGTTGTTACATGGTTTAGTGACCTAGAACGATTGGTGGACAATGCACTAGGAGTGCGCAAGGAGAGCTTGTTTCGCCTGGCAAATCCATCGTAGGCCCCTACCAATCTCTACCTGGCACACCATTTCTAAATGGTGTATGCAGTCTCATTTTTTTGGCCACCTGGCCTGCCTTTTGCATGAGCTGAAAGCGGCTGATCCCAAAGCCTTGGTCTGCAGCTGTTTTTATTTTCTGAGCAATTTCAATTGCAACTGCTTGTGGTAATACTGTATCTTTGCACCAGGCTCAATCTTCCCACTGACTCTGTCGTGGAGTGTGGACTTACATAACTATTTGCATGTCGAATTAGGTTAGTAATGCGAGAATTTGTTGCAAGGTCACCCAGTCACGATAGGCCTAATGGAACATCAATAAAAAAATAAAATAAAAATTTACTCTTTTTTTTATTTTACTATAGACTAGATCTAGTCTACCGCTATTTATCGATATCAATAGAAAATCAAAATATAAATTATGCATTTTTTTAGATGAAATAGTCTTAGTCTACACAAAAAATTGTTTTTTTTTTGTGTAAGTTATCCGTTACAAATCAAATAAAAAAAATTATTTATATTTTTTTGACCGTCTGCTCTGAATCTTAAATCATTTATAAAAAAAGTGGCCTAGGCTAGCTAAGACCTAGGCTTATAGGGCCTAAAATAGGGTGTATATAGGCTATAGGCCTATATATGTATAAAACTAAATTGGGCTGCGAAAAAAAAACAATTGAAAACCATGTATTTTATACCCCCACCCCCCTCGTCAATTTAAATAGTCTAGGTCTACACCGAATTGAACAAACATTTTTAGCATTCCAAGGGACTAAAATTATTAGGCCTTGGCCTACTAGACAATTATGCTTATAATTAATTTATACTTCATAAATAGTTTAGTCTATTTCCATGATTAGCCTATAGCCTAGGCCTACCCCTCCCCCTCCCACCAAAGTAATATTTTGTTCTCCAATCAACTGCAGGAGCTCTAGTCTAGGCCTAACCTTTCTTAGGCCTATTTATTGAACATATATATGATATGGGGGTGAGCTGTCTAAATGTTCTCTACTTGTAGCAATGTTATGTAGGCTACTGGTAGGTAACATAGCCTACCTAGGGGCCTAATAGGCTACAACATAAATAAAAATAATAATTAGAAATAGCCTAATTACCTACGACCCATGTGGCATGTCCCGTAATTATGACATGTTTATGTGTGTTTTTAGTCTAGCCTAAGAGGTTAGTTTTTTATTCTTGTTGGGACAGTAGTAGGCCTAGTCTGGAGAGATCTAGCATGTCTAGGTATGGTAGCCTACTGTAGTCTAGGCCACATGCTTTTAACAATGACCAAATCTGAGGTTTGGGCCTGGCCGATACTAGTCTATATAGTGTTGTAGTTGAGCTCCCATAATGAAACCATTGTGCATTTTATGATTAAAGCATGAAACTTCTACCATTATTAGTACATATCCTGGGGTTTATTTTAAGATGTGGAGGTAAGTTGGATTTGACCCCTGGTGACCTCTCTAGACCTTGAAAGGTCAAAATATCCAATTGCGAAGCCAAAAAATGGTGAAAATTGTGTATTACAATATCTTTAAAATGTCTTTGTATTCTAGAAGTGTACTAAATACTCTAAGAGACTGCTGTTAAGCATAAACATAACACCAAGGTCATGTCAAGGTAACTTTAGGGTCATTTGAAAGTCAAAATGGCAACAAATAGTGAAAATATCCACCTTTAAAAAATTTAAACATTACTAGTGGTGCAGTCATCTATTACAAAGGATTGGTTTAGACACAGTTTTGGTGAGATATATTTTCCACGCGCATTTTAGGAGATTGAGAGCAGTATCTAACTTGGGAGGGGAAACACACCCTAAGTATTCCCCTTACTACACCCCTTCCTCAATGTTTAATTGGACGAGCAAAATTACAGTGTGCAGCAGCTGTTAAAGGGACTGGCCCAGGCTAAAATCATCAAAAAATCGGTGATTTTATTTCGGGTTCTTAATATGACCATATGCTGTAAACATGTACATAGACTAGAACTGCAAATTTTTATAATTTTTGTGCTGCGCATTCACCAGTTAGGCTAGATATAGAGACGAAATTCCTGATTTCTAATTATTGACAACCATGTCAAAAATAGGAAATGCGCGAATTTCGTCTCTATATCTAGTCTAACAAATGAATGCGCAGCACAAAAATTATAAAAATTTGCAGTTCTAGTCTATGTACATGTTTACAGCATATGGTCATATTAAGAACCCGAAATAAAATCACCGATTTTTTGATGATTTTAGCCTGGGCCAGTCCCTTTAAACTTCAGTTCGGGCTCCCATGGCAATCTACTTATGCATAATTGGGCTATGAAGTCTAACATAGGTTGGGATTATGTTTTACTGGGGTACCGTCATATCAAGGTCATTTCAAGGTCAAACTGTCAAAAAATCATAAAAAACATTTATTTTTACTTTTATACCGTATACCAGAATTAATTCCTAGGCTGCATCAATTAATACTCGGGTGATAGTGTAGTGGTTAAGCTTCCATAATGAAACTTTGTGCATTTTATGATTAAAGCATGAAACTTCCACCATTATTAGCACATATCCTGATATTTATTTTTAATTGTGAATGTAAGCTAGATTCGACCCCTGGTGACCTCTAGGGGTCATCGACATCGCAAGGTCAAAATTCTCATTTGTGAAGCCAAAAGTGGTGAAAATTGTGTATCACCATATTTATAAACTATTTTTGTATGCCAGAAATATGTCAACTGCTCAAAGAGACTACTATTATTGATAAGAATAACATCAAAGTCATAGTAAAGTTACATCAAGGTCATTTCAAGGTCAAAATTGTGAAATTATCAACTTTTTATCAAATTCAACACGGTTAGTATTGCAATTAACATACAAAGACTGATTTTGAGACATTATTGGTCAGACAGATTTTCCACACACATTGTCAAGACATTGAGGGCAGTGTAAGCCCCGGGAGGGGTATCACACCCTTATTCCCCTTATAACACTCATTTCTCAATGTTTAATTGAACGAGCAAAATTGCAGCGTGCAGCAGTGTGAAACATTAGCTTGGGCTCCCATGGCAAAATATCGATACATAATTGGATTATGAAGGATCACATGGTTTGGAATTATGTTTTTCTGGGGTACCGTCTGAAAACAACGTACATGTCATATCAAGGTCACTTGTATGTCAAACTGGCAGAAATCCTAAAAATATATACTTTTATCTACTTACAACCCTATTAACCTCTTGAAATTCAGCATTTATTTGCAGAATAGTTTCAGGAAGCCCTCTTTGTATGTCAACTGTAGCCGTCTTGTACCTTGATTGGTGTATATAAGAGGCAACGTTAATCAGTATTTTAAAAATATACAGCGATATGATGTTATTCACAGTGTTATAATCCAATACTAGTATTTTTCGTGGTATCGTGACTAGGGTTATACCACAAATTTAAACCAATATGTATCTATTTCGCTTATGAAGGCACCATTCAATTACATGGGGGGGGGGGGTTAAATTGGAAAAATTATTTATTTCACCTTTTATCTGCAGAAGTATATTTTTTTCACAATTTAGCAATGTATTTATTTCAGTTTTGTATGGAGATATATATTTATTTCACTTCCTTATACAGTTTTCTGTCTACAAATTTTTATTTCAAACAGAGCTTATTCTTGATCTGTAGGCGAACGATCCGAGCAAAGAGGGGGTTCACAAATTTAAAGGTCATTTAATGATGCCAGATAAATGAGGCTTGGGTATTTTTAGGCCTATTAAATGATGTTGCTCATAAGCTGAAATAATTATTTATTTTAAATTTAAATATTTATTTACAACATCAGACAATTATTTACTTCACGAAAATTTAGTTTGGAAATATATATTTCAAAAATATTCCGCCCCACCCTTTTAATTGAAGGTGCCCCCCTTATGTAGGATACAAGTGAACAAGTAGATTATTACTGATCATTGTCTTATATGCGTGATGAATAGATGTGCCATCAAGTAATTCTCACAGCGTGTAATACTCTGAAAGAGGAGTTTTCAATAAGAAGAATTAGCAAAAGCATAATTATTTTGGTGATTTCTTGGCAGCCATTCTGACTTTTTTTTCAATTCTGAAGGATGAGAGCTCTACATCCGCCCAGATATCAAAATAGGCGTGGATAATTCAGAGAGAAAAAACTATATCAGCCAAAAGAAAGTGTTTTTAAGAAAATAAGATTTGTTTTCAATCCCTTTTAACGTCTACTAATCCGTTATAACGGTATACTATTCGGTTATAGCGGTCTAGTATTTCGTTATAACGGTAAAGTATTTCGCTATAACGGTACATCAATCCGTTATAACGGTCTACTATCCCGTTATAACGGTCTAGTATTTCGATTTGACGGTCTAGTATCACGTTATAACGCTATACTATTCCGTTATAACGGCCTAGTATTTCATTATAACTGTCTACTATTCTGCTATAACGGTATCGTGTCTCGTTATAACGGTCTACTATTTCGTCATAATGGTCTACTAATTCGTTATAACTGTCTTTCATCCCGTTATAACGGTCTAGTATTTCGTTATGACGGTCTAGTATCACGCTATAACGGCCTAAAATCCGTTATAACGGCTTACTAATATGGTATAACGGTCTACAATTCCGTAATAACGGTCTAGTATTTCGTTATAGCGGTTTACTATTCCGTTATAGCGGTCTAGTCATTCGTTATAACGGTATATTATTCCGTTATAACGGTCTAGTATTTCGTTATAACGGTCTTCTATCCCGTTATAGCGATCTAGTATTTTGCTATGACGGGCCATCATCCCGTTATAACAGTCTAGTCATCCGTTAATATGGTCTACTTTTCCGTTATAACGGTCTAGTATTTCGTTATGGCGGTCTATTATCACGCTATAACAGCCTACAAATCCGTTATAACGGCTTACTAATCCGTTATAACGGCCTACAAATCCGTTATAACGGCTTACTAATCCGTTATAACGGCTTACTAATCCGGTATAACGGCTCACTAATCCGGTATAACGATCTACAATTCCGTTATAACGGTCTAGTATTTCGTTATATCGGTTTACTTTTCCATTATAACGGTCTAGTCATCCGTTATAAAGATCTACTATCCCGTTATAGCGGTGTAGTATTTCGTTATGACGGTCAAGTTTTCCATTATAACGGTCTACTATTCTGTTAAATCGGCCAACTAATCCGTTTTAACTGTCTACTGATCCGTTAAAACGGTCTAGTATTTTGTTGTAACGGTCTCATATTTTGGTATAACGGTCTGGTATTTCGTTATAACGGTCTGGTAGTTCGGTATGGCAGTCTACGAATCCGTTATAGCAGTCTACTAATTCGTTATAACGATGTAGTATTTTGTTATAACGGTCTACTAATCCGCTATAACTGATTAATATACCGTTATAACGAAATAGCAGACCGTTATAAATTCTCAAGGATAAGAGCTCCACATCCGCCAAGATAACAGCACATACATGGGTAATTCAAAGAGAAAAAACTATATCAGCCAAAACAAAGATATCTAGGGAAGTGTAATTATTTTCTAATCCGTTATAACGATCTATAACGATTCATTAAAATTGTCTACCATTTTTTATAACGTCTACTATCCCGTTATAGTGGTCTAGTATTTCGTGATAATGGTCTTGTAGGTCGTTATAACGGTCTAGTTTTTAGTTATGACGGTGTACTGATCCGTTATAACTTTTTACTGTACGGCTATAAGACGGTCTAGTATTTCGTTATAGCGGTCTACTATTACGTTATAACGGTTTATAACAAAATAGTAGATCGTTATAACGAAATATTAGACCGTTATAAAAGAATAATAGACCGTAATAACGGATTAGTAGACCGTTATAACGGATTATTAGACAGCTATAACGGATAAGTAGACCGTTATGGCGGAACTCTAGACTGTTAAAGCAAAATACTAGACCGATATAACGAAATAGTATACCGTTGTAACGAAATACTAGCCAGTTGTAACGGAATAATAGACCGCTATAACGCAATAATGAACCGTTATAGCAGAATAGTAGACCGTTATAACGGATTAGTAGACCGCTATAACGAAATACTATATCGTTATAGCGAAATGCTAGACCGTTATAACGGGATAGTAGACCGTTATAACGAATTATTAGACCGTTTTAACGGATGAGTAGACCATTATAACAAAATAATGTACCGTTATTACGAAATACTAGACCATTATAACGGAATCGTAGACTGTTATAACGGATTAGTGCGTTATAACAAAATACCAGGCCGTTATAACGAACATTTCACACTAGACCGTTATAGCGGAACAGTAGCTCGTTATAACGTATTAGTAAACTGTTATAACGAAATACTATACCGTTGTAATAGAATACGAGACCGTTATAACAGAATAGATGTGCTAAGTATACCGAACACCGAAAGATGGAATATCGGTTTTTTTATATAATATGGTGACAGGGTCTTAATTTAAGAATTTGCTTGTAAAATTTACCAAATTTCTTACAAAGTTTGAGCTTTTGCGGCTACAATAAATTATAAAATTGATTTGTAGGGGTCATTTTAAATTTCAGGCAAATCTTGAACAAAATGCCTGTACATCTCCATAATTATCGTGGGGAATGTGTTTGTAAGATTTGGATAATTTCTGATTTTTTGCACCCACAATAAATTATGATTAATAAATTATGATATTTTGCATTTTGTTAGCCTGTTTAAAAATTCACTTGCATATCCCCATGTTGTTGAGAATGTGAAAAATTGTATAGATGCCACCACACAGAAGCTCAGGCTCCTTTAAGTGAAGACACGTTTGAAAAAGAAATTGGAACAGCTCTGAAGAAGATATGTGATCATGGTAACAGTTTTTGCCACTTTGACCTTGAAATGACCTTGACATGACCTTCACATTGCTTTCGGATGGTACTCCAGTAAAACACAATAAAAAACGTCCACATTTCATGCGACATGAAAACAATGTTTGTTTTTCTAGCTGACAAACTTTACAAAAAGATCGATTGATGATTTTGTGTGTGTAATTTAATGGATTTACCGGTCTACTTCGGGACAGAATCATTCTATTATACCAGTGTAGTTGATGCTGTTGATGGTAGGCCCATATGCCCTAACAAATAATGCTATTCTAGAACAGGGTCATATAGGAACCACTTCTAACAAATTCGTGAAACGAAATTAATTAATAATGCAGAAATGTTGGTGTGATTTTTTTTGCCAGCCCGTCTAGCGTTATGATTCAGCTTCAGGTGGAATGTGAAGTCCAAAATGTTTATGTGAATTAAAATGTATAAAGGGATATCATAGACGGATAATCAGTAGGTGGCAGGTGAAGAATAAATGTTGTATCATAATCTTATACTGACCAACTTAGTAAATTGTGATGTATTATACTTTTGTAAAGTAATCCTATACATCGAATCTTTTTAATGAAAAAGAGAGGAAAATAGACTGCGCATCGTGAGAGAGACTTCTTGCATTCGGCGCCATTGGAAATATCAGCAGGGCCTGGGACAGAACACATGGGGCAGCGGAGGGGGGGGGGGATGTCGGTGGAGTTGTATAAACCATGGAGTCCAAAGGGTTTTTAAACTTTCAAATCATAATAGTTTCAGTAAGCTCTTTCTGCTTCAATTCAATACCTATGTTATGGGTCTGCGACCATTATATTAATTTGATGGTAAAAAAGGCGAAAAAAACAAAAAAGCATTTTTTGAAAATTTCACCTCTACCCCCCCCCCCCCCCTACCTCGCAAGCTAGGCCCTGATGTCAGATGAGACACTTTAATTAAACCACAATCTTGACGTGAAGCTAGTATTTCTAAATTAATTCACCATCGAGCTGCATTTATTTGACAAGGTAGTGGTTAGCACCGCTGCCCATCCACGTGTGAAAGTTAGTATTGTGGGGAGCCTCCGTGACCAAGAGGTAGCGTTTGAACGTGCCCTGTAATGCCATTTCAGCTTCAACCACAATTATTGCCCGTACCCCTTGTGATGGTTCAAAAATACTTTCCCCGAGATGACACTGTCCTCCAGACAAGATGGGATCCGAAATTCAATCTGAGGCCAAGCACGCTACATCTCGGACACTGGAGTATCCTCAAACCACAGAAATATTACAATTTTTATTACATTCATGTATATTTTTATTTCGTCTGACAAAACAGGCCATCAAAAATTATTCTTTCAGCAAATTGCTTAAATCAAATTCAATGTATACAGCACTTTTCGTTCCCTTTATATTTACCACGGACATCTAATTTAAGCTTAAAAATATGTCTCTAGAATAAACAAAAAATATAGTTAAGTTGTATAAATGTAACAATGCATGCTTTTATACAGTAATTATATTTATTTACTTAGTTTAGAAATCATTCTGACTTAGTGCTTTAGCTAAATAATAGAATGTCTGAGAAGATTTGTTTTGTCCAAATATTATTGTTGGCAAGCTTTAACCTATAAATTAGGCGACACCTGGTGTAGAAGTGAAGACAACGCGAATCCCCACCTGGTGAGTATATACAAGTATGGAATTTAGTTTATCGTCTCACCACACATAATACGCCTCCCATAGACTTACATACATTATGGACCATACACGTGGAGCTCCCAGCATTTATTGGGTGAAAAAATGTATATAAACTTATATATGGGACATGGGGCTTTTCTTCAGGGGTAGGTCATTTTTTAATATAAATTTAACATTACGTATATTCTGCTCATGTCGCCACATGTGGCGATGTGGCGACCACTTGCCTGCCTCACCTTGATTAGAATAATTGATTAACGATTTAATAAGACAGAGGTTAAATCTTTATTGCTATCCCATTTTCCAACTTTAAATTACCGGTTAAAACATACAATTATTTTTTTAAATACATATCACCAAATTGATATTTTCAATGACTTAAAAAATCTCAGAAATAATTTGTTAAATTCTAGCGGTTTGTAAAATCTTACAACGCTGAAATCTTCTGGTATAAACCATGGCGTAGGCTGAGGGGGTGCGTTGGGTGTTTTCGCTCCCCCCCCCCCCCCGCTGGGACATAGAAGGTCCGCCAGGCCCACCTCAAGGCCAAGGTCCGCACATAGATTGGTAAAATCAAGGATACTCAGTGGAAGCAGGCGCCCCCCCCCCCCTTATTTTCTCCAAGTTCTTTAAAAAGTCCCCAAAATTGGCTAAAATGTACCCAAAACCCCGTGCGCCCCCCCCCCTTTCTTCAGGTCCTGGATCCGCCACTGATACTGCAATCCCTCGTGGGCGGCACTGTCACAGTCCTAATACCTGGTACACTGACTGAAACCATTGGGTCCCCAGGGATGATATATAGGCCCTATATATGTGCCTTTTTGAGCATGCACACTTATCCAGGCAGGAGAGAGGGGTAGATTCTGTGAGAATCGCATTGTAGAAAAGGGCTGGGGGTATATTCTGGGGGGGGGGGGGAGGAGTAGATTCCGAGGGGCTTTCGTATAGATGTTTAAAAGGGGAGTATATATTTTGGGAGGGATGGGTGGATTCCGGGAGTGTCCCACAGTCGCATATGGATGTTTAAAGGAGGGTATATTCTGGGAGGGAGGGGTAGATTATTGGAGTGTCGCATATAGTGGTGAAGAAGGGGGGTATAATCTGGAGGGAGGATTATATTCTGGAAGGGACGCGTATCTATATAAGGGGGGGGGGATATTCTGGGAGGGCGGGGTTGATTCTGGGAGGGTGGGATAGATTATTTTTGAGCGTCGCATATAGTTGTAGAAAAAGGGAGTATATTCTGGAAGGAAATGATATGTTCTGGGAGCGCCATTTTATATAAAAGGGAGTGAGCCTATATTATGGGAGGGGTATATATATTCTGGGAGGGTCGCATGTAGATGTTTAAAAAGGGGGTATGTTTTGGGTCGGAGGTGGATTCCGGGAGTGTGGCATATAGATGTTTAAGGGAAGGAGGGCTAGATTATGGGAGTGTCGCATATAGTGGTGAAGAAGAGGGTATATTCTGGAGGGATGGGTATATTCTGGGGGGTTGCATATCTGGGGGGGGGGGGGATATATTCTGCGAGGGTGGGGTAGATTCTGAGAGGGCGTGATAGATTCTGAGTGCATCACATATAATTGTAAAAAAGGGGGGTATATTCTGGAAAGATGGGGTAGATTCTGGGAGCCCAACTTGATATAAAAGGGGGTGTATTCTGGAAGAGAGGGGTGGATTATGGAAGTGCCGCATTTAGTTGTCAAAAAAGGGGGGTATCCTATTCTGAGAGGGAGGGGTAGATTCTGGGAGGGTCGCAGATGTTTAAAGTGGGGGTATATTTCGCGAGGGTGGATTCTGTGAGTGTCACATATAGATGTTTAAAGGGGGGGGGGGGTATATACTGGGAGGGAGGGGTAGATTATGTGAGCGTTGTATATAGTGGCTCAGAATGGGGTAGGCCTATGTTCTGGAGGGATGGGTAGTTTATGGGGGGGGGGGGGTCGAATATCTAAGGGGAGGGGGTATATTCTCAGAGGACGGGGTAGATAGATTATGGTAGGGTCACATATAGTTGTAGAAAAGGGGGGTATATTATGGCAGGAAGGGGTAGATTCTGGGAGAGTCGCATATAGATGTTTAAAGGAGGAGTCATATATTCAGAGAAGGAAGGGTAGATTCTGGGAGGGTCGCAAAGATGTTTAAAAAGGGAGGGGGGGGGGGTATATTCTGGGAGGGAAGGGTAGATAATGGGAGTTTTGCACATAGTTGTGAAAAAAGGGGAGAGTAGATTCTAGGAGTGCGCTTTATATAAAAGGCGGGTATATTCTGGGAGGGAGGGGTGGATTCTTGGAGGGTCGCATATAGATCTAAGATGTTTAAAAGGGGGATGTATATTCTGGGAGGGAGGGGTACATTCTGGGAGGGTCACATATAGATGTTTAAAAGGGGGTATATTCTGAAAGGGAGGGTAAATTCTAGGAGGGCCTCGTATAGATGTTTAAAAGGGGGTATATTCTGGGACGGAAGGGTAGATTCTGGGATCAGAAGACACTTCACATAATCACGAAAAAAAGGGAGGGGGTAGATCCTAGGATGGAGGGGTAGATTTAATTATGATATACAATTTGATTTGGACGAGATTGTTGATCTGTATCAAAAGCTCCATACACGTCGTCTTGAGCTAGATTCACTTTTATAATAAACATCATAACGATGAGTCTTACTAATACGCTGATACTGTTAGCCTACACATAGGCCTATATGTAGTTTTTTCAGCAAATAATTGTTTCTATTATTTCTGACCATATCATATTTATCATAGTGAAGTAGTCTACTGGAACGAGAGCATATTACTAAAATTACTTCACAGAACTAAATGTGCATTATACGATAATCCTGCATGCCTTATTATGTAGTGATGGGTATTTTTTTTATCAAGTTTAAAGTATATATTATGGATGCAAGAAATATATGTATCATGTACTTGATTATGTACTTGTCAGTACAATAATGTTATTGGCCTTTGCCTTAATTAAAATAATAATCAAATAGGCCTACCCTTCCAATGTTTGGAATTATATTTCTAAAATAAATATAGGCCCCTAATGATTTCGTTTGAATAGCGCTTTGTCGACTCGAATGCTTTGAGTAATATTTGGTTCACCTGGATACTTATTTTCAAAAGTGGATTTTTTGTCAGGCCAAAAATATCATGTGTATGAACAAATCCATTATATCTCCAGAATTCATGTCAGGTGCTTTTAGAAGTCACAAACAAACAAAATTTTCTATGGCTCGCCAATAGGTCCACATCAGAGAATTACGCGCACCCCCCCCCCCCCCGCAACGGGATCAGCCTACGGCCCTGCATGGAGACCGATGGGGTTTTTTCAATTTGAAATCATTATAAATGTCTTAGTTAGGGGGCAACCATTCAATCTCAAGGGGAGGGGGCTGGAATTTTTTTGCAATAAACAATTTCGGGCTGACTCTGCGTGAAATAAATAATTTCCTTCAAGAACTGTTCTATATAGACATGTAATAAATGTTTAAAAATTTAGCGCGCGCCGAGCCGGGTTGAAATATATAATTTGTCTGTGACAAAAACTTCAGCCCCCTCCACCCCTGGAAATTGAATGGTGGCTCCCTTATATCTTTCCGCTTCATTTAAGTACTCATGTTATATGGGTCTCACGGCCATTATAGAGTTTTGATTCTTTCAGCGCAAGGATCAATTTTAGACGTCAGAATCTGACGTCTAAATTCGTTCCCCGCGCTGAAAGGGCTAAAGTTGTCTAGAAAAGTATATACGGCCCCAGCATCACAAGGGTTATCAACTCTTTCAAGCCTGAATTTACAATTGTCATCTTCATCCACTACAGGTCTCGAATTGCTGTCGCAATTCTCGACTTGCAGTGGATGAAGATGACTTGAAGTGGGTGATGAATAAAAAAAATGTTATTATTAAAACAGCGTCATAACAATTTTTGTTCTAAAACCCCAAGGTGTAGGAAATTCAGTCATTCTTCAGAGATGCAAAATGATGTTTTGACGCATCGTGAGGGTTGAAAGTGTTAAAGCGTTGAAATTGTTTAGGCCCTATATAACCCATGGAGACAAAAGGGTTTTTTCAATTTGAAATTTTCCTAAATGTCTTAGTCAACTTTTTCTGATTCATTTGAATACCTATGTTATGGGGTTACGACCATTATAAATATTTGTATTCCTACAGTGCGAGGATCGTCTTTAATCGTCATAATCTGACGCCTACAGACGTCAGATTCTGACGTCTAAAGTCGATCCCTGCACTGTAAGGGTTAAGCCTATTATATACATGTTTTTGTCTGCAGAAGAGAAAACAGGAAAATCGTGTTTGACCTCCAGATTTAAAGGTTAGAAAAGTAGCTGGCTACATGTTCCCCGCAACAGCTTGGTTCATGGATGTTTTGCACAAATGTTAGCCAGTTAATGTTTTCCACGTCCTACAATTTGTCAACATTTTCCGCCCCGTCTCGACTTATTATACTTAAATTACAATGCATGAACGATAATTGGAAAATATATATATATATACATAATATATTCCAATTATCGTTCATGCATTGTAATTTACGATGTAGGGCCGCCTTTAACTGTCACTTGGTGTGTGTTGCTTCTAAATGAAGATTTCATCCCAATTTTGACTGCTCTCTATCGTGAGCTGGGTAGCCTAATATTTATATTGTGTTGCGTAATATTATGTTATATTTATAATATGTATGTCTAATGGTACGCGAATCAATTATGTGACATCATGGATTTGACGGAGATGAATTATAATATGTATAATAATATGTATAATATGTTTGCTGCTGCGCCGGAACGCACTGTGCAGTGGCAATAAAATTCGATAAATTATATCCCCAATGAAAAAAACATTGCAGTAAAACGATATATAATAGGAAAAGTTGCAAAAAGCCTATAACACTTTCTTGCTGTTCATCTTTTACCTGGCATGATGTTTCAAGCATCGTTTAACCTGAGGATTAATAGAAACATTTTGACTTAACAACTCATGAGATGAGCTTTCTTTCCAATATGAGGATGTTCGTAAATAGTAGTAGCGCACGAGGGGAGGGGGGGGGGGGGGGGTAGAGGTCTGCCTCCAGCGTGGTCAACCCTGTCGAAATTCGCCTCATGGTTCAAAGGACACCCTGTCCAATTTTGAAATTAACACTGAGTTTAATTGATTGGCTTATGGGTAACTACTACCAATATACTTCATGTTTTAATGGTCTTTTTAAGCTCTATATTTTTGTTTATTAAATTTTGGGACTGTCTGCTGTGAGATTAGAAAATAGTGTTGAAATTCGGCTGATAGATGCCTGAGAAATCGGCAAAATACAAAAATACATGCTAAATCGGGAAGCTCAAAAAGGCACCCTGTGCCATAGCTGGAAGCTTGAAAAAGGCACCCTGTCAAGCGGCACATCCCCAGTACTCCCAAGTATAGGAGTGCTCCCCCCCCCCCCGGAGTAGCAGTGAGATTCACTAAACCGGTGCCATAAAACTCGTGTAGGCATAAGCTGTGATTACAGTCGCGGCAGAATGATTATTTCAATGTGCGCACAGTTATAAAGGTTTCAAAGGATATAGAATAAACCTCAATACTTTTATAATTTCAATATCATACTGGTTGGTTCTTATAAATCAGGCTGATGACAATTTCACTTTTCAGCTGTCAATCATTTTGCATGCCCAGATTGTTTGTAACCACTACAGCGTGGGGATCAACTTTAGTCGTCAGAATCTGATGTCTACAACGTCAGATTCTGATGACTAAAGTCGGTCCCCGCACTGTAAGAGTAAATATTTCTAATGGCCGTACACCTATAACACAGGTATTCAAATGAACCAGAAAGACCTGAATAAGACATTTATGATGATTCCAAACTGAAAAAACACTTTTGCCTCCAAGGTTTTAAAATAAAATCAGCACTTTAAGGGTTAACCCTTAGAGCACTGAGCTAAGAAATTTACATTTTCAGCCACTTGAAGTTGTGTCTCGCAACCGCGATCCACAACTTCAAGTGACTGAAAATCTGTGTAATTTGTGAAATTTAAGTCCCAACATATAACAGTGTTTTAAGATTGAAAGCATATTTTACTTTCAACAACTGGTTATCAGGGGTTATACAGGTGCTAGTAAAATCACAGAATGTCTACTGTAGTCGACATCAGCACTTTAAGGGTTAATTTTCAGGGGTTAAACGGTCATATCAAATGTATGATATGCAAACGGTGTTCATTTCAGTGCGATATGGGAAAATACAGCACTCGTCCAAAGAAAAGGCTCACACCTTGTTCATTGGACATGTGCTATATTTAACCATATTGCACGAAAAATGAACAACGTTTGTATTTTCTCACACGATCAAGTCATATATGACATCACTGTCATAGGTTGCAGTTCAAACTACAGCTAGAGTGTGATATGGGTTGATACTGATATACATCTCACTGTGACAATCACTGCACAGAGTGTGAGAAGCAAAGGATATTTGTAATCACATTATTTGTGTCAAGTGAAACAAATATCAAAATATTTTCATATCAAAATGCGTCTTTCAACAGAAAAACAAATTATATCATTGTTATTTGTAAATTCAGAGACCAAGGGGTTAAAATAATTGCAATGACATTTTTGAAATCAGCATAGTCAAATTTATTAAAACAGGTTTAAAAAAACTTTTACCCAACTTCGGCACTTTTTTTAGAGACTTTATTCCTCAATTTAGACCAGACTATAACCATAGATTAACCATAATAGATATGACAATAGTGCGTACTGCCACGTAATATACAGATACAGATATAGACTTAGAAATATAAATGATCCTATCTTATGTGATCTATGGGATTATTCTCTGTTGAATGTAACGTCTAAGTATTATGTGGTGGTAGGTAAATATGCATATATCACAACCTTCATAAGTAAATATACCGGTGGTAATGATGCACGCTGATGGTGAGAAAAATATTATTTAATCAATTTATCGGAACCCGTCTATTTCTACAATAAGAAATACGTCTTTTAAATATAATAAATTTATGGTCATCGTGACCAGTGAAATACTCATATATGGTATACATTTCATAAATATGTTGAGTGTATTGTGCAAAGGAGAAAAATTATTGTAGTTAATAATCAAGGTCATATAGATGTGTAGATCATGTAATTGTAAATTGCTGCTTTACGTCCCTTTTCGGCAGTAGACTAACAGTCAATTAAGTGACATTTAAATACGATAAAAAGAGTGCAGTTAATTGATGAGATGAATGATATACAGATGATGATGTGAGCGTAGGGTGATAGGGCATGGTGGGTTATGGAGAGTATTTTCATTGAAAAATCGTGTAGGCTATATATCGCCCTCTAGAAACCAATTAGCTTCGTCTCATAATGTCATTACATGTCAAAGGATCTAACTTCTTCTAACTACCTTGTAAAACTTCTTGTGAATGTTCAGAGTAGTCGCCCCTGGCCTAGATAATTGTCTGTGCAAAATGTCATGAAAATTGGTTCAGAATTGACTGAGGAATCCGCGAAATTCATTCACCCTGGTTCATGAATTTATTGTGAATCTGACTATAGAGGAATTACCCCCAGACGGTCGTACACTTTGGTTTTGCTATGCAATGTAATGCTGAAACACCTTGCCTTTCACTTAGCTACAATATCCTCGGGTTGGATAGTCCCAGAGTAACGATATGAGTCTTACAGAGGGTAAGTCCATTCTAGCTGCAGTGGCTGAAATAGGTTTCAGCCACAGATTGACCCCATACAAAATCGTAGGACGGTCATATCTAAGAAAATAGTTTTTTTTTAATCAGTAACATTTTAGCTACGATGTCGCAGGCTCAGCTCATTTTCCTCACAGTCGTTAAAAAGTTATGAACATTTTTCAGACCCTGGGGTTGAAATCGCTCTCAGTCGCCGCCATGTTGAAAAACGTTGATTTTCCTCAATCCAGGGCTAACTCCATCCATCCCACGCTATACATTAGGACAGAACTAACCAGTAGCGTATGTTTTTCGTTAATTAAATTTTGTAAACGTAAATTTATATATCAGGCAGTTTTCGGCACCTTAAGGCTGAATACATAAATATGAGTTATCATTCACTCTGACTTCAATCCGTATTCAATCAATGAATGCCCTATCATATTGGCCAAAAAACTTGATTAATCCGAATGTGGTGCTTGGGCCAGATCGAGAGTTATCATGATTTCGAGTAACCAGGTCCTGTTTAGGGGGAATTCGGCACCCTACAGGGTGATTTCGGCACCCTTTTAGGGTATTTTCGGCATACCCAACCTTACACTACAATACGGATTTTGAATCAATGAATCAGTCCATCAGATAAGCAGTTTGTGTGTTTGTTTGTTTGTTTGTTTGTTTGTTTGTTTGTTTGCTTGTTTCAGTAGCTTGCCTGGCGAGCCCCACTGTTTGTTTGTTTGTTTGTTTGGATTAGATAGCCCGCATGCAGGCTGCCCATGCCTTCCGATAATTATCAATCGATCAAAATCCCGCCTTTAGTCCAGTTGCTTTTTACTCGGAGCTGTGTATCACTAAGCCGGTGGGCCACATCAAGAGCCGAATTCAGTGCTCACAGACTACCTTTGTACATCCACGGCAGCTAAAGCAACCATAGACCCCGATGGTGACCATGTGCATAGATGACGAGACTTTCCGCTTAAGACACCTTCTCATATACACAGGTTCCACACTGGAGAACTGGCGGAAGGATCAGCCCAGCAGTCCACAGGTCCGTCTCAGGTGGCAGTCAGGCAGTTGAACTTCATTATAAGCAAAACGGTATGGGGATGGATGAATAGGAACCAACAAGTGTCTGCCAGAATAGATTCACCATAGCGGTATGACAAGCTTGAAGGAAATCACCATGCATACATCTCAAGACCGATGAAGCACCATAGCGGTATGACAAGCTTAAATTGATTCCCGCGCATACAGCCCACTAACCATACAGAGGTCTAGCCCGTTTGTTTGTTTGTTTAGGTTAGCTAGCCCTGGAAACAGGCTGCCTGGGCCTTTAGATATACATCTATTGCTCAACTCCACCAGGAGAACAGGGCTTTTTTTCGTAAGACCAATGAAGCTATAGCCAATGTAATTAATGGGGAACTGGAGTAAGCAGTTGCTTCTTACTATAAACTTTGATAAACTACGGCCTGCAATGTCAGGGCATCGTACAGCCAAAGACAGCCTAGTATCTGAATCCGGTTGACTTCCAGCTGCGGCGGCGCAATGCGACCCATAACTCCATGTCTATTCAAATCGCAAGAATGACTTATTTCAGTTCATAGTTTTGTAATCCCCATAAACCAACTCACAGTCTTATGTACTAGCATGTGCCTATGCATGACCTTTTCTATTACTTTAAAAACAAAATGTTAAATATTATTAATTAGCAGACACATCCCGACCCACACGATTAATATAAAACTCAAGACTCAGTTTAGTTTCTATTTTATCATAATTGATTTAACCTCTGGTAGCAGCATAAATTCTAATGCACATACTCTTGTGCATGTGCACGATAATAACATAATTATACGTTTAAAAGGTCTGGGATCAAAGACTTATGGAGAACACATATAGCAGTTAAAGGGAAAAAATTCAATGTCATCCCTTGTGCATGCCCGATGAAACCAACGACTGCACGTTTCACACCCAACCCATTCATGACAAGCCTTCTGTATGTCGCCAAGATCACAATTTGCACACTTGTCTTGTTTAATGGCACCACGATCCAGCAATACATCTAAATCATCGGAGCCATCCGACTCGACATATTTGACACTCTCTGAAGAGTCTGAATCAGAGCTTGATATTTTACGCTTTTTTTTACTGTTTGACATTTTTCTATTTACTTGTTTTTTGTTTTCTTTATCTTTCACCCTATTTTCTTTCGCTTCTTCTTTTACTATTTTTTTCCTTTCTCGCTCTTCTTTCTCTGCTCTTTGAGTGCAATTGCTTCTTCTTTTTTGTCTTCTCTTTTCCTTAAGATTTCCAATGCTTTAGCTCCCGATATAGCCTTGGGTATTGCTAACTTTTGGGGACCTCTTTTAATAACCTTTTCATGTTTTTAGGGATTTGTAAGACCTGGTTAAAGGCAGGGGAAACATATGTTTTGTCATGGATTATTTTTTTCATTTTAGGCTGGGCAAGAGCATCTAATCTAGGCGGGGTGGCAATAGGTTGTGCAACATCTTGGCAAGGTTCAGCAATGCGAACAAACTGTGGATATGGAATAGGATCTGGCCTGGGCTTGGGGGCAGTAGAATGTGCAGCAGCTGGGTGATGTTCAGTAATACTAACTAGCCGAGGAATCCGATGCGCATCTGATCGAGGCTGGGTGGCAAAAGCTGGACGAGGCTGGGCAAGATGGCCTGACCCAAGTTGGGCATTAGGGTGTAGCTGGGTCTGCCCCGCATGAGCTGGACGATTCTGAGGGGAAGAAGCTGTAGCTTTGGCAGCAGCTGGACGAGGCTGGGCAAGTTGGCTTGGCTCAAGTTGAACAGTAACAGGATTATCTATATGTAACCGGGGTTGGATGACACAAGCTGGAAGAGCTTGAGCAACAAAAGGCTGAGGAGCAATTAGAACAGGCTGGGGATCTATGGCTGGCTGGGCTACTGCCACATCTGCAGGTGCCAGCTTTGTGGCATCAATATTGTTAATGTCAAGTGGGAATATCCCAGCACGTCTGAAAGCGTGTATTGCAGTAGTGACAGTTGTGACTTCTTGCCACACTTTCCTAAACACCCCGGGAAATTCTCTCTTGTGGAAAATTTCTCCAGGGTGATCAATGTGCCACTGCTGCAAATCACGCTGACCTTCATTTGTGAAAATAAGCCGATGTCAGCAGGTTGCATAATATGGGTGGCGTGAGGTAAAAGACTATGTGATACAATGTCGTGCTGTTGACAAAATTTAGCAGCCTCGATTGAGACATGGGTGGAATGCATATCAACAGAATTATGGGTAGTTTTATGCCTTTATCCAAAGCAAATGAGTGCAACGATTTAAGATATTCGACAAATAACGAGCCCTCCATCCACCCTTTCCCTGACATTCCGAACAGTGCTTCAGGATATCCTGCCTGACCTACATCCCTCAGTCTCTTGCCCTGAAATACAATCATGGGGTTGGGATAGTCTCCCCTTGCATTGAAACATGCCATAACAGTAATTTGTGTTTTAGCGGTATTAGAAATTTGGTACGCATGTTTAGATCCGCTTTCAGCCAGAACCTTATTTGATGTCAAGTACAGAGCAAAACCACTCTCATCTGCATTAAAATTTCTAGCTTCATCAGCTACCATTGCCTCCCAATCAGGAACCTCTTCCTGTATGAATTCAAACAGGTTGTCATACCATTGCGTCAATTTGCCAAGAGTAATCTGGGCTCTCTCGTGCCCTAAAGCCTGTGCTGTCCTAGGTGTTACTGTGGGATTCCGTTTCAAGAAAGACTGGTACCAATCCCATCCTGAAATGAGAGCAGCGAGTACAATACAATATTTGAAATCGTTTTAATCTGCTAAAAGTCATTGCCCACGTGATAAACAACATGGAAAAAACATGGAAAACAGCTCGATGGGAAACAACAACAACAAACTGCAGCATTAAACTGACCAGGTAAATAATCCTTAAAAGGGGTAGAACGCCCATCTACGTCAATCACTCGCTTCACCTCACGTCGGACCAAAGCAGCAGTCAAGGGGTAGCCTACTTTCGCCATATCTTTTAATGTATTGACACAAAGATGCCTCCTCTGCCTGAGTTAGTACTGGGTTTGGGCCAGATGTTGCAGCAAGAGGTACTCTCCCTTGAAGTTTATCAAAGAGAGTAGCCCTTGGTACCCTGTGGGCAAAATACATTGGTCACTAAGCCTGTCGTTTACAATCTATAAGTGTATCCCAGCCAACACAAAACATAAAAAAAGACAAGAATGATAATTGGGAAAGTTACGAAAACGTTATTTTGTGGTGTACGAAAACATTTAAAAACGTTTCACATTATATATAATGTTTTAATAACATTATTAAAGCATCCCACTGAAATGTTATTTGAACATCATCAAGTTTCAAAAAAGGTTTCTAAGACATATCTCGAAACATCACCAAACTATTATTGTGTGGTGTTTGAATAATTTTTTGAAACGTTTTTTTATAGCTCTGTTTCAAAAAAAATGTTATTACCAAAAACATTTTATAACGTGTAATTAATGTTTTTTTAAACATTGCACAACATTGTAAAAATTTAAAACATCCACAAAAACGTTGTTGTTGGTGATGTCTCTTGAAATGTTGTAAGAACGTCCTTGTTTGTTTTAGCTGGGATATAGTTTGATGGTACTTCATCTGATTGAGTTAAGAAAATTAAACTGGGTATGTAGAAAAGTTTCTTATTTTTAAAATATCGAGCTGGAGGCTGAGAAAGAAGTAATGTATTTAACATAGGCTACATTTCATTTATTTTATCAAAATGTTGAGTGCTTCGATCACCTATAAGCTTTTGATGCAGCTTTCTGTGACATTCGCCCAGCTCGTATCATGCGAACAGCCTGCTCCAATGCCTCCTGTGTATATCGTCTATACTTTCCTCGATCAGCCATCTGTAATATGCAGATATACAGAATGTAGGGTTGACCAGATTACGGATCTTCACTGAGGGACCCCAATGTTATGCAAATCAGCGTAATTTTTGCAGTTAGAAGGATATATAGGCCTTGCCCAGCCGGCACAACACGGTGATAGAGCTGCCAACTTCTGAAAATGAGGGACTCTTTCAGCGCAAATGTCTGCTCCCGCCGTAGAAAGTTTTCATAATTGGATGCGTTTTCCCGCATTCTATACCATTCTAGATCACAAAACTCACCTTTATTTTGGCTGTTTTTGTACAGTCAACATCTTAAACAAAAATATGCAGGGACAAATGTCAAGCTAAAAGTAGACATCTACAGTCAATGTCGATTTTATTGGGACATTTTGAAATGATCCAAAATATGCAATATGCATTCTGGCACTACATGTCAGGTGGGTTATGCATATTGATTTAATTACACATTAAACATGTTATAATAAAATGTGGATAATTTAATTTACCCTTAGGCAGCCCCGCCTCGTGCTGCAGTGCGCACATTGTCCGTCAAGAAGGACATTAATTATGAGGCGTTATTATTTTTCCCGTCACAGTTACTGTAGTAACATGCTATATGTAGTAGTCTGTATCTTTTATCCTCGTAATGCATGTACCAGCATGCATGTAGTAGGCCTACCTAACCCTTCATGTAAATCAGGCATGGGAGATAGCAATATACAATGACGCATAGTCCAGCTGAGTGAGAGCTCATAGGCCTACTAATACTGATGGCTTGTAGTACGCCTGGAATAGCCTACAACATATTAGACTACCATCATCTGAATAATAATGCATGTCACAAGCTAATATTAGTAGGCCATACATCTAATAATAATACAATTGACAGTTCTAATTTTTAGAGAAATGTTTAAAAAAGTGTGACATTGGTCATATTCACAGGACAGCGGGACGTATTGGCATACTTGAAAAATGCGGGACTGTCCCGCGAGATGTGTGACGTTTGGCAGGTTTGGGCCACTGATTTAACGGTGTTTCAATGTCTTTGACGTGGGTCCGACGTTGATACAACATTAAATCAACATATAATACCGGCTGGGTTGGCTAGTCTACACTATATCAGTGATCTATAATAGGCCTAACTGGTGTTGTTGATATCGGCGACGTATAAGTTCAGTGGCATTTACCAGTTAACTTAGGCCTAGTTCTGAAACTTGTCAGATTGATCATTATAAACTTAACATGAGGCCGAATTTTACCGTAGCCTCATAAATCATCAGGCTATTTTCGCCCCCCCCCCCGGCTGACCCAGAGGTCAGGTCAAGGTCACCAAATTAAGATTCAAGAGTCAGTTCAAGCAGTGATGTACTAAAGCTTAGAAGTTTTTTGGAAGACCACATGATTGTGGCACACGCCAGAGAGCGCCTCTGTCTAGTCTACATACTTACAGATGAAGGTAAAAAACACATTTCACGAGGGGGGGGGGGGGGCAATTGACATTGTACCTACCATGAATCAGACGATTTAGTGGAGATATAGCAGAAGATTCCCTCGTGCCCTGTTGAGGGAGGTGTTCAAGCAGGAGAAAAACGATGACGTCGGCAAAGCAAGTGCACATGTTTCCGAAGTAGCCAGACAACGTCGGCTGGGTGCCGAAAACTGCCGGGTGCCGAAAACTGCCTGATTTACTCTAATAAGCATTATTTAAAAATTATTTGAAATTATGAGGTCCCTTTATCAACGCATTACGCTAATTCTGAATTTTTTTTATTACATTTCGAATGGTCTAAATTTTTACCGGTGTTAGGATTTGACTAGAAAATGGCCTGTGCAAAATGTCAAAGAAATCGGTTCAGAATCGTTGAGAAATCGACGTAAGACATGCGCTACAGATTTATTTTGGGGATATGCAGGGGGCTACAGACACCCCCCCCCCCCCGGATTAATAGACTAAAATGAAGAAACAGAAAAAAGGAAAGTGTCAATCGCACCGTATATAGCTCATCTTTGTAATTGCATGTGTTTATAGTTTGAACTTTCTACATGTCTAGGCTATAGGACAAGTTCACACCGGTTTAGGTGGATTTGAATTCAGATATAATGTAGATCTGGTAATATTCGCGAGGTTTTAATTTTCCCAAGGAGAAGAAATTCGCAAATTCCAGAATCTCGCGAAAATTATTATTATAATAGCACTACTAAAGAAAAAGGAAAATTCGCGAATTCTAAACTTCGTAAAAAGTCCCAAAATCAGACATTCGCAAAAAATTTGAACACGCGAGAATGACCAGATCTACACATAGTGTCATATTCCTGAATTGCGGGGACTATCCTTCTGTGATCACTCCTGGTTTCTGGCTATATGTTGATTGAAGTCACGATAGCGATTTTGGCAAATTGTGGACGGACAGACGACGGACATCTCATCTGACCTTTGACCGAATGAGCTAAAATGAGAGCCTGTGATTTGTTATCTTGCATTGTAATTTACCTGAAACTGAAAAATGTAAGTTTTTTCCTACATAAAACAAAGAATTTTTTGAACATAGAACCTTCTCAATATATCTGAATATAGGACCTTCTGAACATAGAACCTTCTGAATATAGGACCTTTTGAACATTTTTTTTCTGAACATAGGACCTTCTGAACATAGGACCTTCTGAACATAGGACCTTCTGAACATAGGACCTCCTGAATATAGAACCTTCTGAACATAGAACCTTTTAAACAAATATTTTCTGAACATAGAACCTTCTGAACATAGAACCTTCTGAACATAGGGCAGTCACCGGCTACATGCAAATGTTGGGAAAATATTGCCCCTGTGGTAATACCTTTCCATCTTTTTTATAACAAAAAGGTTGCATTCCAATGTTATGTGTAGACCATTTAAATGACATAAAGTAATCTATAAAATTGTCTATAATGGCGCCTTAACTATTTGCATGTCGAATTAGGTTAGTAATGCGAGAATTTGTTGCAAAGTCACCAGTCACGATAGGCCTAATGGAACATCAATAAAAAAATAAAATAAAAATTTACTCTTTTTTTTATTTTACTATAGACTAGATCTAGTCTACCGCTATTTATCGATATCAATAGAAAATCAAAATATAAATTATGCATTTTTTTAGATGAAATAGTCTAAGTCTACACAAAAAATTGTTTTTTTTTGTGTAAGTTTTCCGTTACAAATCAAATAAAAGTTTTTATTTATATTTTTTTGACCGTCTGCTCTGAATCTTAAATCATTTATAAAAAAAGTGGCCTAGGCTAGTTAAGACCTAGGCTTATAGGGCCTAAAATAGGGTGTATATAGGCTATAGGCCTATATATGTATAAAACTAAATTGGGCTGCGAAAAAAAACAATTGAAAACCATGGATTTTATACCCCCACCCCCTCGTCAATTTACATAGTCTAGGTCTACACCAAATTAAACAAACATTTTTAGCATTCCAAGGGACTAAAATTATTAGGCCTAGGCCTACTAGACAATTATGCCGATAATTAATTTATACCTCATAAATAGTTTGGTCTATTTCCATGATTAGCCTATAGCCTAGGCCTACCCCTCCCACCAAAGTAATATTTTGTTCTCCAGGTTAGTTTTTTATTCTTGTTGGGACAGTAGTAGGCCTAGTCTGGAGAGATCTAGCAATTTTGTTTGAAAAATATTTTAACTCAGGAGATCCTTTCTTTGTTATGTATAACGTTTTTCGCGAATTTCACTTAATATCGCCCACCGCTCTAATGATGAATGACTTGCACCTGTCATTATACATGACAAAGAAAGGATCAGACGATGTAAAGTATTTTTTGCCGAAAAAACGGCAGAAATAGGCGCCGGATAACTTGACAAGTTGAATAAAGTTGAAAAAAATAAAATTTAGTCACCAAATATTTTTTAAATGGCAAAAAACGTGGTTCGCGATATTAGGCGTATGACCTATAGGTACAGTAGCCTACTGTAGTCTAGGCCACATGCTTTTAACAATGACCAAATCTGAGGTTTGGGCCTGGCCTATACTAGGGTCTATAGGCCTACTAGGCCTAAACTATATATATATTAAAAGTCTTGACTGCTTGCTGAAAACAATTAGACCTCTAGTCTAGATCTAATTATATAGGCCTACAAACATGACTTGTGTAGATCTTGATTATGTTTAGGACTATGTCGCTAATACTCCTAATACTCTAACGTCAGTAAAAGTTTATTGTCATTGACATTGAATATACCACCACCCAGGCACACCCTGGCACCAGTCAAAGCTCAGCTTCAAGAAGAGAAGGCAAACTTGTGTAGTCTGGGTGTGTTGGAGGCCTATTTATACTTGATCTATGTTTTTAAGGATAGTTCAGTGACAAAGGCTATAGATGCCTGGGCAGTAGATCTACATGGGCTCACCACCCCAAAAGCCGCTCCCATTGAAATACATGTAAAGTGCCTCAATTCCATGGGCCGATTTAACCTCTTTTTGACAATATCCACATGTAGTGTCGCATATCATGACAAAACCTGATCCGTCCTTTTTCAAAAACAGGTCCGATAAATGTTTGGTAGCGAGACAGATTTTGAACTACAGTCCATGTCGTGTATAAAGGTCAGAACAGCTCAAAATTAGCTCTTATTTTTACCCTCTGTTACAGACCAGACACACATCCTTTTAACCCACTGTACCCCTGCGAGATTATCATGAAACAGTTATATCTGATATCCTACATGACGGGAACAACGTGTGCTTATTAAATATTCACAAAATTATAACCTGTTTGTATTTGTTTTTAATTCAACAGAGGCTAGAACAGAAACATTAATAATATTTTGTGTCATGATTCTTTTATTAGTAGACACCTGGCCGGATTTCGGCTTATTTAGGGTGGTGAGACCACATGCAGTATGGCTATGCGCGCCATATTAATTCAGCAGAAATGACCCAATTTAAACTCAGGGGGCGCTGCGGTGCGCCGTGTGACAGAATCGCCCATTGGTCAGTGGTTTATGACGTATCTATATGTGGTTAATCTATGCTATAACCGACAAATTGATTAATCTAGGTCGTATAATAACATGCATTTGAGTTGAAGCAGACCCATCCAGGCCCGTAGCCAGGATTTTTGTGTGGGGGGTCGTTTTAAGCCGAAGGTGGACCTTTTTCTACTTTTGTTTTGGCAGTCGCCAGTATAGGATGACGCGAGGGAATGTTTCTTCTGCATTATTTTTAAAATAATAGGATGACATGAGGGAATGTTCCTTCTGCATTATTTTTTAAATATAAAACCCCCATGTTCCGCATTTCCTGTCCTTTTAAAACACAAAACTTGTTCAACCCCCTATGCTAAATTAATTAGGCTACGGTACCCCTTAAAGCTATTATGATCAGGTGCCATTTTGCATTATTGTGTATTTCTATATTAGGCTTATCTACTACTGAATAGCTATATCATAATACTGAGAAAAATACATGGTTTTTCAATAAAAAACGTCCACATTTCATGCGACATGAAAACAATGTTTGTTTTTCGAGCTGACAAACTTTACAAAAAGATCGATTGATGAATTTGTGTGTGTAATTTAATGGATTTACCGGTCTACCTCGGGACAGAATCATTCTATTATACCAGTGTAGTTGATGCTGTTCTATGGTAGGCCCATATGCCCTAACAAATAATGCTATTCTAGAACAGGGTCATATAGGAACCACTTCTAACAAATTCGTGAAACGAAATTAATTAATAATGCAGAAATGTTGGTGTGATTTTTTTTGCCAGCCCGTCTAGCGTTATGATTCAGCTTCAGGTGGAATGTGAAGTCCAAAATGTTTATGTTAATTAATATGTATAAAGGGATATCATAGACGGATAATCAGTAGGTGGCAGGTGAAGAATAAATGTTGTATCATAATCTTATACTGCCTAACTTAGTAGATTGTGATGTATTATACTTTTGTAAAGTAATCCTATACATCGAATCATTTTGATGAAAAAGAGAGGAAAATAGACTGCGCATCGTGAGAGAGGCTTCTTGCATTCGGCGCCATTGGAAATATCAGCAGGGCCTGGGACAGAACACATGGGGCAGCGGAGGGGGGGGGGGGTGTCGGTGGAGTTGTATAAACCATGGAGTCCAAAGGGTTTTTAAACTTTCAAATCATAATAGTTTCAGTAAGCTCTTTCTGCTTCATTTCAATACCTATGTTATGGGTCTGCGACCATTATATTAATTTAATGGTAAAACAGGCGAAAAAAACAAAACAATACAGCATTTTTTGAAAATTTCACCTCTAGCCCCCCCCCCCCCCCACCTCGCAAGCTAGGCCCTGATGTAAGATGAGACATTTTAATTAAACCACAATCTTGACGTAAAGCTAGTATTTCTAAATTAATTCACCATCGAACTGCATTTATTTGACAAGATTGTGGTGTGCACTCTGTTGAAAGCTTTTCTTCAGTATGCTATGGACCCACCAGCGGTGATTCCGTTTAGGCCCCCCTATTACTTTTTCAACCGTGGTAATTTAAAAGAGGCGGCAATCATAATCAAATTTTGTTGCTGTATATACCAGCGCCCCAAAACAAACAAAGACATCTTTTCAAGCACAAATCAGCCACAGAAAGAAAGAAAAATGCAGTGCTTCTAGTCAAAAACGCATGATGTAGTTTATACGCATAAAGCTAGGAATCCATATGTACGTTATGCATTATGCGACAAATATGGCGATTACTTAAATGTTCAAGAGTCAATCCATATGTACGTATGCGTATACGATTTTGAAACAGCTGCGCGTCCGAAAAATTGGATCGCTCTGTGTCGCGATTCATGCGTCATCCGATTGAAAAATCGGAGGGAGAATTCCAGGGAATGACGTCGACGACGGGGTCTTTCCCAGACAAAGTGCCCAGCAAACACATACATTCATCCAATGCTGTTTCAATGCTGGTCCACCGTCTTCGACGCTATTTCTGAACTATTTAACCATGTATTTAACTGCATTTCTTGGTTGTTGTATGTCCCTGTTGAAAGTTCTTCTGCAGTATCCTATGGAGCAGTGTTTCCTTTTATTACTTTTTTAAACCGTGGTAATTTAAATGAGGCGGCAATAATAATCAAATTTTATTGCTGCATATAACAGCGCCCCAAAACAGACAAAGACATCTTTTCAAGCAGAAATCAGCCACAGAACGAAAGATAGATGCAGTGCTGCTAGTCAAAAACGCATGATGTATACGCGTAACGCGTTCCGAATATACGTACATATGGATTCACAAAAAACGCATGACGCATAACGCATTACGCATAACGTACATATGGATTCCTAGCTTAACGCGTTCCGAATATACGTACATATGGATTCGCAAAAAATGCATGACGCATAACGCATTAAGCTAGGAATCCATATGCCCGTCATGCGTTACGCATTATGCGTAACGCGTCATGCGTTTTTTGCGAATCTATATGTACGTATATTTGGAACGCGTTACGCGTACATCATGCGTTTTTGACAAGCAGCACTGCATGTGTCTTTCCTCCTATGGCTGATTTGAGCTTGAAAAGATGTGTTTGTCTGTCTTGGGACGCTGTAATATACAGCAACAAAATTTGAATATTATTGCCGCCTCATTTATATTACCACGGTTAAAAAAAATTAATAAACGGATACACTGCTGGTGAGTCCATAGGATACTGCAGAAGAGCTTTTAACAGGGGGCATACCACAACCAGGAAATGCGGTTACATGGTTCAATATTCCAGAAATAGGCCCTTTACTTCAGATTAACTATAGGGAGCAATTTACTGGGTAATCCCTTCCCCCCCCCCCCCCCCCCGCCTACACACACACATACATATCACTTTGTCTGGGAAACACCCCGTCGTCGACGTCATTCCCTGGAATTCCCCCTCCGTTTTTTCAATCAGATGACGCATGAATCACGACACAGAGCGATCCAATTTTTCGGACGCGCAGCTATTTGTAAATCGTATACGCATACATACATATGGATTGACTCTTGGACATTTAAGTAAACGCCATTTTTGTTGCATAACGCGTAATGCATAACGTACATATGGATTCCTAGCTTAACGCGTAACGCATAACGTACATATGGATTCCTAGCTTAATACTTACAAAAACAAGAACCCGTGCGACAAGAAAACACCATCAAGTGGAAACCATTTCAGCGCGGGGACCGTATGTAGATGGCCACCGCACTGAAAGAATTAGAGAAAATTAATATAATGGTCGCAGATCCATAACATAGGTATTGAAATGAAGCAGAAAGAGCTAACTAAAACAATTATGATTTGAAATTGTAAAAATCATTTGAACTCCATAGTTTATACAAAAAATAATTCGGTGCTCTAAGGGTTAGGATATATAACCCTTGCTTGTAGTAAATCAGCTGGTTGTATTTTTCCCAATGTACTAGGAACCACATAGTAAATTGCTATTCAGTGGTGGATCCAGGAATTGACAGACATGCTCCGGAAATGCACCATGGGCAATTTTGCAATCTAAGGCTTGAAATGTATTTCGGATCAAATCTGGTCTTTTTTGCATTCCACATTTTGGACCATGAGCGAGGGGGAAGGGGGCGCTTTGAATAAACAGCTTATAGAGACAATCACAGAGAAAAGGTTACACGATTTATGGACCTATAAAAATGGGTAATTCAACCTTATTACCTATAGCCTCATATATATGCCGCTAAATGGTTAGATAATTTTTCAACCTATTAGGCCTAACAATGGTAATACGGCCAGAAACGTCTAACACATTGCAAAACACGAAACAATCACAATGTTTATTCATAGTCTTGAAACGTTGAACCAATGTTTTTGTGAAGTTGGGCAAAAGTCTTAGATATGGGGGTGGCCAAAATGTGGACCTTCAGCTTGCAGGGGGGGTCGTACGACTCCTCCGACCCCCCCCCCCCCCCCTGGCTACGGGCCTGCCATCTGCTCATGTTTGTAGACAATATTACAATTTTCTTACATTTATCTATATTTGTATTTCGCCTGACAAAAGATGAAATAAATCTGGCCTCAGGCCACTTTTGTGGACATAGGGGAGGACGGGGCATGTTCGAACCCTTAAGACATAATGCATACCTGTTCACTAGCTGTTTACCTGAATCACTTATTGTTACATATATATAGTGCTTTCACATGTATGATACCCCACTAAAATTTATAGTTAGTTGTCTTGTATTTTTTTTTTAAATATAGCGCAAAATGTGATTACAACCAGACTGGTCGGACATGCCCCGCCTCTGGGGCATGTCCGACCAGTACCGTTCAAACATGCCTCGGTTATTAAAGAGCAATACAACGATGACAATAATTAGCAATCCTTTGTATTTTATTATTGCATTTTGCATAAATAGCAACAGTGTGATGTTGCCCTTCACAAGGTAGCAGCACATTGTCAGTCTCCCATAACGTTGCCAGCAGTGGGCAATGACAGTTTGTCCATCAGGCCACCGACGCACCACTGGCGGCATTTATCACGGTTATCCACCAACCGCCGGGTTACCAGACAAAAAAGCATGTGTTGTATGAAAAAGTGTGATAATGTGTGGCTGAGTGAGTGCCAGCATGTATGGGTGAGTGTGGACATGTGTGAATAAGATAAACTATGTTGCAATTATGACCATTGGTTGTGAGGCTAATTCGGGGCATGTTCACACCTTTCCGGGGCATATCCGAATGCGTTTGAACGTGCCCTGTAATGCCATTTCAGCTTCAACCACAATTATTGCCCGTACCCCTTGTGATGGTTCAAAAATACTTTCCCTGTATGTTGTATACCTCCGTGTTCTATTTATAGAACAACAAATGGTTACTTAACTACTAAAACTGTAGCTCACACAGTATTTAGAAAAATTAACCCAAATAACATAAAATGAGACGAAAATCACGTATTTGAATCGAGAGCAAAACAAAAAAACTGTAGCTGATAAATTTTGGGAGAAACAGTGACTTAGAGGAGAGGTACATCATGAATTATATTTTTAACTCAACAGGTGGCCCTCACTTCTGAGTTACCAGCAGGGTGCGTTTGTGCCCCGGTGTTCATGCCCCGTCCTCCCCTACAGGCTAAATTGGGACAGTAGAACATCCTGAGGATGGTGAGATGTCACTGTCCTCCAGACAAGATGGGATCCGAAATTCAAACCCTTGTTGTCTGAGGCCGAGCACGCTACATCTCGGACACTGGAGTATCCTCAAACCACAGAAATATTACAATTTTCTTACATTTATGTAGATTTTTATTTCACCTGACAAAACAGGCCATCAAAAATTATTCGTTAAGCAAATTGCTTAAATCAAATTCGATGAATACAGCACTTTTCGTTCCCTTTATATTTACCACGGACATCTGATTTAAGCTTCAAAATATGTCTCTAGAATAAACAAAAAATATAGTTAAGTTGTATAAATGTAACAATGCTTGCTTTTATACGGTGAATATATATTTATTTACTTAGTTAGTTTAGAAATCATTCTGACTTAGTGCTTTAGCTAAATAATAGAATGTCTGAGAAGATTTGTTTTGTCCAAATATTACTGTTGACACGCTTTAACCTATAAATTAAGCGACACCTGGTGTAGAAGTGAAGACAACGCGAATCCCCACCTGGTGAGTATATAAGTATGAAATTTCGTTTATCGTCTCACCACACATAATACGCCTCCCATAGACTTACATACATTATGGACCATACACGTGGAGCTCCCAGCATTTATTGGGTGAAAAAATGTATATAAACCTATATATGGGACATGGGGCTTTTCTTCAGGGGTAGGTCATTTTTTAATATAAATTTAACATTACGTTTATTCTGCTCATGTCGCCACATGTGGCGATGTGGCGACCACTTGCCTGTCTCACCTTGATTAGAATAATTGATTAACGATTTAATAAGACAGAGGTTAAATCTTTATTGCTATCCCAATTTTCAATTTTAATTAACGTTTAAAACATACAATTATTTTTTTAAATACATATCACCCAAATTAATTTTTTGAACGACTTTGAAAATTTTCAGAAATAATTTGATAAATTCTAGCGGTTTGTAAAATCTTACAACGCTGAAATCTTCCATGGCAGGGCCGTAGGCTGAGGGGGTGCGTTGGGTGCGTTCGCCCCCCCCCCCCGCTGGGACATGGAAGGTCCGCCAGGCCCACCTCAAGGCCAATGTCCGCACATAGATTGGTAAAATCAAGGATACTCAGTGGAAGCAGGCGCCCCCCCCCCCTTATTTTCTCCCAATTCTTTAAAAAGTCCCCTAAATTGGCTAAAATGTACCCAAAACCCCGTGCGCCTCCCCCCCTTACTTCAGGTCCTGGATCCGCCACTGATACTGCAACCCCTCGTGGGCGGCACTGTCACAGTCCTAATACCTGGTACACTGACTGAAACCATTGAGTCCCCAGGGATAGGCCCTATGTATGTGCCTTTTTGAGCATGCACACTTATCCAGGCAGGAGAGAGGGGTAGATTCTGTGAGAATCGCATTGTAGGAAAGGGCTGGGGGTATATTCTGGGGGGGGGGGGAGGGGGGAGGAGTAGATTCCGAGGGGCTTTCGTATAGATGTTTAAAAGGGGAGTATATTTTGGGAGGGATGGGTGGATTCCGGGAGTGTCCCACAGTCGCATATGGATGTTTAAAGGAGGGTATATTCTGGGAGGGAGGGGTAGATTATTGGAGTGTCGCATATAGTGGTGAAGAAGGGGGGTATAATCTGGAGGGAGGGTTATATTCTGGAAGGGACGCGTATCTATATAAGGGGGGGGAATATTCTGGGAGGGCGGGGTTGATTCTGGGAGGGTGGGATAGATTATTTTTGAGCGTCGCATATAGTTGTAGAAAAGGGGAGTATATTCTGGAAGGAAATGATATATTCTGGGAGCGCCATTTTATATAAAAGGGAGTGAGCCTATATTATGGGAGGGGTATATATATTCTGGGAGGGTCGCAAGTAGATGTTTAAAAAGGGGGTTTTGGGTCGGAGGTGGATTCCAGGAGTGTCGCATATAGATGTTTAAGGGAAGGAGGGCTAGATTATGGGAGTGTCGCATATAGTGGTGAAGAAGGGGGTATATTCTGGAGGGATGGGTATATTCTGGGGGGGTCGCATATCTGAGGGGGGGGGGATATATTCTAGGAGGGTGGGGTAGATTCTGAGAGGGCGTGATAGATTCTGAGTGTATCACATATAATTGTAAAAAAGGGGGGTATATTCTGGAAAGATAGGGTAGATTCTGGGAGCCCAACTTGATATAAAAGGGGGTGTATTCTGGAAGAGAGGGGTGGATTATGGAAGTGCCGCATTTAGTTGTCAAAAAAGGGGGGTATCCTATTCTGAGAGGGAGGGGTAGATTCTGGGAGGGTCGCAGATGTTTAAAGTGGGGGTATATTTCGCGAGGGTGGATTCTGTGAGTGTCACATATAGATGTTTAAAGGGGGGGGGTATATACTGGGAGGGAGGGGTAGATTATGTGAGCGTTGTATATAGTGGCTCAGAATGGGGTAGGCCTATGTTCTGGAGGGATGGGTAGTTTATGGGGGGGGGAGTATATTCTCAGAGGGCGGGGTATATTCTGGGAGGGCAAGATAGATTATGGTAGGGTCACATATAGTTGTAGAAAAGGGGGGTATATTATGGCAGGAAGGGGTAGATTCAGGGAGAGTCGCATATAGATGTTTCAAGGAGGAGTCATATATTCAGAGAAGGAGGGGTATATTCTGGGAGGGTCGCAAAGATGTTTAAAAAGGGAGGGGGGGGGGGTATATTCTGGGAGGGAAGGGTAGATAATGGGAGTGTTGCACATAGTTGTGAGAAAAGGGGAGAGTAGATTCTAGGAGTGCGCATATATAGATCTAAGATGTTTAAAAGGGGGATGTATATTCTGGGAGGGAGGGGTACATTCTGGGAGGGTCACATATAGATGTTTAAAAGGGGGTATATTCTGAAAGGGAGGGTAAATTCTGGGGGGGCCTCGTATAGATGTTTAAAAGGGGGTATATTCTGGGACGGAAGGGTAGATTCTGGGATCAGAAGACACTTCACATAATCACGAAAAAAAGGGAGGGGGTAGATCCTAGGATGGAGGGGTAGATTTAATTATGATACACAATTTGATTTGGACGAGATTGTTGATCTGTATCCAAAGCTCCATACACGTCGTCTTGAGCTGGATTCACTTTTATAATAAACATCATAACGATGAGTCTTACTAAATACGCTGATACTGTTAGCCTACACATAGGCCTATGTGTAGTTTTTTCAGCAAATAATTGTTTCTATTATTTCTGACCATATCATATTTATCATAGTGAAGTAGTCTACTGGAACGAGAGCATATTACTAAAGATTACTTCACAGAACTAAATGTGCATTATACGATAATCCTGCATGCCTTATTATGTAGTGATGGGTATTTTTTTCATCAAGTTTAAAGTATATATTATGGATGCAAGAAATATATGTATCATGTACTTGATTATGTACTTGTCAGTACAATAATGTTATTGGCCTTTGCCTTAATTAAAATAATAATCAAATAGGCCTACCCTTCCAATGTTTGGAATTATATTTCTAAAATAAATATAGGCCCCTAATGATTTCGTTTGAATAGCGCTTTGCCGACTCGAATGCTTTGAGTATTATTTGGTTCACCTGGATACTTATTTTCAAAAGTGGATTTTTTGTCAGGCCAAAAATATCATGTGTATGAACAAATCCATTATATCTCCAGAATTCATGTCAGGTGCTTTCAGAAGTCACAAACAAACAAAATTTTCTATGGCTCGCCAATAGGTCCACATCAGAAAATTACGCAGCCCCCCGCAACGAGATCAGCCTACGGCCCTGCATGGCATCCTGTCATTATAGCAGGGTATAATTAGATGTAGGCCTATGTTCAACTTGAAATTGGTTGAATGAGACCGTTCCATATCTTTTTTATATATATTAATGCAATGAATGACCTTTATTTTACAATAAAGCAATATTAATTAATATTAATTTTAATTAATAATTAAAACCCTTTAAGACCTCACGATGCATTAAAGCATCATTTCACATCCCTGAAAACAGACCTAATTTTCCTATAACCAAGGGTTTTAGAATGAATATTTCCATGTTAAACTGGTTTATCAATACAAGGCGATTTTATTTACTTTTTCACCCACATCGAATCATCTTCATCCACTACAAGTCGAGAATTGCGACAGCAGCTCGCGGCTTGTAGTGGATGAAGATGACAATGTAAAGTCAGGCTTGAAAGGGTTAACTTACAACCTAATTAAGACCCAATTGGGGCACTTTGTCCACAATTCACAAGAAATGCGTCTCCTCCCTCAATTCTTATCCGATTTCAATTCTGTTTGGTTTGTTTGAAAGAGCTCGAGCCTGTGCATTAAATTCCTCACGGATTTCAGAAATTTTAATTATTAATAACCTTATGACCTAATTAAGACCCAATTAGGGCCTGCTGTCCACAATTCACAAGAAATGCTTTTCCTCCCTCAATTCTTATCCGATTTCAATTCTGTTTGGTTTGTTTGAAAGAGTTCGGGCCTGTGCATTAAACTTGCTCACGGATTTCAGAAATTGTAATTATTAATTAATTTATGACCTAATTAAGACTCAATTAGGGCACTCTGTCCACAATTCACAAGAAATGCTTCTCCTCTCTCAATTGTTATCCGATTTCAATTTTGTTCAGTTTATATGAAAGAGCTCGTGTATGTTCAAGGAACTGCCTCATGGATTAAATTTTAATTCGTAATCAACTTGCCCTAATTGAGGATGAGCTTCTGTGTCATTGACACTCTGGTTTACACTGGCTATAAAATTTTAGCTTTGTTTCTCAGACTATTTAGAAACTGCAATCTTCGATGTACGGCCCCTAAGATCAGGCGCTTCGCCGTTCGTTCGATTCGTTTTTTAATCCATGTGCACAGCATACGACATGAAACACGATCAAGTGCCATATTGACTTCCCGACAATAATACTAATTTCAGTATTAGAAATAAAAAGTAGAAATATTATAGACTAGCAGTAGCAGTGATTTGTGTTTATTATGTCAAAACAGGTAGGCCTATGTCTAATTAATAATAATGGCCACTCCAATTTAGCCAGATCTCAACTGAGCAGTATCTGCTCAGTTGAGATCTGGCTACATTGGAGTGGCCATAATCTCAACTGAGCAGATATAGGCCTAATGATGGCACATGTATACGTTTTGTATTCATAAATTTATAACTAGGCCTATTTGTTGAAATATTTATGTGAACCTGCGTGAGTAGCACTGTCTGAGCAGTGGAATGGTTTGCACATCATTTAAAACGTGACATCCCATAACCAGGGTTGGATGTAGGGAGGAAAAGGGGCAGGGTCACAGAAGGATACAAATGTGACATACAAGTTTATAAAATCAGAGGCGAGCCTCGGAGGTGCGGCGACTTTTTTGGCAAATAAAATACCAAATACACTATTTCTAGGTAGGTCTATCTCAGGAATAACAAATAACTCGCCTTATCATCTAATCTAAATATTATACGTAAAATTATATTTCCTAGATTTCGAGAAGGGCATTTATAAAATAAAGGGGGATCACGTGACCCCCCCCCCTGGATCCAAATATGAAATAAATTGAAATCTGCTGTGACTTATGATGAACCAGAAGGAAATATTAGCACCCAAGAAATGCACAGCCTGTGCTAGCTGCAGGGCCGGGATAAGCACGTCGTTTTTTAACCTGTTTTATATTAGCAGGTTTTATTTATAGTTATTCAACTTATTGGGAGTGAAATTAGTGATTAAACATAAAGATTAAACAATTTTTATACTCAAATTAAAGATATAGACTATATATGAGTAATTTTCACCCACTTAAAGTTGTGGGTTGCGGTAGCGAGACACAACTCCAAGTGTGTGAAATAACTGAAGGTTTAATTTACCAACGCCGTAGGCCTATGGCTACTATCATCACCAAACGTGACCAGAGTGACCAGCAGGTAACATGCTTGACCACAGAGCGTGAGGTTATAGGTTTGATCTGTGATAGCCCTTCATAGCGGCATTTATAGGCTGGGCCCAGAGGATCTATAGTCTGATTCATTACCCAGGGTGAATGAGTTTTGCGGATTCCACACACAGTCAATTCTGAACCAATTTGTATGACATTTTACACACACTATTGTCCAGTCATGGGGCGAGAACTGAAAATTTTGGGAAGTTTTAGAAGGTATTTCAGAAGTTGACGTGTAAGTTAATGGGTTTATAAACTAACTTTTGAACAATGCAATTGTTTTAATGAAATTTTCAGGGTAAATCGTAGCATCACCAGAAAATAGAGCTTGAGAAATTTGATGACAATAAAAAATTGTTGAAATAAGCTAACATTTATTCACCAATAATATGAATAGTATAGCTTATAGGCCTTGTAGGTTTTCATTTCCATGGTTAGGCTATAACTGGTTAGGTTAAATCTACATTATATTAATAGCACACTGGGTATTTCTTTATTTGAAATTGTTTATTTTTAAAATTGGAATCATTTTGAAGTGTAGATGTTTTTGTGTTTGTGCCGTCATTATATCCACATTAAGGTGCCCTGTCAATCAGTGTTTCTGGCTCTGAAAAAAGTTGGCGTCTGGCAATGTGAAGATTCTGACTCCAAACCTGGCGTCGGAGTCAGCACGCAGGCGCAGCTTCTGGTGAACGTCTGCCGAAAAAGGGTCGCAACTCTAGGGGGTCTGGAGGTATGGCCCCTAGGGAATTTTTTTGCAGTGCAGAGAAGGCTTTAAGTGGCTTCTAGCATGTCTAGTGATATCTAAAGGTAGCCTACATTTCAAGCTTTGAAACAACTCGTTGTTCACTAATGAAACATTGAAAAATATTTTTGGAAATGATTTCTGAAAATTTAATTAATCAATTTCGTCAGGAGAGAAAGCTTGTCGTCAATTGTGACGACAGATCAGAAACACTGTCAATCATCCTCTTAACTTTGAAGCAGCTAAGTACCAGCAATACACATTTTAAGTGCAAAACACAAGGGTTGGTGTGTTCCTCTTATAGTAGTCTATTATATTTCATCATTTTCGTCTTCACGCTCCTGTTTGTGCTCCCAGGTGTGTTTTGCTCTTTTATTTATTAATCACAAAAATATTTTATAAGCCTATAATAATTGTTACAAAGCATATAGACTAGACAACATTCAATAAAAAGATAATTGACAATTAGGCCTATGTTAAATAAAATCTCTAGCATTGAGCTGGTCCCAGTCTTGACTGGATGCCTGTTTGACACATCCTGTCATAGCAGGGGATTCCGTAGCCTTCACCCCCTGCCTGATATCAAGCAATCTGATGCTATTTGACCTGTTTTGACCCCGCGAATGTGGCAGTGTCTGGATACCCCTTATTTCCATGATCCAATCAAACGCGTTTGTCCTCATTAAGTATTGACGAATGAGAAGCGAGCTTACTCTCACCTTTAACTTCCGGAGTTGAAGATAAACAGACAGAGTAAAATGGACGCCGACGTTAGAACTCAAATTTGCGAATTCTTCGATATAAAAAGCTTAATAAAAGAACAAGAAGACGTAATCTGTGCGTTTCAAGAAGGACGGGATGTATTTGTGTCTATACCAACTGGCATGGGAAAGTCACTCACTTTCCAAAGTATTGGATTTTTACGTCCTGAACAGACCGTGTTGGTTTTCAGTCCGCTGGTAAACATTATTGACGAGCAAACTGCGTTTCTAAACTCGAAAGGATTGTCAGCATGCAGTATCAATCAGGTGAGTTTTATTAGCTGATTAGACTTTGAATTATGTTTTGTACATATTTTTTATCTTGCTATGCCTATGCCATGGCTATGATCAGGTGAGCTGATATAGTATAGGCCTACTCGCCGTCAAATTAAAAATGATCAACCAGGATCGCATGATTTTCGGCGATTTCTCTGTCAATTTTGAACCGAATTCCTTGAAATTTTGGCTCCTCGCACCCAAAGAGCGTCAGTGAGAGGTGTTCCGACTGCTGGCCTGGGCCTGCAAGACGTATGATATAGGCTACTTCACTTGACTCACTGGTTGGGCAGGGTAAATCGTCACTACATGAAGCCCCTGTGCATACCCAGCGGTCAGGGCATGGGTCGTCATTAGACTTCAGCACATAAAGCCCCTGTGAATACCCAGCGGCCAGGGCATTGCCTCCGGGCGGACAGTAGGGAATACACGAGGTCTGCCCCCACTTGATTCTTTCTTGTTTTCCGCGGGTGGGAATTGCTTTTGTATGCTATTTTACAATTATTTTACAGCCTAAGCCTTTGGCATTGGTAGTGAAGTGCCGGTGAGGTGGACGTGCAGAGGCTCCTCACGCCTGCAGGGAGACGAGGAGGGGTCATTTTGGTGAACCCCGGCATTTCGGGCGTCTTTTTAAAGACGGGACCGGGCACTCCCCTGGGAGTTGCTTAATTGAACTTGAACTTGCAGAGGCCATTTTCTATTAAAATCCTAATACGGGTAAAAATTTAGCAAAATGATATTTAATATTTCAAAAGTTAGACCATTTGCCATGTAATAAAATTCCAAAATTAGTTCAATGGGTTTAAAGAGGAACGTCGTAATTTCAATTCTTTACATGTCGAATGGTCTAATTTTTGAAATACGCGATATAATTTTATGAAATTTTCAGGGCTGTTAGGATTCGAATAGAAAATGGCCTATGCAAAATTTTAAGAAAATCGGCTTAGAATTGACTGAGAAATCGCCAAAAATCATGCGATCCTGGTTAATTTGACGGTGAGTATAGTGTATAATAGTGTAGTCAGACTCAGAGAGTAGAGTGAGTTAGCCCAGGCAGCTAGGCATAGTCCGTAGACGGGACAGCTAGGGCGTGATTCAAGTTTTCAAAAAAGTTACAGTTCATCCTAAAAGTAAAAGGTCTAGGCTAGGCCTAAGGCTAATCTAGACCTCCAGTACAACGTGTAGTGTAGGCCTAGTCTATGTACCGTCTACATGCAGACTGCGGAGGATGGTCCAAAATGAAAGTTAGCTTTTCTGTATCCAGGCAGTCAATTCTCAAGCGATTGTCACAAAATTTTCTAACCATAATTAGATGTCATTTGGCAACAACCCTGAAAATTTCGCGAAATTCCATTGCACATTTCAAATGTTAGACCATTTGACATGTAACGCAATTCTGAGAATAAACCGGAATGTTAAATAATAATACTCAAATGGGCTAACTTTCGAACTATAGAATATTTTGTCTCAGCGCATCGGTACTGAGACGCTTCGGTTTCGACCGTTTCGCTAAAATACCCTTTAATTCCTAATTTCTTTTGAATTGGCCATGAATTCAGCCACAAAACAGCATCTGGGAAACACTGGATATGCCGAATGACTGGAAAATAGGGTTTACAAAATTTCATGAAAATCGCTGGAGGATTGACTGACTTTCATTTTGGACCATCATGCACCATCGGACAGACTATAGTCTATTTAGCCCCCCCCCCCCCCCCCCACGACGGGAGCTGGTCCAGAATGAAAGTTAGCTTTTCGGTATCTACCATCATTACCATACTCTGTCAAATCTCAAGCGATTTTCATGAATTGTGTAAGCCTTTTTTTCTAGTAATCTGGCATCTATCTTGAAAAAAATCATAAAAAAAGATCTATAGTTCAAAAGTTAGACCATTTGACATGTAGGCCTAGTGAATTTCTATTTATGAGGCTCCTCTATAATTTGTATAAATCCATACCTTTATTCCGGAAATTTTCAGGGTTGTTGCCAAATGACTAGATAAAAATGGTTGCAAAATTTTGTGACAATCCATGCAATCATGTGAAAATTGACTGAATAGATACCAATATTTTTAAACTAACTTTCCATTTGGACCATCCTCCACCATGGGACAGACTAGCCTGAATGTTTAAACAATTTCATGAAAATCGGTGGATAATCATCTGCAAAATAAAATAAAAAATGCGCTACTGGTTACTCCTGGCCACTCTTTTTCTAAACAATCCAAACAACCGTCAAGTTTTCCTAAAAGATATAGGCCTAGCGAAGTTTGCTACATTAAATTAAATATTGAAGTCCCTCTTTGAGAGTCTATACGGCTCGACTGAATTATAGTGGTAATAGGTTTGGAACAGTAACAGCACCAATTTAAGTTTAATGCTAAAAAGTGTTCACATATTGACTCCCTTCATCTATGTGTTTCCACAACCAGACAGCATAATTTATAATATTTGAGGCAGTAGCTAACCGTACATAAGTTACCGTAGGCCTATGTTACGTATAGCATACTATGTTACTATAGCATACATTTGTACAACTAAATGACTGTTGATTGGTAATACGTAAGATTAACAGCACATATGTACAGTTAGTCCCATACAGATAGACACTCCCATTATTTTAACTTTCATCATATGGTTGGACTAAAATAATGTCTGTTGTTGGTGCATTTCAGTTGAGCTTACCAAAAAATAATATCACAATCATGCCTATTGCTGATTTATTCTTCATTCTTTATCTGTTCTTTTTAGAATTTTTATAATTATTATTCTAAATGTTCATCATAACCTGATTTACTAAATATTGTATGTGGGAATAACAAAGTGTTCTATTATGTTTTTAGGCTAATTCTGCTGACATGCTAAGTGGCAACTATCGATTTATCTACACAAATGCAGAAGGTGTCATGGATAATCCTGAAAATTTGAAATTAGTGCGAGAACTAGCAAAGAATAAATGTTTAGCTGCCATTGTAGTAGATGAGGCTCATACAGTCATCAACTGGTAAGTTCCTGTATTTTCCATCAATTGAAAAAATATATGAAATAAATCAACATCTTTTTCATATTAACTCATCTTATTCTAATAAGTTAATCCTGTTTCACAAAATAGAGCTGAATATTTATCCCAATTAAATTTTTCTTTGGTCAAAAAATGCTGTTTTATAATTATCAGGGACCAAAATTGGACCAAATTTCCACTTGTCCAGTCTGATAACTGGCCTAAAAATTTAATAGTCCTTCCCAAAAATATCACGTGTCCTTCCTAATAATTGTCAAGCAGGGCACCCGCCTGCTCAGTGAAACTGAACTTGTCCTTCCTAGATTTTTGGTCGTCTCCGACGATCGGACGGGGCCAATTCCGAGTCCTGATTATAATTATATGCATCGTGTGTACTGTACCATACATACTGGAATAAAATCACAAAGTTAATTTCTAAACACAATTGACCACATATCATAATAACCTAATACTGTCCATTTTAAATGATTTCAACCTAACTAGTAATAAAAAAAAAAAAAAATTCTTATCAGACATGGATAAATTAAGACATGTTAAACAGTTTTACAGATAATGCTGGAAGAGAAACTATTTCATTAGTTATAATACAATTCCATCAATGTGGCATTTTTTAAATTTATTTCATATTAATTCCCATAGAAAAAATATTTTGTGGTCATAGGTATAAGTCATACATGTAAAAGCTATAAAATTCTGTCCGTTTAACGATTGAAATCAAAATTGATCCCAATAAAATATTAATTTTCAAGAATTAATAAATTTGTTGAAAATGGATAATTTTCTAACTAATTTATCTATTGATTTTTTTTCAAACAAAATTATACACTGAAATCTTCATCCTCTTTTACCATGTTCTCCCCTGCATAATTTGAAACTGTAAATAATATTCTTCAACTACCAGTGTGCATGTCAGGCACTCGCCATTTGAAGTGAGTCGGAAAAAGAACGGGCAAGTCCATATATGTCCACATGTCCTGTTTTCAACATTACAAGTCATTATTTTTTGTCGAATCCCAGCAAACACAACACATTGACCCGGTTTTGATTTTACGTTGCCCAGGCCACTGTCTGCAACGATGGCCCAACATTAAATCAGCACAGGGTCAATGTGTTGTGTTTGCTGGGATGCGCGAGTGATGTAATCAGTTAGTTATTCACACTGAACTACTAAGCCGATCAAATCACTATTATTTGGAATGACATCAATTGTTTTCTTCAAACATCCAGATTTTAAACTACATATATTCGGTCTCAAGGTGTGGGTGTGTCTGTGGACATGCTTCCCCATGAAAATAATAAAAAGAGGTCGCCATCAATTGCATTTTGGAGACAGTTATGTCCAAATCCGGACCCTTTTTTAATCTTTGTAGACATAGGCCTACATTTTTTCAATAAATCACACCAAATTCTAACCTTCTCAAAATACAAAATAAAAAGTCATTTGGTTAAGGTAACAACATTCTGTTTTAAAAATAAAATTCCATCCAGAGACAGGCTTATACCAAAAACTAAGAAAAATCTATGGACATCAATTTATATTGAAATGTAATGATCCAATCATGTAATTTACATGAAGAAAAAAAATTATCTGTCCAGAGGCATTTCTACTTGAAAAATTCTACTAATTATTCACAGTTCATTGATCAAAGTAAGGTTTACCAGCAGACAATGAAGTCCATTGACCAAATATCAGATTGTCTGCCAAAATTTTATGTGCTCCATAAAAAAATATCTGAATATTCACTATCCCATTTCCACACCTTCCAGACTCCAGTTAACTGTTAACTGTAACTGTAGATTTTGCTGCATCCCCAGAAGAACATAGGTTTTATAGTATTTTGTTTCTTTGGTCCACCAGCTTACATAATCCCTTTCAAAAAGTTTTCGAAAGACCTTTTGAAAAACATTTCCTGCTGGCAGTCTTAGTGCTCTGATGTAGATGAGAACATTGCCATTTGTACATTTGTATCTGACAAAAACCATAACAATTATTGCTAATTTGACCTGGTACGTATTTAATATAATTATCTACAAAAGAATATTGCACTAGCAGTGAAGGATGTGTGCCGAATAATGATAAAAAAGTGAGAAACCTATGTTCTTGAGGGGGGGGGGGGGGGTCAAAAATTGTTTGTCCACTAGGAAAACCTCCCAGATTTTGATTGTCTGCCACAAATTCTGGTTGTTTTGAACTTGTAATCGGGAAGGCCTTATTTTAAACGCTGTTAACTGTTAAAAGCGCTGAAATATTTTTGTATAAACCATGGAAACCAAAGGGGTTTTTCGATTTGAAATAATCATAAATGTCTTGGTAAGCTCTTTCTGCTTGCTTTGAATACTGTACCTATGTTATCAGTGGTTATGGGTCTACAGCCATCATAAATACTTTAATTATTATTTCAGTGCGGGGACATTTTGTCTACAGCTGTCAGATTCTGACGTATAAAGACGGTCCCCGCTTTGAAAGGGTTAACAGACAAAAATACACAGCAAATGTAAAGAAGTCATACAACACAGGGAAATAAGAAATGACATATTTTTAATTCTTAAATATGTATCAACAAAAAATAGTAGAACAATGTCAAAATAGTTTTACTCCATATATATATTGTAACAATGTTAAGTAACAGGTGTCTAAATTGGGGGTTTCTGTAATTAAGGGGTGGAATAAACATTCTGTCCTGGGCTGTTTACATGAGAACCACCTGGTGGAGACGGTACTGCGACAAGTACTAATTGTCATACAGGACGTCCCCTAGTTCTGGTGGCCTGTGTGAGTCGGTTCTGGGAAACAGCCCAGGAATGTCTGTGTATACCAAAGTAAGGATCCTGATTGGTGTAGACGGCATTTCATCAGAGGAAGTGACCGCACCCGTCGGGATCCGCTATAAAGGAAGGCGCCCACAGCCTTCGTGAGAAAATTCAGAGGAAATTTAGAGGAAATTCAGAGAGAAATTGGGGATAATTCTAACAGAGACGTTTCGGGTTTGGCTAAGTTTAGTGGGAGTTGCTTCGGTATCTAACATCTTGTAGATCACTGAAGCAACAGCAAAATTATCAACAAATTACACAACGAGATATAAGTACTAACATCGTGTACTGAGAAATTGAATGTTTTACGCTTAATATATATTTTATATATATTCAAGACTTCAGTAGTTTATCCACGAGTGTTGTGCTTGCCGTGCCAGAACATTGGGACAACGATAGCGTGTCAACGTATATAAGACCCGTTTACATTGGTGCGTATGACCAGGATTGTGTCAACGCATAGACCTTTTTACATTGGTGTCGTGACCAGGATTTGTGTCACGGATAAAACCCGTTTACATTGGTGCCATGACCAGGATTTTAATTTGAAAAGCAAATTAAATCAATTCAAGAACCTGGTTGAACAACTTGTAAAGTTACAAAAGTGACTGGACAGTGGCACGGCAAAACAAAGATCAGTGGAAAAGTACTAGTTAATGTAGTGGTTGCTATCAGAAGCCGCTACTGTTATCAAGACGGGGATAAATAAACGGGATCCAGAAGGAATCAGTATCCAGACGGAGTTGGGCGTTTGCCAGGACTGACGGGAATGCACAGGACAGACACCGAGTTGGGCGTTTGCCAAGACAGACGGGACCTAGAGGACAACAGACAGACGGAGAAGGATCGGCAGGATCTAGACAGAAGCTACATAACGTTGGGATAGCTGGCTACACACATACATGTAGTCGGAGGTCAGTTATTTTCTAGGCTGCTGTAGTTGATGTTCATTGATCTTTATATTTTTGAGAAGCTTTTGGCTGATCAATTGGAAAAACAAAAATAGAATTATTCCAGTTAACTGGTATCTCTGGTCTCCCGGGGAAAACACATTTTGACAATGCAATCTAAAAATTTAAAAAGGGGGGGACTAAAGTTCTATACAACAGCATTGTAATCAAGACAGGGTTAAAATGGGAAGATAATCGGGACTACTAGTGACAAATATTACAGCTGAGAATAATAAGAAGACAATACTCATTAGGGTCCAGTGCACTGTGGACTTACGGTCGGACGGACAGACATAAAAAGACGCAAACAAGCTGGGGGAGGTACTTGTGTATACAGAGACTGTTTACTATTGAGTATACAGTGACGGGGGGAGGTGATAAGGCAGTAGGCCTATAAGGAGCGGGTCAAATAATTGCGCCCCAGAAAATAAGGATCAATCGAAGGATTGATTAGGCAGTTCAGAAATTATGTGGAAACATATAAGGCGAACTGAAGAGGTGAATATGGAGGAGATTCTGGGGATAGTCCGCCAGTATCTCACAGCCATAAATCAGAGACGATCCATTGAACGAGGACGTAAATAATGTTGAGAAATAACATTATTAGGACAAGTCACTCAGAATGGTCGTTTCCGGTAGTGTAACTGAGAAATCAGATTGGTTAATCATTTTGTGTTATTTTTGAAATTAATTAGTTACTGGTTATGATCCGCCAGTAAAGGACAGCCATAAATCAGAGACGAGCCATTGAACGAGGACGTGAATAATGTTGAGAAAATAATATTATTAGAACACGTCACTCAGAATGGTCGTTTCTGGTATTGTTAATTGAGAAATCAAATTGGTTAAATCAAGAAGATTTTGTGTTAATTTTCGAAATTAAATAGATATATTCAAGGATTTGTATTGATTTTCAGAAATTAAATAAGTAATTGCAAGGGGCTAAATGTATTATTCGGATTTTTTTTTGAACTCTAAAATACAGTAATAATGCTAGAAAAAAAATACAGTCAAAATTTAATTTGAGGTTAAGGATATTATATAATATTAGTGTGTATACGAAATGTAAGAAGACACAGTGCAGACATGGTTAGACGGTGGCCTGTATCACAAGTTGGTAAAACTATACCTAAGTATGTTCAGCTTAAAGTAGCTGTAACGTGTTATAAGACACAGGGCAACATTTGCTAACATGTCTGACGGTAAATCTGAAGACAATCTCCCCGTGCTCATGTTGAGCTAAGATTATCTGAATGTTACATTTCAGATATAGCGGAGATGAAAGGTGAATATGAATGATTATTGAGAATTATGTAAGCACAATTAAAAATTGGGAAAACGCGAATTGCTAAAGGACGAGGTTCATAAAGGGAGGGAATTTTTTTTTTAAAGTAGATAAACGTAAACAACAACGCGACAGCGAATAAGGTGAGGTAGATAATGCAGATATCAGTAGTAGGTTTAACGCTGATATGGGATTAAATGTTGATAATATTCACGAGAAGAATTTATCAATGAAGGAACGGTGCTCTCTCCTGATCAGGGAGATGCAAATATCAGTAGTAGGTTTAACGCTGATATGGGATTAAATTTGATAAATTTCAAGAGAAAGAAATTATCAATGCGGTAACAAGGAGGATATTAGAGGAGTTAAAAAGTTGATAAATTTCAAGAGAAGAAATTATCAATGCGGTAACAGAAATCGCCCGGGGTTTGAGGATATGGTACAGATATCAGTAGATGTGCACGCTGATATTAACGCTTGATAAAATTCAGGAGAAGAATTTATCAAGGAGCATAAGCGTGATAAATTTATGAACAAGAATTTATCAATAAGCAGTTGCTGATGTAGCGGAGTATACCCCTTGTCGAGGGGAAGATATCAGCTTATGTGTAAGTTGGTACATGTGTAAGATGAGGTGTTGATAATAGTAAAGAGAAATACAAATTATCACAAGTATACCATCATCGGGGGGATATCAGTAGAAAGTTACACTGATATGTGACTGAAGTTGATAACTTCAGGAGAAGAAGTTATCAACACATGAGATAGTATAAATGGGTTTAATTTTAAGAGAGAAAAAAAAAGTAAACCAACGTACGAGCATCAGGTAAGAAAAAATGTTATTGTGTTACAGTGCCAGAGCTTTGCTAACTCATGGCGGCTGGAGGCATAATAACATTGGTGGCTGCAATGGATATGGGTAGTGATTACAGTAGAACCCATTGTTTTAACGGCTATATGTTGTTGGCAATAAACGCTATCAGACTACAGTTCGTCCAGCTGTTTCGTATGGTAAACTAAACATGTCATGCCATGCTTTCGCTGACCAAATGACTTTAGCACGTTATTACTATCACGAATCAGAATATCATTTAAAATCTATAGGCAAGCTGGTCCATTTGAATAAATTTACGGGTGACATTGTGTGGGGACCGCTGACGAATTAGGTGACGACATAGATCTAATAGATGAAATAAATAGACTACCAAAATTAAATGACATAGATGACAGTCAATTGATAAAGAAGTTACATCGATCTAAGATCGTAACTATGACACCAGTAGAGAAACACCACAGGTATGTTACCTTCACACTGGGAGGGTTAATGATTTTGATAATAGCGGGGTAGGTGCAGTGGGCATAGTATACTGGAGATACCCTGGGATAATTAATAAATTGTTAAAAAAAAAAAAATTGAGAAAAATACGCAGCCTAGACTTTATAACACCTGCAAGTCACAAACATCAAGTGGTGAGAACACTGCCCTGTTGGCTCTGTCTACGACGGTCAGAAGTCCAATCAGACTGTCTTCCTGATGACTGGATATTATAGATAGAGTGTATGGTTAACGTGTCTAGGAGACGTCCTACGAGACACAGTTAAAAATTTTGAGATGATAATGACTGTAAATAAACACTATGTTCCAGAGGCAGTGGATGCTGAGAAGTGGTGTAGTTAAAATGTAAATTGTAGGTAATCATCGTGTATTTTTGAGAGTGTTTTCCACTCAAGACATTGTTCCAGAGAAGAGGATTGTAAGTAAATTGATTGTAACTAAATCATCATATATTATTTTAGAGTGTGTTCCACTCAAGACATTGTTCCAGAGAGAGAAGAGGAGATTATACATTATATTTTGATGAAGTAGAGAAACAATAATGTTATGTGACAAAAGAAAAATATAGGTGGAAGATGGTTGACCTCCGAAACTTATATTTTTCTTTTATATATGATTTTACTAATCATAGGGATTTTAAGGGATTTGAAATATGGAATTCAAGCGTGTAAACAAGTTGGATTCCATAGGGGGAGGTATGTAACAATGTTAAGTAACAGGTGTCTAAATTGGGGGTTTCTGTAATTAAGGGGTGGAATAAACATTCTGTCCTGGGCTGTTTACATGAGAACCACCTGGTGGAGACGGTACTGCGACAAGTACTAATTGTCATACAGGACGTCCCCTAGTTCTGGTGGCCTGTGTGAGTCGGTTCTGGGAAACAGCCCAGGAATGTCTGTGTATACCAAAGTAAGGATCCTGATTGGTGTAGACGGCATTTCATCAGAGGAAGTGACCGCACCCGTCGGGATCCGCTATAAAGGAAGGCGCCCACAGCCTTCGTGAGGAAATTCAGAGGAAATTCAGAGAGAAATTGGGGAGAATTCTAACAGAGACGTTTCGGGTTTGGCTAAGTTTAGTGGGAGTTGCTTCGGTATCTAACATCTTGTAGATCACTGAAGCAACAGCAAAATTATCAACAAATTACACAACGAGATATAAGTACTAACATCATGTACTGAGAAATTGAATGTTTTACGCTTAATATATATTTTATATATATTCAAGACTTCAGTAGTTTATCCACGAGTGTTGTGCTTGCCGTGCCAGAACATTGGGACAACGATAGCGTGTCAACGTATATAAGACCCGTTTACATTGGTGCGTATGACCAGGATTGTGTCAACGCATAGACCTTTTTACATTGGTGCCGTGACCAGGATTTGTGTCACGGATAAAACCCGTTTACAATATATATTATAAAAGTGAAGTAATATTCATGTATGAAGTAAATGAAGTCACAGTAGACCTATAAATATTTTTAAAAATGAAATAATACCATGTAAACCTTTATGTGCACACATATCTATACTGGTACCTTACAAGACAACAATTGTACTGTCAGGCACAGCTGAAAGCATTTAAAAAAAAAAAATTTAAAGTTTACAACAGTTGCTCCGTTTTGGGTTTGTACAGCAGTGTACTTGCAAATGTTTTTTCAGATGAAAATGATACATGAAACACACAATTTGGTAGTAATATTTCAATTTGAACTATCTAAATAAAAAAAATGAACTATTAATTAGAAATTAAATCACATCTACAAAAAAAGTGTCCAAGCAATAAACAGCTAAAAATGATATTCAATCCTCCAAAATATTACTGCAATTGGAAGATAAGCAAATACAGAGTATAACTATGCATGGTCCATGATGGGACATATTTTCAAGACTATTGTCACTAATTGTTTGGCAATATAGTACTTAAAAAAAGATGTTTGTTTGACATATCACGAATGATTTTTTTTTTACAGGGGAGAAGCTTCCGATGGGAATGAGGCATTTCGTCCAGCATTTTCAAGGATAGGTGAAGTCAGGGGCTGGTTTCTGTAACGTACTTAAGTCCTAAACTTAAGTATTTGAGCTACTTGTACTTAACTATTTGCTGAGCATGTTTCTACCATGACCTAATTTGAGTTAACAGACTTAAGTCTGTTGATTTAAGCAAAACATTTAAGCATGGAAGTTAGCAGACTTAAGTCTGAAATTTTCAATGTCGATTCACACAAAAAAGTACTAATAAATATATTTTCCACACATTTTTGGCATATATATTTGCTGAAAATGGCATCTACGAGATGAAATCTTTGTTATCTAGGCCTACTTTAGTTAAATAACATAATACTGAGACTTACAATAGCTTATAGATGCGGCCACGGGAACCGAGTCCACCTGCGTGGTGGCAATTAAGTCCAAAGTGTCAATTAGCATGGAGGTCCAGTGTGACTGTCAGTAGGCCTAGGCTATAGTCTAGTCTAGATCCCTTAGCTTTAGGCCCTGACTACAGTCTGTTTCACCAGAACCTGGGAGTAGCCTTTTTCTAATTTGCTCGGTCGTTCTTTAAAATTTGTTTACAAAATTTTTCTCAGATAATTTATTCATGTTCCCCTAACATCCCTGAAAATTTGGTGCAATTTTGTTGTGTATTTTGGAAGTTAGACCATTTGGCATGTAATAGGATTCTTGTTTCACGGCAATGGTGTTAAAGAGAGCTGTCATTTTGAAAAATTCTAACTTCGCTAATACACAAAAAAATCTACCGAATTTTCAGGGATGTTGGTGGAAGGTGTAAAAATAATCTGAGAAAAATTTTGTTAAAAAATTATAAAGAGTGACCGAGCAAATTGGAAAAAGGCTACTCCCAGGTCCTGGTGAAACAGACTGTAGGCTTATCAATATTATCACTGTCGGCAGGTCTGTGATCACTGCCAAACGATTTTAGATCTAGTCATAAAAGTTGTTTTTATTATTTAGGCTTAGACTATGTACAGTTTAAGCTTCCAAAATGGAATGGTATAGGGGCCTAGTCCTACATGCAATATCCTAGGCTAACCTGGATTATAAAAAAATAATGTGGATAGACTAGGCCTAGGGGATGGGGACGATAATCTACTGAAGTTGTCGCCTATCTGCCTATAGGCTAGGGCCAAATACTAGCCTATAGACCTAGTCTAGCCTATAGACAGAGGACACCTAGGCTAGATGTTTAAGGCTTAGGCCTGCGTCATAAGCATACAAATTACACAATATCAGGGGTGGGAAATTTCCGTTCAATACAGACGGATTTCCGTCTTTTGAAAAAATTCAGAGTAGGCAATTCTACTGTAGACTAGGCCTATAGGTCGTACGCCCAATATCGCGAACCACGTTTTTTGCCATTTAAAAAATATTTCCTAGCCTAAATTATTTTTTTTTAGTTCTATTCAACTCACTAACCTGTCCGGCGATCTCCAGGTATAATTTTTGTTTGAGAAATATTTTAACTTGGGAGATCCTTTCTTTGTTATGTATAACGTTTTTCGCGAATTTCACCTAATATCGCCCACCGCTCTAATGATGAATGACTTGCACCTGTCATTAATACATGACAAAGAAAGGATCAGACGATGTAAAGTATTTTTTGCCGAAAAAACGGCAGAAATAGGCGCCGGATAACTTGGCAAGTTGAATGAAGTTGAAAAAAATAAAATTTAGTCACCAAATATTTTTTAAATGGCAAAAAACGTGGTCGCGATATTGGGCGTATGACCTATAGTAGGCAATATTATTTTCACTCTTGGGTTTCAACACTCTTTTGCAGATCCCCTCACCTCTATGAAATTTCGAGTCACTGCAACACAGCCCACAATGCAGGCGGATTTGAAAAAGTAGGAGGTTCGGGGGCTCAAACCAATATTTTCTTTTAACAATTTAGGGGACTTTTTAAAGAATTTGGCGCAAAAAGGGGTGGGCGTGCACCCCCTCCAAATGTCATGGACAGTCGGTGTATGACACTTAATTATTTTTGTGTGTTCACTATCCCAAATTCTAGACTTGTGTTTACAATAAATAGGCTTAGCCCAGTGGCGGATCCAGGATCTGAAAAAAGGGGGTGGCGCCCGGAGTTTTGGTGGTCTGCCCCCAAGATTTTTTTGGTAAATTTTAGCCAATTTAGGGGATTTTTTAAAGTATTTGGCGAAAATAAGGGGGGGGGGCCTCCCCCCCTGGATCCACCACTGTAACCTAGGTCTACTGCTACAGCCTATATAGCTATAATATATATGCTTATTAGCACTGATTAGGCATATGATAAAGGCTAGGCTTGGCTAACGTTATAGTCTAGACTAGTCTAGGCCTAAAGTTAGATTCTAATGCTTGGCCCCTTCAAAAATTTAACATCTTGTATTTTTTCAACCAGCGGCTTTGATAGACCTAAGCTAGACTTAGGGCCATTGTCTACATTTTGCAATTTATCCAGTCAAAATAATCACTGAAAATAGCATGGAAAAACAAAACTAATTATTAAAAGACTAATTATTAATAGTAGTCCAGGGCAGATCTGTAATAATTCATTTAATTGAAGAAGCTGGAAGAACACTCAGGTTCATTGGACATGGTGTTATATTGTTGTACACAGTTCAGCAACATGATTTTGACAGACTGGCAGTGATAGCCTAATATATGCTATACCCTAGCCTAGACTTTAGTTGGGTCTATACCATGCATACCATGGCCATGGAGCACCTGCTGTTGTCATGGTTGTTCAGTATTGACCAATTGCAAGCTAGATAATTATATAATTGGGTCAACGTAGCCCCATACGTCATGGAGAAAACGTACTTAGTTAAGTAAAAGAATATACATAGTTCAGCAAGAAACAGAAATGGAACTTAAGTATTATTTTAAGCATGCTTAACTAAGCTTACTTAGTTTGCTAAGCATGCTTATATTTAAGTACGATACAGAAACCGGCCCCTGGTCACATGCTCCAAACGTGCCTATATTAGCACTGACAGCCACAGCTTCATTGACAAACAGAAGGAGGATTAGGAAGAACCTTTGCATGGTTGACTGCTTTGAAATTGTGCGCTGCCCTGACAGACGAAACCTTCTAATGCAGATCAAGAAAGTGAACAACAGGGAAGAGCTGGTGGCTGTTTTGAATGGTTGCTGTCAGGCATTCGAGAGCTGCGCACTTCCTACCCTAGAACAATTGTGTTTTGCAAGAGAAAAGATGACTGTGGACTGATTCGCTCCATGCTTGCATTTCACCTGAAAAATGCTGTGTACAATTCCTCCAAGTGAATGATTATTGAACAACTGCACAGTCAAACTAGGAAACGCATTAGGACTAACATAATAAAAGACATGCAAGATACCAATGGGAACATACGTGCCCTGATTGCAACAAATTCAGCAGGGATGGGGGTAAATTTTGCTTCCATAGACAATGTCATAAATTATGGACCCCCTCAGGACATGGACAGTTTCCTACAGCAGATGGGACGTGCTGGTCGCGATGGACAATCTGGTCATCATGTGCTTTTATGGAAACCAAATCTGCTTAGAAATATCACAGATAAAGGCATGCTACAATATGTAAAGAATCAGGATGGTTGCAGACGTAAAGTTTTGTATTATTGTTATGGTGCTCCACAAGAGCAGTGTGTGCCGTCAAGTCGCTGCTGTGATCAGTGTACTAGTAGTGAGTACTGGCATTCAGCAATGCAAATACAAAATAAACATGAAGTGGAATGTGACAATAGTTAAGAGCTAGATGACCATCAGAAGGCTATACTAAGATTATCCCTTGAACATTATAGGGATGAGCTGGGATGGTCCGATAAAACAGCAGTAATATCCCCTGATGTCACACATGGCTTCTCCAACCAAACAATTGAAAACATTGTCAAGCAGGCTCATAAAATTGTCTCTGCTGATGATGTTATGATATTTTGTAATGTCTGGTCATATGATCATGCAGAGAGAGTTGTAGATTGTATCAATGATATCACAGGACTATCACAACTACATTCCAGTGATGATGAGGAATTTAGGAATGCAGATGACTAGGTAAAAGACTATTCATTGACTAGATAAAATATTAATAATTATTGACTATTCATTGACTAGGTAAAAGACTTTTCATTGACTAGATAAAAGACTATCAACTAACTACATAGTTATATCATGACTATTTTCTTGTGATTTACTAAGTTATGGTGTGATTAATAGCATACACATCTTACACATAATAATTAACCCTTGACCTCCTAAGCACGACTGTAGTCATTCTTAGTCTATTCCATTACCCGTTTAAATTACTGTTACTATGGTTAAGATACTGCGAATGAGAATTGTCCTTAAACATCAAGATCTCAAAATTATTGGTTCAAAATTAACAGATATGTTTGTGTATTGTACACCCACTTGAAATTGTGGGTCGCTGTAGCGAGACACAACATCAAGTGAGTGCAAATATATTTTTTTAAATTTAGGTGTTAAATGTTAACATTATTAGCCATGAAATAATACTGCATTGATGGTACATGTTCATTTTTCAATGTGTAGTTCATAACTTTACTTAAACTTTTAAAATGTGAATAATGTCTGTGTTTTCAAAAGTGGAGCAGTATGTTTTTATTAGCATATACAGTACTGCTCATATTATGGCACAAAAATTTGATATTCTGAGTGAAATTTAGCAATTTTAATTACATCACATAATTGAAAACCAGATGGAATGTCTGGCTGTCAACTATGTGATGTGTATCAAATCAGGAATTTTCAAAAGAATTAATTACCTTGGTGAATAATCAATAGGCCTACCTTCACAGAATATCTTTGTATCAACAGTTATGTACTTTATATATACATGTATTTAATATATATATCAAAAGCATTTAAACCAATAATTATCAACTTGAATACCAGGTATATTCAAGTTAATGAATTATATGGGGCTTTCTTTCATATTTTGAAAAACTATGGCTATAAAGTAAGCATGTGTAAAATTTATATCGTTTTCATGATATCACCAATTGATTATCATATAAATTTGGCACAATAAAATGTCTGTCGTTAACATTAATAACTTCAACATTCTATCTGATTCAAAGCAGTACAGCTCTGGTACCAAATAACGCATTAAAATACAATACTGCCAGAACAATCTATGTTTTACACAAAGATATTAATGTTATCACTCATAAATTTAATATCAATGAAATGTGTTTCCTCTCAAATGAAGTATGCTGCTTTATTTGATATACATTTCTTGTGTTGCTGATTTTTTTCGTTTGTTAATGAACACATTAAGCTTCGGGTGGTCTACTTTTTGATAAGGGTCCTTGTAATTCTCAAAAGATTTTACTGTGCGCCCTTCCTTATCAAATACCCTTGCCGTCAACAATTCAGCCACAAAAACCTTCAAATCTTCCACTGTTTTTGCTTTTGTATGTTTTCCTGATTTCGCAGGAGCCACTGTGCAGATTAGTTCATCCTGCATCTGCATACAGACATTTGAGCCCTGAGCCTTAAGTTTTTTTTTAATGCTATCAACTTGAAGCTCCACAAGATTATCATTTGCTACGTTCCTGCCCAATCCACCACTGAGATTTACAGTAACGTTCCATATGTACTCCATTGACTGCCTCTGAGACAAAATGGCTTTACTGTATGCCAGTTGGCGCCACATCCAAAGTCTGTACTTATAATGTTTTGTTACATGTGACAACAACAATTGTAGCTTGGCATTTCTTATCAATCTACCACCATCACCGGTCTTATATGCTCTATCTGTATCACGGATGAGTAAGGCTACTTTCATGAACGAGCGAGCTATGGAATTCGTATCATCAGATTCCATAGGTCTATCACTTTCTGCTGTGATATTATGAACAGATGAGAGATGTCTGTCTAACCATCCCTTCTGTCTGTATGTTTTATTGCAGTTAGGGCACACCCATAGTCCATCTCTAAAATTTTGTGGCGTTTGTGATGTTGCAGTTTCAAATTGGTCACCAATAATATTTTCCGAAATGTTTTGTGACATCTCAAGCAACCAACTATATTTTTCATGTGAAGTGTGACAACTGGTCATCGCTTCGTCCTTATCCGTTTGGCGGAGGGACTATCAATTGATTCCATTTCGTAGTAGTTGCAGAAAGCTGTAACTGGTTTGACAGTGAATGTAAAGAGATTAAAAGAGAGTTACATGCTATGGATCCACTTGTAGATGGATCAAATGATTATTTTCATAAATATTCAGAATATAAGAAATTAACACAAAAAAAGAAAAGAGATCATCAGGTTGAGATGCTCTCTGAAATTCAGAATTCTAATGACTCCACCAAAATGTGGAAAATTCTTCAAAGTAATACAAATAGCCAATCTCATAATTGTCCCATTGACTCAAACTTATTGTTTGACAAGTTTCAAAATAACCGTAGTAACTTCAAATGTGATTATTTTAATGATTGTAATGAAGAGAAAATTGACAAATTCATAAAAGGACACTTTATCTCTGATAATTGTAATGTACAAAATAGTATAATCTCTGATATTATGAACAAACACTTTACCGAAAGTGAAATGAAATCATACATGCAGTCAAACAAATGAAATGTAAAAAGGCATGTGGTTCAGATGGTATACCATCTGAAGCCCTGCATTCATCATTAGAAGTTATTTTGCCTGTTATTACGTTGACATTGAACTATATGCTTGACATGGGTAATTTTCCGGACTGTTGGATAGAAGGTCTTATATTTCCTATTCACAAAGGTGGAGATAAGAAAGACCCTAGTAATTATAGACGTATAACCGTACTACCATCTATGGGCAAATAATTTGAAACTCTGGTTAATAATAGACTTGTATTCATGAAATATGTATTCAACATGGAGGACAAATTTAATGGTGGTTTCAAGAAAAACAGTTCCACCTGAGATAACATGTTTTTATTAGTAGGAGCAATTCAGAGAGCAGAGTTTCTTAAGCAGCCATTGTATGTTGCTTTCGTAGATTTTAAGAGGGCCTTTGATACTGTGAATCGAAACATGTTCTTCTATAAATTAGTAAAAAAGCAAATTGATGGAAATCTTATTAGGCTATTGTATGACATGTATAACAAAACAAAGTCTAAAATATGTACTGGCGGTTTACTATCTGAGTTGGTACATGACACTCTCGGAGTTAATCAGGGTGGACCAAATAGTCCAGACATGTTTAAAGGTTTTCTCGATGACATTGGTGATTACTTTTAAACAAGAAATGTGGGATTGTAATAAGTAATGAACTACTTTTATTACACCTCTTGTGGGCAGATGACCTCATTCTAATGTAAAACACACCTGAGGGTCTTCAGACACAATTGGATCAATTGTTACAGTATTGTTCTGACTGGCAAATGATTGTTAATATTCTAAAGACTAAAGTGATGATTTTTGGATCTAAGAAAGCCTCAAATCAACCACATATTTTTTATTTTAACCATCAGGTTATTGAAGTAACCAAGCAATACAAATATTTAGGTGCTATTTTTAGCAGTGAATCTTGTCTTTTTAACAAACACTTGGATGGATCTCTCTCTAGTGCTCTTAAAGCTTCATTTAAAGTACTAAAATTTTGCAAATGTTTAGGTCAAGCACCACCCATAGTAGCAATGAAATTGTTTAATTCTCTAGTATTACCCATTATCTTATATGGATGTGAGATATGGTTTCCACTGATAAATCAAACTCTTAGAACCAAACTAAATGTCTTTCAAATGAAGAATATGAAATCCATTCTCAAAGTTAAACAGTCAACAGCAAACTTGTGTGTTTATGGTGATTTAGGAGAATATCCAATAGATCAAAAAATAATATGTAAAACAATTAAATATTGGATAAGAATTGTAAATCTACCGAAAGATAATATTGTTAAGCAAATGTATACAGTCCTAGAGGGCCTGCATCACATCGGTCATAAAACATGGGTATCTCAAGTAAAAGATATTATGGAAAAGGCTGAACTTGCAGAACTGTGGACAGATGTTCCTCCAAAAAAAACTCTTTCTAAATATATACGTCATCATCTTGAATCTATATTCAGACAGCATTGGCTAGATGAGATCAATAATTCTGTTAAGAATTCTAAGCTTAGACTTTATAAAGAAATTAAATACACATTCATGCCAGAACCCTATCTTTTCTTTAACATTCAAAAAATTCGCTATGCAATTTCCAGGCTACGCCTTAGTTCCCATTACTTAGAAATTGAAACCGGTAGATATACCCGGCCTTTAACACCAGCCAATCAGCGATTTTGTGCTGCGTGTCCTGGAAAAGTGGGTGATGAATATCATGTTCTTACAGAATGTGTGTCTCATTCAGAAAACCGTAACATTTTATTTGATGAAATTACGAGAGATATACCAAATTTCCTGACTCAGGCAAATAAGGAAAAATTTATCTCAATCCTCACTTCGCAAAATATGAATGTATTGCTTTCATTAGCAAAATTTATTGTTAAAGCATGGGGTTAAATATTAATTGTGTAAAGTTAGATATGAAACAGATGTAAATGCTGTAATATATATTGTTCTTTAACATATTCCATTTAGTACAAGTTTGCATTCCTGACATAAGTGCAAGCCTGAATCAAATTTAAAATATATATCTGTTTAAACTAGACTTCTCCGAGTTTTTTTTGTGATGTTAAAGAATTTCGATCAATATTCCTGTGGGGAATACTGATCACTTCAAAATGTGCTTATAAGTGCTCCTACTGAAATGAAAGAAGATGTATTTTTATTATAGGCCTGGGTCTACATAAAATCTATACATATTTTTTGTCTAATGTGTAAAAGGTATATTTTCATAACCATATACTTCTATGCATTTTTTATTATGAATATTATTTGATACCATAGACTACCTTTTATTTTTATAACACTGACATTTGTATCATACTGATTCTCTTTGTCAATAAAAGTATTATTATTATTATAGTAATATTACTGTGAAGCACCTGTCAAGTCGACCGGAACAATGACTGTAAACAACACAACCACATCAAGTTTTGTGTGCGCGCTGGTTGATCCAACAACCCGAAAAATGTTCCAGATTTGAGCTCATTTATCTCTTGTAGTTTCGTAGAAAGGTAAGTGATACATAATTATGGTATTTTATCAAAATAATACACAGAAAACGATTTAAACATCCACCCTGCCGATGCCATCAATGTGGGCGATAATGTACAGAAATGGCGATCGGTATTTTGGCCTGTGTGAATAAAATACATTTTTTTTTTTTTAAAGTAGACCTAAAGTTTATTAAAATAAAATCCACCAAATTATATTTGTAGGATATGTCTGTACATATTTGTTGGTATAATATATGTAGTCTACATCGTCACGAATAATTTAAGGTATTTTAGTAAGGGACATAACTGATGGCAGTGATGAGTGACTGGTCGCCTGTCAGTACTGTTAGCCTACCAGTGGTTACAACTTACTGTGTGTGTCAGATGGTCACTTACGGTACCCACTCCCTGGCAATGCTGATTCAGTGAAGCGTGCAGTGCCAGACAGGCACCCCGTCCAGCTCAGTGAGTAGCAAAGCAAGACATTGGCCGGACCACTTTTCAGTCAAAAAGCACTCATTTCTTTAAAATTTTCCAGGGGGAACATGCCCCCCCCAGAACAGGCCTGTATCACAGCCGGACCACTTTTACTTTGCTTCCGGGCCTGCCAAAGGTTACCTAATTGCTTGGCTAGGCCTAGAAGTCATTAGTCTACCATTGATAATAGACCTCGAAATTGGCCAGTTCAGTTATCTGTGAACAATGTCTGTTAAATAGGCTAGTGATCCTAGTCTAGGCCTAGCCTACTTCCCATTCACTGATTCATGGCCATGATCACCAGGCTTTTGAAAAGGGTGTTTTGGGGCACATATTATTTCATGTGAACATACTGGGGTACCGTACTTCGATTGTGCCAAGTCCGAGGATGGTTCAGAACTTAGAAATTATAAAATTTATAATAACAAAAAGTAGGCTATATTTCCAGCGAAAGTTAAGGGTGGTTCAATTGAAAACCCCACCCCTCCCCGGTGACAATCCTGAAATTCACAATAATATTATGGGTGAAAGGCTTGGAAGATTTTCTGAAAAGATATTCTGGCTTTCAATTTGACAAAAAAAATTGACCTCATTATCTCATGCAATTTAAATAGCAAATATAATTTATAAATATCATAGGCCTAGTCTATTAATTTGACCTGATATGGATAGGGTACCTATATCCCTAACCCCAAAATGACATAAATTGAAGGTTTACGGTGTGACTGTGTTAGTCATGAAGTTGGAATATTTAGAGACTAGACTAATTGTCTACCCTTTAAGATAGGGCCATTTGTGTGTGGTCTAGCGCATTTACCAGTGAAGCGAGATGATAAGACAAAATTCCCGATTTCTTATTTCGGACATGCATCATGACCAAAGTAAGAAATACATGAATTTTGTCTTTAGATCTCTCTCAACTGGTTAATGCGCAACACAAAAAATAAAAATTTAAGTAGTTCTAGTCTTTGGTATATAAAGCGAGATATAAAGACAAAACTCCACATTTCTTATTTCGTATGTGCATGTCCAAAATACGAAATACAGGAATTTTGTCTTTAGATCTGCTCAACTGATAAATGCGCAACACAAAAATTTAAAAAAAGTTAGGCAGTTCTAGTCTATGGACATGTTTACATCATATGTTCATATCAGAAAGCCAAAATAAAAATACTGATTTTTAATGATCATCTGGTCTACCCAATAATTAGGATATCTATTACGTGAGGTAGGCTAGGACCGGGCATTGGCTGGTAAAATTGAAATAAGTCATGCCGGACATGCAATAATAATGCAATGATTAGAAAAGTTAAGATTTACCTTCGCTATTATTCTAATGGAAATTAGAGAAATGTAACATGTAGGGCTTACTTGAAATTCTAGATAGAAATACTTGACAACCCCCCCCCCCCCCCGCGCAAATTTCAGAGTATTAAAGGAAAATACCACACAAATTTGTAACATATATTTGGGTATCTGCTCAGTTAATCAAATGATTCAGTTTGGGAGATGCCTATTTTTCATAGATAATATTATTTTTCTTTCATTTTATTCATTTGAAGCTGGATATTGTGTTAGCAATTCCAGCTTCAAATGAATTAAAAATACTCACAAACAATTCAACAGCACCAGGGTTAAATCTGGTGCCACTTTTGGCTGAGAAAATAAATTGGCACAACCTGTTTGTGAGAGACAATTGCTTGAATAACTTTCAAAAGAGGGAACATGTCCATTTATCATTTTTCATGAATATAATCACGACAATGCTTGAAGTAAAATTAAGATATTGTACGACATGCTTGTTATATAAATGGCTTTGTATAATTTGGGGAAATAAAAGTGCACAAATATCACCCAATAAATTATTGATGCATTTTTTAACGCTGACTTTAAATTCTTGAGAAACAAATCTGGTTTCAAATGGTGTGTGTAAAAATAAACTTCCAGCAGCCCTTACCATGCTTAATAATTCCTCCAGGAAATAAAATGATTATATACATGTATGTACTATTACACTCTCATAAATATTTTTTTATTACTGTATGTACATAAACAAAATTGTATTGGTTTTGTATTTATATCAATTTCTCTGTAGGAAGAAAAGAAATTGTGGACATCTGTGCATCCATCAGTGCAATGCATATGGCTTCCAGGAAGATGATGACATAAATTTCTCCCACAAGCTCATTGATAATGATCATTTTGAGGAATGACCAAGTGGCCTAGCTCCCATAGGAGGTTGGCTGCTCATAAAAGTGGCTGCTCATAGCATTTTCTACTGTATATAATGACTTATATAACCCATGAAGGACTGTGGTATCACAAATGCATCATTTATCTGAAATTATATAATCCACTTCAATTTGGATAACCTGACACATTATATCAATAATATACAACCACATTCTTGATTATATTTATTAATTATACATAAGACACTTTATATTTGCTTAAACATGTTAAAGGTATTTGGTGAAATGAGATATTTCTTGCTGACTTTAGAATGTCAGTTGTGTTGCTTATCAATTTTCATGTTGAGATTGTCAAGGTTGAATTAGATTTAAAGAAAATATTTGATAACATGAAATAGTGCTACAATAAAATGTATCATGGCACAAATTGATAGTCTATTTTACTCAAGTGAATCAATAAAAAGTTTAAACTTTAGACTTTTTCTCATTTTTATGCCTCCACGAACCTGCGGCTAGAGGCATCCTGCGGCCGGAGGCATTATGTAGTCCGGTTGTCCATCCGGCTGTCTGTCTGTCTGGATTTTTTTTTCGAATGGGAGGGTAAGACAGGAAGGGGGAATGATCCAGGCCAATTAAAAAAATTCAGGCAGGGTGGGCACATCGGGGTTTTAACAAATATTTATTTCTAAGGTCTTTTTTTTATTTAACGCAGTAGCCTCTCTGGACATTTATTTACCGGCGGGGAAGGACAAGGCAAATTTGATTTTTTCTGCCAGGGGGGCTGTGGGTGGTTCAAAACAAATTTGAACAAAAAAGTAGGGGGGTGAAGGCAATTTTTTTTTCTGTAACTTAATCTGTCCTGATTACTTTTTTTATCAAATGGGGGGGGTAAGGCAGGAAGGGGGGGGGGGGTGATCCAGGCCAATTAAAAAAATGCAGGCAGGGTGGGCACATGGGGGGTTTTAACAAATATTTCTTTTAAGGGTCTTTTTTTTTCATTTAACGCAGTAGCCTCTCTGGATTACATTTCTTTACAAGCGGGGATAGTCAGGCCAGGGGGTGGTGGGGGGAGTTATTCAAGGCTAATTTGATTATTTTTTTTCAAGGGGGGGGTTCAAAACAAATTTAAACAAAAAAGTAGGGGGGGCCAAGATAAATAATTTTTTTGTCCATGACCTTCGTTCGAAGTACATTTTTTTTGAATGGGTAAGGCAGGAAGGGGGGTGATAGCCTTTACAGCAGAGGCATAGTCATCGGCGCCTGCGTCGATACACCTTTCTCGTTTATTTTACTCCTAACACTTTTCATAAGTGCCCACTTATGGCAGTATTTGACTTGTTGGTGAAATTAAATTCAGTGGAAATGTACAGTAGATTTTCGCAAATTTCTGATTTGGGGACTTTTCGCAAAGTTTAGAATTCACGAATTTTCTTTAGTAGCGCTATTATAATAATAACTTTCGCAAGATTCTTCAATTTGCGAAAATTTAAATTGAGCCCTGTGAACCACCTTGTCTAATGTCAGTAATTCATTTTAGAATTATGGACTCATCAGGCCTATAACCTATTAGTAAAAAGATAGACTACCTGTATAGGACTATGTGTCAAAATTGATCTGAAGGAGTCAAGTTAAATTAGGCCTATATCTTGAAGTATTGAAAAATTATGAGCCTGAAATGCACATAAAAAAATTGCAAAACTAGGTCTAGGGCCTATAGGCCCCCTAGTCTACATTAATCCGCATTTTATTCGTATTCCGTAATTCATTTTGTAGGCCCCTAGTCTATCTCTGAAAAAGTTTCTTTCCGAATTTGGTTAGACAATAGACCTAAAGTAATTTATACCGGTGGGTAATCAGATTTGCCAATGGAAGGGGTGCCTAATGCCCATACTTGCCTCGTGGCCCAACTTCCCTCCCTCTCCCGTATAGGCCTACAGTCACGTTAGCTGTTGACACTCAATCTAACTGTTGACAAATCCATGAAATCGGAAGACCCAATTAGCCTCTTAATCTCAAATTTAGTGGCAACATTTTTTTTCATAAAGTAGTAACTGTTAGATTATATTTTGATCGACACAGAGCGATCCAATTTTTCGGACGCGCAGCTATTTGTAAATCGTATACGCATACGTACATATGGATTGACTCTTGGACATTTAAGTAAACACCATTTTTGTCGCATAACGCATAAGGTACATATGGATTCCTAGCTTAACGCATAACGCATAACGTACATATGGATTCCTAGCTTAATACTTACAGAAACAAGAGTGTAATGGTATGCGTGTTTATAATGTAGTGTAGTGCGATACAGTGAGGAGAAGATCAGTCATATGAAAAGAATATAATACATTTATTTACACACACCTTACATTACCCAGCGTGGAGATCGGCTGGGGAGTTAAATCAGACTAACTTAATATCTCAGTCTCTGTGTTATTTATCTATCTCTCGTATACATGTAAACTCTGCCAGCCCTAGATAGCACGTGGAGCGTTGCGTTCTTATCATGGTTCTCTCTGGTTGAATTGCGACATCCTGGGCAGTCTGATAGCGATGCCGCTAAACAATGCTATCTGTGTCACAACAACAGATAAGGCTGACAGAGCGAGAGAAAACAGCTTGACTATATAATTGCAAAGAGTAAGAAATTAAGTGAAATAATATTAATAGAATAATTGATACAAAATAAAATAATCAATAAAGAGTTCATCTCTTTACATCCCTCCCCCTGTTATAGCGAAGACGGAGGATGAGTAAAAAAAACCCATAATTGTATCAAGTATTAATCATGTAAAAACAAAGAGAAAAATATGTATATGTGTGAAATATACATTAAAAGGAAAAACAAAGAGAAAAATATATAGTTGCGTGAAATATACATGAAAGGAAAACTAAGAGAAAAATATATATTTTGCGTAAAATATACAATGAAAGGGGAGAGGTTACTAGCACATCACCCTGAAAACTGAACCTTCAGCGTTCAGTTATAATTAAAATAATACAAAAATAAAAATCAGTATTCACTTATATACATTTGTACGATGTTAAATCACCATCCCGAATCTGAAATGTTTTCTGGTTGCAGAACAGGAACTGAATTAGGAATATGTTGCGTACCGATTGTTTCATAGGTATTAGGAACAGTGGTTGTACGCTGAAGGTTTGGACGTGGTTTCAAACGGTATTTGTACACTCTTGGAGCAAAATAACATACAATGATAATGATAGTGACTAGGAATGCACTTCCCAGAAACCACCACCACCACTGGTCAAATACTGAGGTAGTTGGATATTTGACATCGATTAAGTCAGAAAGCTGTAATGACTGTCGATCGACATCTGTGATCAGTAGATGGCGATCGGTAGGCATATTTTTAGCAAACGACAAAACCGTGTCATAAAAAGATACGTTGGGCAAATTGAACGTAAAAGAAGTCCGTAGTGTCATGTTGTGGGTCCTCATGAAAACAGAGAAAAGTTCCCATTGAGGAGACACAAGCCGACATGGGTACGGTAACATAAAAGAGTAAATATTAGCGGAAAGTACCACTGTCTGAGATGGTAGTCCGTAACACTGTAAAGTAAGCTCCGTTCCTAGAGTGGATAAAACATATTCATTGAAACCAATAGCGTACACCCAATCTAAATGAGGAAATACTAGTTCGCCAGGCACGGTTTTTACTCGTGCCAGTTTTAACACATTATTTGCAACATCAGGGGTATGGCTCACAGTAATATAACACTTGTCATCATATTTTGGTTCATGCTGCAACAAACTGTTAACACATGGGTACTGCGTCGCAGAGCCCACACTGCTGGCTACGCACACCAATGGATCACGCCCCAAGCAGGTCGGCTCCAGCATGATGGTGTTATGTCTGGTGTCGTGGAGTAAGCTTGTAGGAAGGTTAAGTCTAATATAATGTTCACCAAGAGGTATTGGCCATACCTGGAATTGCAAATGTCTCCAAGCGTCGACAGCAACCAAGGGTAAAGTTGCTTTAAATACAATAATATCGTCATCAGTCCACAATGGTTTAACAATTGTATTCTGATAATACCACTCATAAGGGCTAATTATCTCAGAAGAAACAGGAAGGTTTAAGTTTAACATATTAAGTAGAACGTCTGGAGGCAGTATGCTTTCTGTTAGTCTACCAATTTCTACATTACCCCGCCTTGTCTTCCATGCCTGGTGGTTGTCAAGGAAATAGTCAGTCAGACTTTCTAATTGGTCCATGATGGAGTCCCATTGGTGACGTACATTAAATGCATTAGTCCAACGTTGTAGTAAATGTAATGCAGTATTAGTATATGTCAAACCTTTAATAGCAAAATCGTTAACATCCTTTAACATCTGGCGTGTTTTGTTCATTTGGTCAAAAGTATGATTCACCACTGAAGCAAAACGCACCATATCATGTCTAATTCGACCTTGATTAGTACCTAACTCACGTAATGTATCTTTGACATCGTTTACCTCTTTTGAAGTGGCAGTTCCAAATAAGAAGTGACTGGCTTTTCCGATGAAATCAAATAGTCCGCGCTTCTGGCGTTGTAGAGAATCAATATCATTGTCACCTTGCCACCAGCGATTCGGACTGTTCAGCTTTTGTTCAATCTGATCCAGTCTGTGTATCCACTCGCGAACCCACCGGTGTTCAATGTCCGTTGCTGAAATTTTGTTGAGGATTAATCGTTTTTCAGTGATGTACTCATAAAATTCTATGGGCACAACTGGTTCATTGAGTGTTATGATTAAAGTCCAATAACCAGTTATCACACGAGCAGTTTCATCTATTTTGACTTGCAGTCCGTCTTGGACAGGAGTAATCCAACCAGGGAGCGCGGCCGACACCCCCCAGAAGGTCACCAAGAAACACAATTTAAAGTAAAACATGATTCTGTAACTAAATTTTAACTAAGATTTAATCTCGCACTGTCCATTCATCTGCAGTCCTTGTCAGACGAAGTGGTGAGACAGTTTGAGGAGTTGAAGAAGGCTGTGTAGTTGTAGCCGGATGTTGAGATTGTGCTAATGTACTGTCTCTGAACGAATAACGGTGCCTCACAGGCGTAGAATGCTGCGAAGTCGGAGTAGCTGGAGCACGTTGCGCCACAGGTGTAGACGGCTGTGGAGTTGGAGTGGCTGGAGTAGGTTGCGCCACAGGTGTAGACGGCTGTGGAGTTGCAGTAGCTGGAGTTGCTCTGATAGTAGGTGTGACTAGCAAATTGTCCGGTTGACCATGGTGTGGTGGACTAAATGCTTGGTGTGTAGGGGAGTGGCCCGTCCGTATATCGTCCCGTCTAGTCACGTCATAGTTTGTATTTTGAGGAGGGGACAACTGCACATGCTGTAGTCCCTCCTGCTGGCCCCAATCTGTATCAGGATCAACATATTGGAGTCTGGACCGATGTACAGCTCGCTCTTGGCCTGATGTGAGGTGTGTGACCCAATATGTAGGGTGTCGCACACGCTTCACAACCCACTCTTGCTCCCATTTTGGTGAGAAAGATGGCTGCAAGCCTGGCTTTCGCAGCAATGCACTGTCACCTACTTTCAGTTTTGCACCTTCGGGCCTTTTTGCCATGCGCTGCTGATTAGCTATGCGACTGTGGCGTATATTGCGCCGAACATCTCTCCAAGTTGTCAAGAGTGTTTGCACACGATCATCTGTCGTGTCAGTAGTTAAGTGTGAATTTTGTAGTGGCAAACGACATGTACGACCATACAATGCTTGGAATGGACTTACTCCGACAGATGAATGTACATTCTGTCGATAAGCAGCCAAAGCTGTCCCAACCTGGCGTTCCCATGGCTGGTTTGCTCTAAATGCAAGCCGCTTGATCATCCCTTTAAAAGTCCTATGGAAGCGCTCAATCTTCCCATTAGCCTGTGGATGGTAGGCCGTTGTTCGATGATGGGCAATTCCATAGGCTGTCAATAGACCCGCAACTTCGCTATTGCAAAATTCATTTCCATTGTCGGAAATTATAATCTCCGATGCACCATATTGTGGAATATAGCGTGTTGCTAATATTTCCGCAATGGTACTGCTAGTTTTATTTGCTATGGGAAAAGCATCTGCCCATCCCGTGAGATGGTCTATTAGGGTAAACAAGTATTGATGACCATGTCGCGAACGTGGAAGGGGCCCAACAAGGTCCATAGACACAATTTGGTGAGGGTAATAGGGAATAGGCATCTCACCTAAATGTACATGTGCCTTTGAGGTTGCAAAAACCTTGCAAGCACCACATTTAGCAAGAATTTCTTTTATGTCTGCACACATACCTGGCCATACGTATGTTTCCTGTACATGATACAGAGTCCTTACAAACGCGCCATGACCTGCTTGTTCGTGCCTGTTTTTAACGACCTGGGAGCGCCAGCGCTTAGGTAGCAATACACGGGGATAGTGTGCATGCTCATAGCCTGGTCGCTTGGTAGAAAATAAAATGTCATTTTGTAGTATGTAGTCAGTGTCATGTCCCGCATCACTATATATGTCTGGGAATTCTAATTTTTGTGCTGCTATAAGTGCTGTACTCTTAATACCATCAAACGTGAGAGGTAGCTGCCAAGTGACGGCGCAGACTGGAATTTTGTCTGGGATGCGAGCGCGACTCAGCATATCAGCTCGAGCATTGTCCTTTCCAGCCTTATATCTTATCGGCGCACCGAATTCACTTATCTGTACAGCCCATCTCTGTAGTTTGGTATTTGCAATTTCTGATTGAAAAAGGGACTTAAGGGGTTTATGGTCTGTGATGATCTCAAACTTTGACCCCCATAAGTAGCACCTAAGCTTTTGGAGAGCGTAGACAATAGCGTAGGCCTCTTTCTCTATAGTAGCCCACCTACGCTTAACGCTGTCCAGGGTATGAGATAAGTAGTGTATTACACGCTCTACACCTTCCTCATCTTCCTGGACCAGAATGGCACCTACTGCATAATCTGACGCATCAGTGTACAATTTGTAAGGACGGTCAGTTCTTGGGTAGGCTAGAACGACGTCGGTCAGCAATACGGCCTTAAGTTTTTCAAAGGCACGTTGCCTCTCATTCGTCCAAATCCATTCTGCTCCCTTCTTTGTTAAATCTACTAATGGTTGAGATATAGCAGCATAATTGGGCACAAGCTGACGGTAATAGCCCGACATGCCCAAAAATGTTCGCAGCTGACTTACCGTGGATGGTGTTGGAAGGGCGGCTATAGCTTTTAATTTCTCTGGGTCAGCAGATATACCATCTGCTCCCACTATATAGCCTAAAAGCTTTAATGCAACTTTAGAGAATGAGCACTTTGAAGGCTTAAGTGTAAGATTGTGATCACGAAAGCGTTCCAAAACAAGGCGTAAATTTTGAGCATGCTCCTCTTTTGTTTTACCGAATACAACCACATCATCAAGGTAGACAAGACAAATTTCGCCAACCAATCCGTGGAGTACACGTTCCATTGTTCTCTGGAAAATTCCGGGCGCATTGCATAAGCCAAAGGGCATACACACAAATTCAAAGAGACCTTTGTGGCAGACAAAGGCCGTCTTAGGAATGTCAGCTGCAGCCACCGGAATCTGCCAGTAACCGCTTTGCATGTCCAGAGTCGTAAAAACTTTCGCGCCCTGTAACTGATCGAAGATGTCCTGTATCAGGGGCAGGGGGAATGAATCTTTAATTGTGACTGCATTTATGGCCCGATAATCTACGCAAAACTGAAGTTCGCCGGATTTCTTGGGAACCAAGGTTATGGGCGAAGCCCATGGAGACGTCGATGGGCGGATTATGCCTTGTGCCAGCATATCATCCACCTGTCGACTAATCTCCTTGCGCTTACTAAGGGCAGTCCTATACGCGCGTTGACGTATGGGACGTGCGTCTGCTGTGTCTATTGTACATTCAATGAGTTTACATGCTCTTAAATTTTGTTGTGGTTTGTCAAATACGTCTTGCATGTCAGCTAGTACAGTGTCAATCTCAGGTTCACCAGAGGATATTATGGCCACCGCGCTCTCAGTTCTGGGAGCATCTGGGCATGGAATGAGCGCAAACAGGGCGCCAAACCATGTGAGAGATTCTGCTTTATAATCAATCTCAGCCTCTCCTCTGTTCAGCTCGTCAGACCCGAGTATCATAGGATAACCGAGCCCTTTAACCACAAGAGCCTTAATGAGTCCTACTCCTGCTACAGTCAATTCTATTAAACCTAATGTCTCTAGTTGTGTACCCCCTAACCCACACACCGTATTAGAAGCATTTATTAACTCTGGTCTTACCCGGTTTGCGTAAATCTTCTGGCATGTGTCTGCATCCATTATTGTAATAGCACTTCCTGTGTCGACGAGCACATCAATCTGCAGTCCGCCAATGGACAGGCGGACTACTCGCCGACACCCAGTTACCAGTTTAAAGAATTATTCTGGCTCTGGTTTGTTGCTGCTGCTGCAGTGGTTTTCCGTTTCTTCCTGTCATTTCCTCTACAATCGATGGTACGGTGACCGACCTGGCCACATTCTGCGCAGATCGGAGTTCTGTTAATGTGGTACTTAGCATGACAGTCAACTTTACGGTGACCACTGCGGCCGCACCTGAAGCATTCACCTGTAGGGTACTGACCTGGAGTAGTCCTTTTGGTTAGTTTAGGTTGGGGTACCTTGCTGCTTTTGTAAGCTGTGGCCTTTTTCTTGGTACCACCATGAGGAGAATCTTTAGCCTTTAATTTTCCAACTTCCGTTGTTAGCCGTTTGACTGCCAGCGTCCATGCCTCCATCTCTGCATTCCGTGTAGCTGGTTGTGCTGATGTTGGAGCACTGACGGTAGCAGCACCTGCTTTGTACTCTCTACTGGGAGGTACCAGTGTGGAAAAACGGTAGTTCTCGTTGGCGAGTGTCTGGGCTACCTCCATCGTTTCATCCAATGTTTTATTTTCAGTCTTATGAAATGTCCTGCGTGATAGTGCATTATCCCGCAGACCACGCAAGAACAGCGTCTGCACTCGCACCATTTCAGCCCCTGGGGTGACACCTGTTGCATATGCACGCTCTGTATGTGTTCTGAAGCGACTAATGTATGCTGCTTCAGTTTCATGCATATCTTGTTTTACATTTGCTAGAGTAGCAAGGTAATGTAAGTCTTCAGCAGTGTGCAAAAAGTTTCTAACAATACTCGCCTTAAGAGTGTCCCATGTAATGTCTGTTGTATTGGTGAACAGAGCAGCCTGTAATCCACCTCTTGCATTTTCTTTACACAAAGCTAGAGTGAAGTCATCTGCACCAACCTTTTTATGGTGAAGGTCTAGGATTCGGAGCCACTCACGAAGTGCTGCGGCGTCAGTACCATCACAGGTACCAAGTGACTGGCCAGCAACTCTGAGACTTTCAAGTCTACGTTGTGCCTTTGCTTGTGTTGTGAGAGCTGTTGTGGTAGCTTCTGTCTGTGCTTTTAAAGCGTCAGTTAATTCTGCCCACTGGGCGCCAGTCACAGACATGGTGAATTACGGCTATAGTGGCGAATTATCTCACTGTGTAAATCCAGGCTTGTAAAATCCAGTTGTGATCGCTGTCCTCCCTTATTTTAAAAGAGGACTGGCATTAGCTCGCCAGTTGTAATGGTATGCGTGTTTATAATGTAGTGTAGTGCGATACAGTGAGGAGAAGATCAGTCATATGAAAAGAATATAATACATTTATTTACACACACCTTACATTACCCAGCGTGGAGATCGGCTGGGGAGTTAAATCAGACTAACTTAATATCTCAGTCTCTGTGTTATTTATCTATCTCTCGTATACATGTAAACTCTGCCAGCCCTAGATAGCACGTGGAGCGTTGCGTTCTTATCATGGTTCTCTCTGGTTGAATTGCGACATCCTGGGCAGTCTGATAGCGATGCCGCTAAACAATGCTATCTGTGTCACAACAACAGATAAGGCTGACAGAGCGAGAGAAAACAGCTTGACTATATAATTGCAAAGAGTAAGAAATTAAGTGAAATAATATTAATAGAATAATTGATACAAAATAAAATAATCAATAAAGAGTTCATCTCTTTACAAAGAGCCCGTGCGACAAGAAACCACCATCAAGTGGTTAACCATTTCAGCGCGGGGACCGTATGTAGATGGCCACCGCACTGAAAGAATTAGAGAAAATTAATATAATGGTCGCAGACCCATAACATAGGTATTGAAATGAAGCAGAAAGAGCTAACTAAAACAATTATGATTTGAAATTGTAAAAATCCTTTGAACTCCATAGTTTATACAACAAGTAATTCAGTGCTCTAAGGGTTAGGATCTATAACCCTTGCTTGTAGTAAATCAGCTGGTTGTATTTTTTCCAATGTACTAGGAACCACATAGTAAATTGCTATTCAGTGGTGGATCCAGGAATTGACAGACATGCTCCGGAAATGCTCCATGGGCAATTTTGCAATCTAAGGCTTGAATCAAATCTGGTCTTTTTTGCATTCCACATTTTGAACCATGAACGAGGGGGAAGGGGGCGCTTTGAATAAACAGCTTATAGAGACAATCACAGAGAAAAGGTTACACGATTTATGGACCTATAATAATGGGTAATTCAACCTTATTACCTATAGCCTCATATATATGCCGCTAAATGGTTTGGTAATTTTTCAACCTATTAGGCCTAACAATGGTAATACGGCCAGAAACGTCTAACACATTGCAAAACATGAAACAATCACAATGTTTATTCATAGTCTTGAAACGTTGAACCAATGTTTTTGTGAAGTTGGGCAAAAGTCCATATCTTTTTTATATATATTAATGCAATGAATGACTTTTATTTTACAATATAGCAATATTAAAACTGAAAATTTCAATTCTGTTTGGTTTGTTTGAAAGAGCTCGGGCCTGTGCATTAAACATCCTCATGGATTTCAGAAATTTTAATTAATAATTAAAACCCTTTAAGACCTCACGATGCATTAAAGCATCATTTCACATCCCTGAAAACAGACCTAATTTTCCTATAACCAAGGGTTTTAGAATGAATATTTCCATGTTAAACTGGTTTACCAATACAAGGCGATTTTATTTACTTTTTCACCCATATCGAATCATCTTCATCCACTACAAGTCGAGAATTGCGACAGCAGCTCGCGGCTTGTAGTGGATGAAGATGACAATGTAAAGTCAGGCTTGAAAGGGTTAACTTACAACCTAATTAAGACCCAATTAGGGCACTTTGTCCACAATTCACAAGAAATGCGTCTCCTCCCTCAATTCTTATCCGATTTCAATTCTGTTTGGTTTGTTTGAAAAAGCTCGAGCCTGTGCATTAAATTCCTCACGGATTTCAGAAATTTTAATTATTAATAACCTTATGACCTAATTAGACCCAATTAGGGCCTTCTGTCCACAATTCACAAGAAATGCTTTTCCTCCCTCAGTTCTCAACCGATTTCTATTCTGTTTGGTTTGTTTGAAAGAGTTCGGGCCTGTGCATTAAACTTGCTCACGGATTTCAGAAATTGTAATTATTAATTAATTTATGACCTAATTAGGACCCAATTAGGGCACTCTGTCCACAATTCACAAGAAATGCTTCTCCTCTCTCAATTGTCATCCGATTTCAATTTTGTTCAGTTTATATGAAAGAGCTCGTGTATGTGCAAGGAACTGCCTCATGGATTAAATTTTAATTCGTAATCAACTTGCCCTAATTGAGGATGAGCTTCTGTGTCATTGACACTCTGGTTTACACTGGCTATAAAATTTTAGCTTTGTTTTTCAGACTATTTAGAAACTGCAATCTTCGATGTACGGCCCCTAAGATCAGGCGCTTCGCCGTTCGTTCGATTCGTTTTTTAATCCATGTGCACAGCATACGACATGAAACACGATCAAGTGCCATATTGACTTCCCGACAATAATACTAATTTCAGTATTAGAAATAAAAAGTAGAAATATTATAGACTAGCAGTAGCAGTGATTTGTGTTTATTATGTCAAAACAGGTAGGCCTATGTCTAATTAATAATAATGGCCACTCCAATTTAGCCAGATCTCAACTGAGCAGTATCTGCTCAGTTGAGATCTGGCTACATTGGAGTGGCCATAATCTCGACTGAGCAGATATAGGCCTAGTGATGGCACATGTATACGTTTTGTATTCATAAATTTATAACTAGGCCTATTTGTTGAAATATTTATGTGAACCTGCGTGAGTAGCACTGTCTGAGCAGTGGAATGGTTTGCACATCATTTAGAACGTGACATCCCATAACCAGGGTTGGATGTAGGGAGGAAAAGGGGCAGGGTCACGGAAGGATACAAATGTGACATACAAGTTTATAAAATCAGAGGCGAGCCTCGGGAGGTGCGGCGACTTTTTTGGCAAATAAAATACCAAATACACTATTTCTAGGTAGGTCTATCTCAGGAATAACAAATGAGGGGCGGACCATTTAATACCGGGAGGGGGGGTATGTTTTTTCTTCCTGATCAAATTATTTTTTTCCTTCCATCAAGAAAACAAAACTTTTATTTTTCTCCTTGAGCAAAAACAAACAATTTTTTTCCTGAGATGTCGCAGACAACCTTTTTTTTTCAGGACATGCGAAACGGGCATGGGTGGGTCACGTGTAGGCCTACAGTAACTGATGGAGTACAGGTTGACGGCATTAATGTCAGCAACTAAACTGATTACAATATACTACTCAAACGAGATATTGCGACGTTGAACGAACATTGGCGGAGTGTACAATGTTTAAGAAAAAGCTGTCCTGTCAATACACATTATTGGGGCAGCTGTTTCGCAATCCTCGCAGTAATATTTAAAGTCACCCAACTAAGAGCCAGAACTATTAAAGAGCTTTGAGCTTAGGTGGAATTATTAACTCATAGATGTCACTGAAGTATATATGGACTTGCTATGATTTCGAAACTTGCTCTTAATGCGGCAGTGGGTATAAAACTCATATCTTAGTATTTTTATGATATAGGGCCTAGGCCTACCCACGGGCAATTTTGCGTTCTGGGGGACCCGTGTCCTGCAAGCTTTAACAGTTGACTAGACCTTTAATCCTATAAATTAAAAGGCAGGTGTTATTTCCCATGTTCATTCCAGTGTGCCAGTATAATACCTATGATACGCATTAGACGTTTGACCGAGGGGAGCGAGGGAATTTTTGCCTTTCATTGGCAGTTTCCGACCGATTTGGAAAGATCAGCTGGCTGTCAACAATGTATTTTTTTCTTACACATAAATGAACAATTTATTTTTTTCCCACAGTCTATAGAGCTAAACTATTTTTTTTTGCCAATTTGGTGAACAAATTATTTTTTTACGCCCCCCCCCTGATATTAAATTATTTTTTTACCCCCCCCCCCCCTGATATTAAATGGTCGGCCCCTAACTCGCCTTATCATCTAATCTAAATATTATACCTAAAATTATATTTCCTAGATTTCGAGAAGAGCATTTATAAAATAAAGGGGGATCACGTGACCCCCCCCCCCCTGGATCCCCCTATGAAATAAATTGAAATCCGCTGTGACTTATGATGAACCAGAAGGAAATATTAGCACCCAAGAAATGCACAGCCTGTGCTAGCTGCAGGGCCGGGATAAGCACGACAAGTCGTTTTTTTAGCTGTTTTATATTAGCAGGTTTTATTTATAGTTATTCAACTTATTGGGAGTGAAATTAGTGATTAAACATAAAGATTAAACAATTTTTATACTCAAATTAAAGATATATACTATATACGAGTAATTTTCACCCACTTAAAGTTGTGGGTTGCGGTAGCGAGACACAACTCCAAGTGTGTGAAATAACTAAAGGTTCAATTTACCAACGCCGTAGGCCTATGCCTACTATCATCACCAAACGTGACCAGCAGGTAACATGCTTGATCACAGAGCGTGATAGCCCTTCATAGCGGCATTTATAGGCTGGGCCCAGAGGACCTATAGTCTGATTCATTCACCAGGGTGAATGAGTTTTGCGGATTCCACACACAGTCAATTCTGAACCAATTTGTATGACATTTTACAAACACTATTGTCCAGTCCTGGGGCGGGAACTGAAAATTTTGGGAAGTTTTAGAAGGTATTTCAGAAGTTGACGTGTAAGTTGATGGGTTAATAGACTAACTTTTGAACAATGCAATTTTTTTAATGAAATTTTCAGGGTAAATCGTAGCATCACCAGAAAATAGAGCTTGTGAAATTTGATGACAATAAAAAATTGTTGAAATAAGCTAATATTTATTCACCAATAATATGAATAGTATAGCTTATAGGCCTTGTAGGTTTTCATTTCCATGGTTTGGCTATAACTGGTTAGGTTAAATCTACATTATATTAATAGCACACTGGGTATTTCTTTATTTGAAATTGTTTATTTTCAAAATTGGAATCATTTTGAAGTGTAGATGTTTTTTTGTTTGTGCCGTCATTATATCCACATTAAGGTGCCCTGTCAATCATCCTCTTAATTCTGACCCAGCTAAGTACCAGCAATACACATTTTAAGTGCAAAACACAAGGGTTGGTGTGTTCCTCTTATAGTAGTCTATTATATTTCATCAATTTCGTCTTCACGCTCCTGTTTGTGCTCCCAGGTGTGTTTTGCTCTTTTATTTATTATCACAAAATCTCTAGCATTGAGCCGGTCCCAGTCTAGACTGGATGCCTGTTTGACACATCCTGTCATAGCAGGGGATTCCGTAGCCTTCACCCCCTGCCTGATATCAAGCAATCTGATGCTATTTGACCTGTTTTGACCCCGCGAATGTGGCAGTGTCTGGATACCCCTTATTTCCATGATCCAATCAAACGCGTTTGTCCTCATTAAGTATTGACGAATGAGAAGCGAGCTTACTCTCACCTTTAACTTCCGGAGTTGAAGATAAACAGACAGAATAAAATGGACGCCGACGTTAGAACTCAAATTTGCGAATTCTTCGATATAAAAAGCTTAATGAAAGAACAAGAAGACGTAATCTGTGCGTTTCAAGAAGGACGGGATGTATTCGTGTCTATACCAACTGGCATGGGAAAGTCACTCACTTTCCAAAGTATTGGATTTTTACGTCCTGAACAGACCGTGTTGGTTTTCAGTCCGCTGGTAAACATTATTGACGAGCAAACTGCGTTTCTAAACTCGAAAGGATTGTCAGCATGCAGTATCAATCAGGTGAGTTTTATTAGCTGATTAGACTTTGAATTATGTTTTGTACATATTTTTTATCTTGCTATGCCTATGCCATGGCTATGATCAGGTGATGATACTGATAGCCGGGTCGCTGATATAGTATAGGCCTACTCGCCGTCAAATTACAAATGATCAACCAGGATCGCATGATTTTCAGCGATTTCTCCGTCAATTTTGAACCGATTTCCTTGAAATTTTGGCTCCTCGCACCCAAAGAGCGTCAGTGAGAGGTGTTCCGACTGCTGGCCTGGGCCTGCAAGACGTATGATATAGGCTACTTTACTTGACTCACTGGTTGGGCAGGGTAAATCGTCACTACATGAAGCCCCTGTGCATACCCAGCGGTCAGGGCATGGATAGTCATTAAAAGTCAGCACATGAAGCCCCTGTGAATACCCAGCGGCCAGGGCATTGCCTCCGGGCGTACAGTAGGGAATACACGAGGTCTGCCCCCACTTGATTCTTTCTTGTTTTCCGCGGGTGGGAATTGCTTTTGTATGCTATTTTACTGCTATTTTACAGCCTAAACCTTTGGCATTGGTAGTGAAGTGCCGGTGAAGTGGACGTGCAGAGACTCCTCACACCTGCAGGGAGACGAGGAGGGGTCATTTTGGTGAAAACCCCGGCATTTCGGGCGTCTTTTTAAAGACGGGACCGGGCACTCCCCTGGGAACTTGAACTTGCAGAGGCCATTTTCTATTAAAATCCTAATACGGGTAAAAATTTAGCAAAATGATATTTAATATTTCAAAAGTTAGACCATTTGCCATATAATAAAATTCCAAAATTAGTTCAATGGGTTTAAAGAGGAACGTCGTAATTTCAATTCTTTACATGTCAAATGGTCTAATTTTTGAAATACGCGATATAATTTTACGAAATTTTCAGGGCTGTTAGGATTCGAATAGAAAATGGCCTATGCAAAATTTTAAGAAAATCGGTTTAGAATTGACGGAGAAATCGCCAAAAATCATGCGATCCTGGTTAATTTGACGGTGAGTATAGTGTATAATAGTGTAGTCAGACTCAGAGAGTAGAGTGAGTTAGCCCAGGCAGCTAGGCCTAGTCCGTAGACGGGACAGCTAGGGCGTGATTCAAGTTTTCAAAAAAGTTACAGTTCATCCTAAAAGTAAAAGGTCTAGGCTAGGCCTAAGGCTAATCTAGACCTCCAGTACAACGTGTAGTGTAGGCCTAGTCTATGTACCGTCTACATGCAGACTGCGGAGGATGGTCCAAAATGAAAGTAAGCTTTTCTGTATCCAGTCAGTCAATTCTCAAGCGATTGTCACAAAATTTTCTAACCATAATTAGATGTCATTTGGCAACATCCCTGAAAATTTCGCGAAATTCCATTGCACATTTCAAATAATAGACCATTTGACATGTAACGCAATTCTGAGAATAAACCGGAATGTTAAATAATAATACTCAAATGGGCTAACTTTCGAAATATAGAATATTTTGTCTCAGCGCATCGGTACTGAGACGCTTCGGTTTCGACCGTTTCGCTAAAAAACCCTTTAATTCCTAATTTCTTTAAAATTGGTCATGAATTCAGCCACAAAACAGCATCTGGGAAACACTGGGTATGCCGAATGACTGGAAAATAGGGTTTACAAAATTTCATGAAAATCGCTTGAGAAATGACTGACTTTCATTTTGGACCATCATGCACCATCGGACAGACTCTAGTCTATTTAGCCCCCCCCCCCCCCCACGACGGAAGCTGGTCCAGAATGAAAGTTAGCTTTTTGGTATCTACCATCATTACCATACTCTGTCAAATCTCAAGCGATTTTCATGAATTGTGTAAGCCTTTTTTTCTAGTAATCTGGCATCTATCTTGAAAAAAATCATAAAAAAAGATCTATAGTTAAAAAATTAGACTATTTGACATGTAGGCCTAGTGAATTTCTATTTATGAGGCTCCTCTATAATTTGTATAAATCCATACCTTTATTCCGGAAATTTTCAGGGTTGTTGCCAAATGACTAGATAAAAATGGTTACAAAATTTTGTGACAATCCATGCAATCATGTGAAAATTGACTGAGTAGATACCAATATTTTTAAAATAATTTTCCATTTGGACCATCCTCCACCATGGGACAGACTAGCCTGAATGTTTAAAAAATTTCATGAAAATCGGTGGATAATCATCTGCAAAATAAAATAAAAAATGCGCTACTGGTTACTTCTGGCCACTCTTTTTCTAAACAATCCAAACAACCGTCAAGTTTTCTTAAAAGATATAGACCTAGCGAAGTTTGACAGTTTGCTAATTAAATATTGAAGTCCCTCTTTAAGAGTCTATACGGCTCGACTGAATTATAGTGGTAATAGGTTTGGAACAGTAACAGCACCAATTTAAGTTTAATGTTAAAAAGTGTTCACATATTGACTCCCTTCATAGATGTGTTTCCACAACCAGACAGCATAATTTATAATATTTGAGGCAGTAGCTAACCGTACATGAGTTACCGTGTTACGTATAGCATACTATTCGTACGTTTGTACAACTAAATGACTGTTGATTGGTAATACGTAAGATTAACAGCACATATGTACAGTTAGTCACATACAGATAGACACTCCCATTATTTTAACTTTGATCATATGGTTGGACTAAAATATCATGTCTGTTGTTGGTGCATTTCAGTTGAGCTTACCAGAAAATAATATCACAATCATGCCTATTGCTGATTTATACTTCATTCTTTATCTGTTCTTTTTAGAATTTGTATAATTAATATTCTAAATGTTTATCATAACCTGATTTAAATCTGCACAGACCTTTACCATGTTTACTAAATATTGTATGTGGGAATAACAAAGTGTTCTATTATTTTTTTAGGCTAATTCTGCTGTCATGCTAAGTGGCAACTATCGATTTATCTACACAAATGCAGAAGGTGTCATGTATAATCCTGAAAATTTGAAATTAGTGCGAGAACTAGCAAAGAATAAATGTTTAGCTGCCATTGTAGTAGATGAGGCTCATACAGTCATCAACTGGTAAGTTCCTGTATTTCCCATCAATTGAAAAAATATATGAAATAAATCAACATTTTTTCAAATTAACTCATCTTATTCTAATAAGTTAATCCTGTTTCACAAAATAGAGCTGAATATTTATTCCGATTAAATTTTTCTTTGGTCAAAAAATGCTGTTTTATAATTATCAGGGACCAAAATTGGACCAAATTTCCACTTGTCCAGTCTGATAACTGGCCTAAAAAATTAATAGTCCTTCCCAAAAATATCACGTGTCCTTCCTAATAGTTGTCAAGCAGGGCACCCGCCTGCTCAGTGAAACTGAACTTGTCCTTCCTAGATTTTTGGTCGTCTCCGACGATCGGACGGGGCCAATTCCGAGTCCTGATTATAATTATATGCATCGTGTGTACTGTACCATACATACTGACTGGAATAAAATCACAAAGTTATTTTCTAAACACAATTGACCACATATCATAATACCCTAATACTGTCCATTTTAAATGATTTCAACCTAACTAGCAAATTTCTTATCAGACATAGATAAATTAAGACATGTTAAACAGTTTTACAGATAATGCTGGAAGAGAAACTATTTCAGTAGTTATAATACAATTCTATCAATGTGGCATTTTTAAAATTGATTTCATATTAATTCCCATGGGAAAAATATTTTGTGGTCATAGGTATAAGTCATACATGTAAAGGCTATAAAATTCTGTCCATTTAACGAATGAAATCAAAATTGATCCCAATAAAATATTAATTTTTCAAGAATTAATAAATTTGTTGAAAATGGATAATTTTCTAACTAATTTATCTATTGATTTTTTTTCAAACAAAATTATACACTGTAATCTTCATCCTCTTTTACCATGTTCTCCCCTGCATAATTTGAAACAGTAAATAATATTCTTCGACTACCAGTGTGCATGTCACGCATGTCTGCAACGCTGGCCCAACATAAAATCAGCACAGGGTCAATGTGTTGTGTTTGCTGGGATGCGCGAGTGATGTAATCAGTTAGTTATTCACACTGAACTACTAAGCCGATCAAATCACTATTATTTGGAATGACATCAATTGTTTTCTTCAAACATCCAGATTTTAAACTACATATATTCGGTCTCAAGGTGTGGGTGTGTCTGTGGACATGCTTCCCCATGAAAATAATAAAAAGAGGTCGCCATCAATTGCATTTTGGAGACAGTTATGTCCAAATCCGGACCCTTTTTTAATCTTTGTAGACATAGGCCTACATTTTTTCAATAAATCACACCAAATTCTTACCTTCTCAAAATACAAAATAAAAAGTCATTTGGTTGAGGTAACAACATTCTGTTTTAAAAATAAAATTCCATCCAGAGACAGGCTTATACCAAAAACTAAGAAAAATCCATGGACATCAATTTATATCGAAATGTAATGATCCAATCATGTAATTTACATTAAGAAAAAAAATTATCTGTCCAGAGGCATTTCTACTTGAAAAATTCTACTAATTATTCACAGTTCATTGATCAAAGTAAGGTTTACCAGCAGACAATGAAGTCCATTGACCAAATATCAGATTGTCTGCCAAAATTTTATGTGCTCCATAAAAAAATATCTGAATATTCACTATCCCATTTCCACACCTTCCAGACTCCAGTTAACTGTTAACTGTAACTGTAGATTTTGCTGCATCCCCAGAAGAACATAGGTTTTATAGTATTTTGTTTCTTTGGTCCACCAGCTTACATAATCCTTTTCAAAAAGTGTTCGAACGACCTTTTGAGGAACATTTCCTGCTGGCAGTCTTAGTGCTCTGATGTAGATGAGAACATTGCCATTTGTACATTTGTATCTGACAAAAACCATAACAATTATTGCTAATTTGACCTGGTACGTATTTAATATAATTATTTACAAAAGAATATTGCACTGGCAGTGAAGGATTCAAGATCAAATGTTCTCAGGCCATCTAGCTCAGTACAATTTATGATTCACAGACCCCAGAAAATTTTGGAAGAAATTTGGTGTTGTCTGAGTGCATTCTGAGGCACTTTGAAACTGAAATTAGAGAAATACACATTTAGGCTTCTTTTCAGTTCTCGATGATCTCCGTCCCGCCGGACTGTTGCTAGGGTGTCAATTACTGACCCTGGATACAAATTACCGGTCTGGGGTCGACTTCAAATCATCCACTGATTGCAGTGTAATAATTGGTGTTTACAGAGGCATAAATAAAAATTTAAACTTCTTTTCGAAAAAAAAAGTAATAATTATTTTTTTTCAGACACATTTCTGCAGGGGTACCGGGTAATGTTTTAAAACTAGTTACATGTGTGCCGAATAATGATAAAAAAGTGAGAAACCTATGTTCTTGAGGGGGGGGGGGGGGTCAAAAATTGTTTGTCCACTAGGAAAACCTCCCAGATTTTGATTGTCTGCCACAAATTCTGGTTGTCTTGAACTTGTAATCGGGAAGGCCTTATTTTAAACGCTGTTAACTGTTAAAAGCGCTGAAATATTTTTGTATAAACCATGGAAACCAAAGGGTTTTTTCGATTTGAAATAATCATAAATGTCTTGGTAAGCTCTTTCTGCTTGCTTTGAATACTGTACCTATGTTATCAGTGGTTATGGGTCTACAGCCATCATAAATACTTTAATTATTATTTCAGTGCGGGGACATTTTGTCTACAGCTGTCAGATTCTGACGTATAAAGACGGTCCCCGCTTTGAAAGGGTTAACAGACAAAAATACACAGCAAATGTAGAGAAGTCATACAACAAAGGGAAATAAGAAATGACATATTTTTAATTCTTAAATATGTATCAACAAAAAATAGTAGAACAATGTCAAAATAGTTTAACTCCATATATATATATATTATAAAAGTGAAGTAATATTCATGTATGAAGTAAATGAAGTCACAGTAGACCTATAAATATTTTTAAAAATGAAATAATACCATGTAAACCTTTATGTGCACACATATCTATACTGGTACCTTACAAGACAACAATTGTACTGTCAGGCACAGCTGAAAGCATTTAAAAAAAAATCAATTTTAAAGTTTACAACAGTTGCTCCGTTTTGGGTTTGTACAGCAGTGTACTTGCAAATGTTTTTTCAGATGAAAATGATACATGAAACACACAATTTGGTAGTAATATTTCAATTTGAACTATCTAAATAAAAAAAATGAACTATTAATTAGAAATTAAATCACATCTACAAAAAAAGTGTCCAAGCAATAAACAGCTAAAAATGATATTCTATCCTCCAAAATATTACTGCAATTGGAAGATAAGCAAATACAGAGTATAACTATGCATGGTCCATGATGGGACATATTTTCAAGACTATTGTCACTAATTGTTTGGCAATATAGTACTTAAAAAAAAATGTTTGTTTGACATATCACGAATGATTTTTTTTTTTTACAGGGGAGAAGCTTCCAATGGGAATGAGGCATTTCGTCCAGCATTTTCAAGGATAGGTGAGGTCAGGTTATGGCGTGTGAGATGGTCGGATTAACCAAAATGTCGTGGTAAACCTACACCGGGGTTCCGTTATGGGTCACAACGGCCGACGAAGGACTCCTCCCGATCTTGCCATCAAAACTCAAATAACTTCCTCCTCCGTCTGATCGACGGTATTAAACAAACCAGGAAACTGACTTCTCTCTTGTCATGTTTATTTGATTAACATGCGATAACAGCAAAGCACAACCATCCGCGCACGGCACGTCTCTATGGACTTGGCGAGAGCGAGCTGCGGCACGTCCGCAGTCGCTGAGTATCACGCTTCAAGTGAGGGAAAAATACCAAGGGCCGCACCACGCTGCTCTGCGTGCGCACGTCACCACGGTATGACAACGAGGCGGTCATCCCTGTCAGCCTGCGTCCAGGAATCTGGGGATAACTGCCACGTTGACTAAGCGATGTCAGGATCCTACATTACCCCTGGCTGAGTGACAACGTAGGACCAAACTGACGTGTAGGAGACTGCTTCGTGCAATAGCGGGGTTGTCAATTATGTAACCTCTTATACTAAGCATATTGTTCTTTTAAAAAAAATATAGCGGGTGTGGTTACATTGTGGGCGGTTGAAAGCGCAGCATTATACGTGAATTGTCCGATCCTCTTAACACCAACTGTTCTTGATATATTATTCATGTGCTGCAAGCTGCTATCAACCCATTCATTTAATTAACAGAATTGCTATTAATGCTTTAGCAATGAACTTGCTAAAAGAAAATGTCTTTACATTTACATATCTGTACACAATTCTGCCAGGCCTGGCATATTCATTTACAATTTAACAACATTATGATTACGAGGTATGCGGTTGGGCCCGCCATAGACGTCATTTGGCGCGACTATGGCGTGAACCATCTGCACAAATCGAGCAGGAGTCTGGATTGTGCGTCCGACTCTAGTTTTTCGCACTTTTTGGTCGGTCGAAATTTTTTCGCGATTAGTGATATTCGCATGTTTGCTTTTTGTCGAGTCGAATGCGGCGTCAGCAGCACCCGGGGTTTTACCCCGTAGATGTAAAGGTATGCGGGAATACGTTCGTAAACCACCGCCGTTCCCGTTAGCGCGGGACGCGGCAGGGGTTCGCGAATGCGGCGCTACGTAAGCATTGTCTCTGTTGGACAAGTTTACTTTAACATCTATTTGCTTTGGGACTGTGGCCGATTTTTGATTGCTTCTGACTGCCGTCGACTTGTTTGTGTTGACTCGTCCCATTGGACGTCGGAGTGTCCGCACTACCAGGTCTAGGTGGACCCTGTGGATTCCTACTAGATGTCCTGGTAGCCGTCGACTTCCGTGAGTTACTTGGCGTTTTACACTGTGTTGTCGTACCTGTTGTAGGCTGGCACTCCATGTGAGCGGGTTTAACGCGATCTAAGGAGACCGTCTCAACCTTGCCTTTAACTAGGATTTTCATAACTCTGCCGCTCCTCGCGACGACCTTGTATGGTCCGTCGTAAGAGGCGGTCAGAGGCGGTGCAATTGCGATTCGGCGCAAGAATACATGAGTACATGTAGCGATTTCCTTGAATTGGAAAATGTTGTGTTGTTGTGTGTCACATGGCGGACATAGACGGAGACGCGACATGGCTACGCGTAGCTTGTCTGAATAATTCTCCAAATCAGTGTTAGCGTCAACGTTGTACTGTTTAGTAAACTCTCCTGAGAGTCTAAGGGTTGTCCCGTAAATCATCTCAGCAGCTGACCTGCCCAGTCTCTCTTTCACGGCTGAACGAGCTCCTAACAGTACGGCCGGTAACGTGATAGTCCACGGATTCGGTGACTCGTGCGCCATAATGGCGGCTTTCAATTGACGGTGGAAACGCTCGACCATGCCATTTAACTGAGGGTGATAACTCGTGGTACGATTCCGAATAATCCCGAATTGGTTACATAAACTATCGCACAATTTGGACTCGAATTGAGCGCCCCTATCAGTGGTGATAGTGGCCGGGGTACCATAACGTGCTATCCACCCGCTGAAGAAGGCATCGGCGACCGTTTCGGCTCTAATATCTACCATAGGTATAGCTTCGGGCCAACGTGTAAAACGGTCGACACGAGTCAGTAGATATCTAAAACCATCGGCATAAGGTAAAGGTCCGACTATGTCCACATGGACATGATCGAATCGCTCGGTAGGTTCAGTGAACTTTCCGAAAACAGGAGTGTTATGACGTGAAACTTTAGCGGTCTGGCAACCCTTACAGGTACGACACCATCTAGCAATATCTATGTTCATGCCATGCCATACAAATCGGGTATTAATCAAAGGTCTGGTGGCTCTATGCGATGAATGGCCTAAACCGTGTAAGTTTGAAAAAACTTTTCGGCGAAATTTCGCGGTAAGGTACGGCCGGTTGTGTCCCGTGGACACATCACACCAGATCAATTGATTATCAAATGATTTCAACAGTTTGAAATTCATAGTTGACGTAGTAGAATGTCTCAAACGTGTGAATTCCGCGTCATTAGCTTGATCGAGACTTAACGCTTTATAGTCATCACTGGGCCATCGTGTATTGCTGACACTGATGGTCGTGACAGCGCATCAGCGACGAAATTTGTCTCCCCTTTTACAGTGACGGATGACATTACGAATGTTAACGGATTATGATCAGTATTAACGAAAAAATTTCGTTCTTCTAAATTGTGTCTGAAATGTTTAATTGTAGCGTATACTGCCAAAAGTTAACGATCGAACGCGCTATAGCGTGTCTCTGCTGGGTTCAGCTTCTTGCTGAAAAACGAAAGCGGCTGCCACATACCGTTTAAAAATTGCTGCAAAACGCCACCGACGGCGACATCACTAGCGTCACACGTGATGTTAAGCTGAGCCGTCGAATCTGGGTGCACCAGAAGCGTAGCGTTTACCAGTATCTGTTTCGACTCGGAAAATGCTGACTCTGCTTCTTTATTCCACTTTAAATCGAAATTTGATTTCGGTGACAATCTGGTATGGCCTTCGTTGGCAGAAGTCAGTAGATTATTGAGTGGCGTCAGCTTGTCGGCGCAATGCGGTATGAAACGGTGGTAATAATTTACCATTCCCAGATACCTACGCAATGCTCGTTGCTTTTCGGGTTTAATGAAATTAACGATCGCGTCAACGGCGCTAGGTAACGGCGAAATTCCTTCAGCGCAAACGTGATGACCAAAGAAACTTAATTCAGATGTTCCGAACTGACACTTTTCAGGACCAATGATGATTCTGTACTCCGATAGTCGAGCAAAAAGAATTCGTAGATGTTTCTTGTGCGTTTTATGATCTGGGCTGGTTACCAGTAGGTCATCCAAATAAACGAAATCAAGTCTGCGTGTCACGTAGTCTATAAATCGCTGAAACATTTGACCGGAATTTCTCAGACCAAATGGGGTTCTAGTGAAATTAAACAAGCCAAAAGGTGTGGTAACAGCAGTCTTGTGTACGTCGGACGGTTCCACCGGAATTTGGTAATAAGCCCTGACTAAGTCTATCTTCGAGAAAATTTTCGATCCGGCTAACCGCTGCGTAAAATTTTGAATATGCGGAATCGGATAACGGTCCGGTACGGTCTGTGCATTCAAACTACGGTAGTCCCCGCATGGTCTCCAATCGCCGTTTTTCTTTGGCACCATGCGAAGCGCTGAGGACCACTCGCTGTCGCTGGGTTCAATGACCCCTAATTTAATCATATTGTCAAATTCGCGTTTGGCGGTAACCAACTTATCGGGAGCCAAACGTCGTGGACGAGCAAAAACCGGGTGACCTTTAGTCACAATCTTGTGAGTAATGCCGTGTTTGACGGGCTCACCCTTTGTCGTAGGGCGTGTCAGTTCTTGGAACTGGCCCAGGAGTTTAGTATATTCATTTTGAACTGTATCGACTCTGTTCAATGACAGAGGTTTAATCGAAGATAATGAAGCGGCAATGGCTAAGCCTGTACGCATGTCTCGAAGACATCTGCTTCTCAAGTCTACGAGCAAATTGTAGTGGATTAAAAAATCAGCCCCGATTATGGGTTGCTGTACATCTGCCTATATGAACGTCCACGGATATTCGCGCTTTAAACCGACATCGACGACGCGTTTACAATTGCCGTAAGTCTTTATAGTGCTATTATTAGCTGCCACCAGGGGGAGACTGTCAGCGCCCAAAATCCCGTTAGCGCAAGATTTTGGCAGAACACTGACAGCTGCACCCGTGACGATCAAATATCTGCATTTGTGTCCTTTATCTGCGACATATAATAACTTAGAGTGAGATAACTGTGGAGAACTAGCATCCGCGGAGTCATGTCGCGTCTCAGTTATACCGCCAGATGCAAGAGTCGCAATCTTGCTCTGGCTTAGCAGTTTAAAGAAAATGCGCAGGGGCTTCTGCACGTGCGTGCCTTGTCACCGAAAGTCTGGTGAAAATAGCAGACAGGTGCATCAGACGGATTCGAAGTCTTAGCGGCGTCATTTCTCTGTGTGTTCGGCGGCGGAACGCAAGATCGAGCGGTTGTTTGCGAATTCGTCGGCGGAGCGAAAGGTCGAGCATTATGTTTAACGTCTCTATATTGGCTATGTTGGTTACTAATGAAACCTGAGGCCTGTACATTAGGGACAAAGCAGGCGCGTGAGCGTAGTTATTGGCTCGTCCACGTCCTTTATTCCGTTTCCTCTCAGAAGTTGTTACTGTCTCTAATTTCTTGATGCGTTTGGATAGATCTTCTAACAAACCAACTAATTTGCTGGTCTCGTCGACTTTGATTTCTGCGACCCCCGGCTTACTCTCTTCAACATCTTGTTCTGCAGCTAGTGCCCTGTCAGCCAAAACGGCCAAACTCTCAAGGGAGGCACTTCTAATGCAGATCAAGAAAGTGAACAACAGGGAAGAGCTGGTGGCTGTTTTGAATGGTTGCTGTCAGGCATTCGAGAGATGCGCACTTCCTACCCTAGAACAATTGTGTTTTGCAAGAGAAAAAATGACTGTGGACTGATTCGCTCCATGCTTGCATTTCACCTGAAAGATGCTGTGTACAATTCCTCCAAGAGAATGATTATTGAACAACTGCACAGTCAAGCTAGGAAACGCATTAGGACTAACATAATAAAAGACATGCAAGATACCAATGGGAACATACGTGTCCTGATTGCAACAAATTCAGCAGGGATGGGGGTAAATTTTGCTTCCATAGACAATGTCATAAATTATGGACCCCCTCAGGACATGGACAGTTTCCTACAGCAGATGGGACGTGCTGGTCGCGATGGACAATCTGGTCATCATGTGCTTTTATGGAAACCAAATCAGCTTAGAAATATTACAGATAAAGGCATGCTACAATATGTAAAGAATCAGGATGGTTGCAGGCGTAAAGTTTTGTATTATTGTTATGGTGCTCCACAAGAGCAGTGTGTGCCGTCAAGTCGCTGCTGTGATCAGTGTACTAGTAGTGAGTACTGGCATTCAGCAATGCAAATACAAAATAAACATGAAGTGGAATGTGACAATAGTGAAGAGCTAGATGACCATCAGAAGGCTATACTAAGATTATCCCTTGAACATTATAGGGATGAGCTGGGATGGTCCGATAAAACAGCAGTAATATCCCCTGATGTCACACAAGGCTTCTCCAACCAAACAATTGAAAACATTGTCAAGCAGGCTCATAAAATTGTCTCTGCTGATGATGTTATGATATTTTGTAATGTCTGGTCATATGATCATGCAGAGAGAGTTGTAGATTGTATCAATGATATCACAGGACTATCACAACTACATTCCAGTGATGATGAGGAATTTAGGAATGCAGATGACTAGGTAAAAGACTATTCATTGACTAGATAAAATATTAATAATTATTGACTATTCATTGACTAGGTAAAAGACTTTTCATTGACTAGATAAAAGACTATCAACTAACTACATAGTTATATCATGACTATTTTCTTGTGATTTACTAAGTTATGGTGTGATTAATAGCATACACATCTTACACATAATAATTAACCCTTGACCTCCTAAGCACGACTGTAGTCATTCTTAGTCTATTTCATTACCCGTTTAAATTACTTTTACTATGGTTAAGATACTGCGAATGAGAATTGTCCTTAAACATCAAGATCTCAAAATTATTGGTTCAAAATTAACACATATGTTTGTGTATTGTACACCCACTTGAAATTGTGGGTCGCTGTAGCGAGACACAACATCAAGTGAGTGGAAATATAATTATTTAAATTTAGGTGGTAAATGTTAACATCATTAGCCATGAAATATAATGCATTGATGGTACATGTTCCTTTTTCAATGTGTAGTTCATAACTTTACTTAAACTTTTAAAATGTGAATAATGTCTGTGTTTTCAAAAGTGGATCAGTATGTTATTATTAGCATATACAGTACTGCTCATATTATGGCACAAAAAGTTGATTTTCTGAGTGAAATTTAGCAATTTTAATTACATCACATAATTGAAAACCAGATTGAATGTCTGGCTGTGAACTATGTGATGTGTATCAAATCAGGAATTTTCAAAAGAATTAATTACCTTGGTGAATAATCAATAGGCCTACCTTCACAGAATATCTTTGTATCGACAGTTATGTACTTTATATATACATGTATTTAATATATATATCAAAAGCATTTAAACCAATAATTATCAACTTGAATACCAGGTATATTCAAGTTAATGAATTATATGGGGCTTTCTTTCATATTTTGAAAAACTATGGCTATAAAGTAAGCATGTGTAAAATTTATATCGTTTTTATGATATCACCAATTGAATATCATATAAATTTACCACTATAAAATGTCTGTCGTTAACATTAATAACTTCAACATTCTATCTGATTCAAAGCAGTACAGCTCTGGTACCAAATAACAATCTATGTTTTACACAAAGATATTAATGTTATCACTCATAAATTTAATATCAATGAAATGTGTTTCCTCTCAAATGAAGTATGCTGCTTTATTTGATATACATTTCTTGTGTTGTTGATTTTTTTCGTTTGTTAATGAACACATTAAGCTTCGGGTAGTCTACTTTTTGATAAGGGTCCTTGTAATTCTCAAAAGATTTTACTGTGCGCCCTTCCTTATCAAATACCCTTGCCGTCAACAATTCAGCCACAATAACCTTCAAATCTTCCACTGTTTTTGCTTTTGTATGTTTTCCTGATTTCGCAGGAGCCACTGTGCAGATTAGTTCATCCTGCATCTGCATACAGACATTTGAGCCCTGAGCCTTAAGTTTTTTTTAATGCTATCAACTTGAAGCTCCACAAGATTATCATTTGCTACGTTCCTGCCCAATCCACCACTGAGATTTACAGTAACGTTCCATATGTACTCCATTGACTGCCTCTGAGACAAAATGGCTTTACTGTATGCCAGTTGGCGCCACATCCAAAGTCTGTACTTATAATGTTTTGTTACATGTGACAACAACAATTGTAGCTTGGCATTTCTTATCAATCTACAACCATCACCGGTCCTATATGCTCTATCTGTATCACGGATGAGTAAGGCTACTTTCATGAACGAGCGAGCTATGGAATTCGTATCATCAGATTCCATAGGTCTATCACTTTCTGCTGTGATATTATGAACAGATGAGAGATGTCTGTCTAACCATCCCTTCTGTCTGTATGTTTTATTGCAGTTAGGGCACACCCATAGTCCATCTCTAAAATTTTGTGGCGTTTGTGATGTTGCAGTTTCAAATTGGTCACCAATAATATTTTCCGAAATGTTTTGTGACATCTCAAGCAACCAACTATATTTTTCATGTGAAGTGTGACAACTGGTCATCGCTTCGTCCTTATCCGTTATCAGTTTGGCGGAGGGACTATCAATTGATTCCATTTCGTAGTAGTTGCAGAAAGCTGTAACTGGTTTGACAGTGAATGTAAAGAGATTAAAAGAGAGTTACATGCTATGGATCCACTTGTAGATGGATCAAATGATTATTTTCATAAATATTCAGAATATAAGAAATTAACACGAAAAAAGAAAAGAGATCATCAGGTTGAGATGCTCTCTGAAATTCAGAATTCTTATGACTCCACCAAAATGTGGAAAATTCTTCAAAGTAATACAAATAGCCAATCTCATAATTGTCCCATTGACTCAAACTTATTGTTTGACAAGTTTCAAAATAACCGTAGTAACTTCAAATGTGATTATTTTAATGATTGTAATGAAGAGAAAATTGACAAATTCATAAAAGGACACTTTATCTGTGATAATTGTAATGTACAAAATAGTATAATCTCTGATATTATGAACAAACACTTTACCAAAAGTGAAATCATACATGCAGTCAAACAAATGAAATGTAAAAAGGCATGTGGTTCAGATGGTATACCATCTGAAGCCTTGCATTCATCATTAGAAGTTATTTTGCCTGTTATTACGTTGACATTGAACTATATGCTTGACATGGGTAATTTTCCGGACTGTTGGATAGAAGGTCTTATATTTCCTATTCACAAAGGTGGAGATAAGAAAGATCCTAGTAATTATAGACGTATAACCGTACTACCATCTATGGGCAAATTATTTGAAACTCTGGTTAATAATAGACTTGTATTCATGAAAGATGTATTCAACATGGAGGACAAATTTAATGGTGGTTTCAAGAAAAACAGTTCCACCTCAGATAACATGTTTTTATTAGTAGGAGCAATTCAGAGAGCAGAGTTTCTTAAGCAGCCATTGTATGTTGCTTTCGTAGATTTTAAGAGGGCCTTTGATACTGTGAATCGAAACATGTTATTCTATAAATTAGTAAAAAAGCAAATTGATGGAAATCTTATTAGGCTATTGTATGACATGTATAACAAAACAAAGTCTAAAATATGTACTGGCGGTTTACTATCTATATATTGTTACATGACACTCTCGGAGTTAATCAGGGTGGACCAAATAGTCCAGACATGTTTAAAGGTTTTCTCGATGACATTGGTGATTACTTAAACAAGAAATGTGGGATTGTAATAAGTAATGAACTACTTTTATTACACATTCTAATGTCAAACACACCTGAGGGTCTTCAGACACAATTGGATCAACTGTTACAGTATTGTTCTGACTGGCAAATGATTGTTAATATTCTAAAGACTAAAGTGATGATTTTTGGATCTAAGAAAGCCTCAAATCAACCACATATTTTTCATTTTAACCATCAGGTTATTGAAGTAACCAAGCAATACAAATATTTAGGTGCTATTTTTAGCAGTGAATCTTGTCTTTTTAACAAACACTTGGATGGATCTCTCTCTAGTGCTCTTAAAGCTTCTTTAAGTACTAAAATTTTGCAAATGTTTAGGTCAAGTACCACCCATAGTAGCAATGAAATTGTTTAATTCTCTAGTATTACCCATTATCTTATATGGATGTGAGATATGGTTTCCACTGATAAATCAAACTCTTAGAACCAAACTAAATGTCTTTCAAATGAAGAATATGAAATCCATTCCTCAAGTTAAATAGTCAACAGCAAACTTGTGTGTTTATGGTGATTTAGGAGAATATCCAATAGATCAAAAAATAATATGTAAAACAATTAAATATTGGATAAGAATTGTAAATCTACCGAAAGATAATATTGTTAAGCAAATGTATACAGTCCTAGAGGGCCTGCATCACATTGGTCATAAAACATGGGTATCTCAAGTAAAAGATATTATGGCAAAGGCTGAACTTGCAGAACTGTGGACAGATGTTCCTCCAAAAAAAACTCTTTCTAAATATATACGTCATCATCTTGAATCTATATTCAGACAGCATTGGCTAGATGAGATCAATAATTCTGTTAAGAATTCTAAGCTTAGATTTTATAAAGAAATTGAATACACATTCATGCCAGAACCCTATCTTTTCTTTAACATTCAAAAATTTCGCTATGCAATTTCAAGGCTACGCCTCAGTTCCCATCACTTAGAAATTGAAACCGGTAGATATACCCGGCCTTTAACACCAGCCAATCAGCGATTTTGTGCTGCGTGTCCTGGAAAAGTGGGTGATGAATATCATTTTCTTACAGAATGGGTGTCTCATTCAGAAAACCGTAACATTTTATTTGATGAAATTACGAGAGATATACCAAATTTCCTGACTCAGGCAAATAAGGAAAAATGTATCTCAATCCTCACCTCGCAAAATATGAATGTATTGCTTTCATTAGCAAAATTTATTGTTAAAGCATGGGGTGAAATATTAATTGTGTAAAGTTAGATATGAAACAGATGTAAATGCTGTAATATATATTGTTCTTTAACATATTCCATTTAGTACAAGTTTGCATTCCTGACATAAGTGCAAGCCTGAATCAAATTTAAAATATATATCTGTTTAAACTAGACTTCTCCGAATTTTTTTTGTGATGTTAAAAGAATTTCGATCAATATTCCTGTGGGGAATACTGATCACTTCAAAATGTGCTTATAAGTGCTCCTACTGAAATGAAAGGAGATGTATTTTTATCATAGGCCTGGGTCTACATAAAATCTATACATATTTTTTGTCTAATGTGTAAAAGGTATATTTTCATAACCATATACTTCTATGCATTTTTTATTATGAATATTATTTGATACCATAGACTACCTTTTATTTTTATAACACTGACATTTGTATCATACTGATTCTCTTTGTCAATAAAAGTATTATTATAGTAATATTACTGTGAAGCACCTGTCCAGTCGACCGGAACAATGACTGTAAACAACACAACCACATCAAGTTTTGTGTGCGCGCTGGTTGATCCAACAACCCGAAAAATGTTCCAGATTTGAGTTCATTTATCTCTTGTAGTTTCGTAGAAAGGTAAGTGATACATAATTATTGTATTTTATCAAAATAATACACAGAAAACGATTTAAACATCCACCCTGCCGATGCCATCAATGTGGGCGATAATGTACAGAAATGGCGATCGGTATTTTGGCCTGTGTGAATAAAATACATTTTTTTTTTTTTAAAGTAAAGTTTATTAAAATAAAATCCACCAAATTATATTTGTAGGATATGTCTGTACATATTTGTTGGTATAATATATGTAGTCTACATCGTCACGAATAATTTAAGGTATTTTAGTAAGGGACATAACTGATGGCAGTGATGAGTGACCAGTGGTTACAACTTACTGTGTGTGTCAGATGGTCACTTACGGTACGCACTCCCTGGCAATGCTGATTAAGTGAAGCGTGCAGTGCCAGACAGGCACCCCGTCTAGCTCAGTGAGTAGCAAAGCAAGACATTGGCCGGACCACTTTTCAGTCAAAAAGCACTCATTTCTTCAAAATTTTCCAGGGGGAACATGCCCCCCCAGAACAGGCCTGTATCACAGCCGGACCACTTTTACTTTGCTTCCGGGCCTGCCAAAGGTTACCTAATTGCTTGGCTAGGCCTAGAAGTCATTAGTCTACCATTAATAGACCTCGAAATTGGCCAGTTCAGTTATCTGTGAACAATGTCTGTTAAATAGGCTAGTGATCCTAGTCTAGGCCTAGCCTACTTCCCATTCACTGATTCATGGCCATGATCACCAGACTTTTGAAAAGGGTGTTTTGGGGCACATATTATTTCATGTGAACATACTGGAGTACCGTACTTCGATTGTGCCAAGTCCGTGGATGGTTCAGAACTTAGAAATTATAAAATTTATAATAACAAAAAGTAGGCTATATTTCCAGCGAAAGTTAAAGGGACTGGCCCACGCTAAAATCATTAAAAAATCGGTGATTTTATTTTGGTTTCTTAATATGACCATATGATGTAAACATGTCCATAGACTAGAACTGCAATTTTTTTTAATTTTTCTGCAGCGCATTCACCAGTTAGACTAGATATAGACACGGAATTCCCGTATTTGTAATTTTTGACATGGTTGTCAATAATTAGAAATCAGGAATTTCGTCTCTATATCTAGCCTAACTGGTGAATGCGCAGCACAAAAAAATAAAAAAAATTGCAGTTCTAGTCTATGGACATGTTTACATCATATGGTCATATTAAGAAGCCAAAATAAAATCAACGATTTTTTGATGATTTTAGCGTGGGCCAGTCCCTTTAAGGGTGGTTCAATTGAAAACCCCCCACCCCTTCCCGGTGGCAATCCTGAAATTCACAATAATATTATGGGTGAAAGGCTTGGAAGATTTTCTGAAAAGATATTTTGGCTTTCAATTTGACAAAAAAAATTGACCTCATTATCTCATGCAATTTAAATAGCAAATATAATTTAAAAATATCATAGGCCTAGTCTATTAATTTGACCTGATATGGATAGGGTACCTATATCCCTAACCCCAAAATGACATAAATTGAAGGTTTACGGTGTGACTGTGTTAGTCATGAAGTTGGAATATTTAGAGACTAGAATAATTGTCTACCCTTTACAAGATAGGGCCTGCAAATTTGTGTGTGGTCTAGCGCATTTACCAGTGAAGCGAGATGATAAGACAAAATTCCCGATTTCTTATTTCGGACATGCGCATGACCAAAGTAAGAAATACATGAATTTTGTCTTTAGATCTCTCTCAACTGGTTAATGCGCAACACAAAAAATAAAAATTTAAGTAGTTCTAGTCTTTGGTATATAAAGCGAGATATAAAGACAAACCTCCAGATTTCTTATTTCGTATGTGCATGTCCAAAATACGAAATACAGGAATTTTGTCTTTAGATCTGCTCAACTGATAAATGCGCAACACAAAAATTAAAAAAAGTTAGGCAGTTCTAGTCTATGGACATGTTTACATCATATGTTCATATCAGGAAGCCAAAATAAAAATACTGATTTTTAATGATCATCTGGTCTACCCAATAATTAGGTTATCTATTACGTGAGGTAGGCTAGGACCGGGCATTGGCTGGTAAAATTGAAATAAGTCATGCCGGACATGCAATAATAATGCAATGATTAGAAAAGTTAAGATTTACCTTCGCTATTATTCTAATGGAAATTAGAGAAATGTAACATGTAGGGCTTACTTGAAATTCTAGATAGCAATACTTGACAACCCCCCCCCCCACTCGCAAATTTCAGAGTATAAAAGGAAAATACCACACAAATTTGTAACATATATTTTGGTATCTGCTCAGTTAATCAAATGATTCAGTTTGGGAGATGCCTATTTTTCATAGATAATATTATTTTTCTTTCATTTTATTCATTTGAAGCTGGATATTGTGTTAGCAATTCCAGCTTCAAATTAATTATACATACTCACAAACAATTCAACAGCACCAGGGTTAAATCTGGTGCCACTTTTGGCTGAGAAAATAAATTGGCACAACCTGTTTGTGAGAGACAATTGCTTGAATAACTTTCAAAAGAGGGAACATGTCCATTTATCATTTTTCATGAATATAATCACGACAATGCTTGAAGTGAAATTAAGATATTGTACGACATGCTTGTTATATAAATGGCTTTGTATAATTTGGAGAAATAAAAGTGCACAAATATCACCCAATAAATTATTGATGCATTTTTTAACGCTGACTTTAAATTCTTGAGAAACAAATCTGGCTTCAAATGGTGTGTGTAAAAATAAACTTCCAGCAGCCCTTACCATGCTTAATAATTCCTCCAGGAAATAAAATGATTCTCTACATGTATGTTCTATTACACTGTCATAAATATTTTTTATTACTGTATGTACTTAAACAAAATTGTATTGGTTTTGTATTTATATCAATTTCTCTGTAGGAAGAAAAGAAATTGTGGACATCTGTGCATCCATCAGTGCAATGCATATGGCTTCCAGGAAGATGATGACATAAATTTCTCCCACAAGCTCATTGATAATGATCATTTTGAGGAATGACCAAGTGGCCTAGCTCCCATAGGAGGTTGGCTGCTCATAAAAGTGGCTGCTCATAGCATGTTCTACTGTATATAATGACTTATATAACCCATGAAGGACTGTGGTATCACAAATGCATCATTTACCTGAAATTATATAATCCACTTCAATTTGGATAACCTGACACATTATATCAAGAATATACAACCACATTCTTGATTATATTTAATAATTATACATAAGACACTTTATATTTGCTTAAACATGTTAAAGGTATTTGGTGAAATGAGATATTTCTTGCTGACTTTAGAATGTCAGTTGTGTTGCTGATCAATTTTCATGTTGAGATTGTCAAGGTTGAATTAGATTTAAAGAAAATATTTGATAACATGAAATAGTGCTACAATAAAATGTATCATGGCACAAATTGATAGTCTATTTTACTCAAGTGAATCAATAAAAAGTTTAAACTTTAGACTTTTTCTCATTTTTATGCCTCCGCGAACCTGCGGCTAGAGGCATCCTGCGGCCGGAGGCATTATGTAGTCGGGTTGTCCGTCCGGCTGTCTGTCTGTCTGTCCGGATTTTTTTTTCGAATGGGAGGGTAAGACAGGAAGGGGGGATGATCCAGGCCAATTAGAAAAATTCAGGCAGGGTGGGCACATCGGGGTTTTAACAAATATTTATTTCTAAGGTATTTTTTTTATTTAACGCAGTAGCCTCTCTGGACATTTATTTACCGGCGGGGAAGGACAAGGCCAATTTGATTTTTTTCTGCCAGGGGGGCTGTGGGTGGTTCAAAACAAATTTGAACAAAAAAGTAGGGGGGTGAAGGCAATTTTTTTTTTCTGTAACTTAATCTGTCCTGATTACTTTTTTTATCAAATGGGGGGGGGGGGTAAGGCAGGAAGGGGGGGGGGTGATCCAGGCCAATTAAAAAAATTCAGGCAGGGTGGGCACATGGGGGGTTTTAACAAATATTTCTTTTAAGGGTCTTTTTTTTCATTTAACGCAGTAGCCTCTCTGGATTACATTTCTTTACAAGCGGGGATAGTCAGGCCAGGGGGTGGTGGGAGTTATTCAAGGCTAATTTGATTATTTTTTTTCAAGGGTGGGTTCAAAACAAATTTAAACAAAAAAGTAGGCGGGGCCAAGATAAATAAATTTTTTTGTCTATGACCTTCGTTCGGAATACATTTTTTTTGAATGGGTAAGGCAGGAAGGGGGGTGATAGCCTTTACAGCGGAGGCATAGTCATCGGCGCCTGCGTCGATACACCTTTCTCGTTTATTTTACTCCTAACACTTTTCATAAGTGCCCACTTATGGCAGTATTTGACTTGTTGGTGAAATTAAATTCAGTGGAAATGTACACTAGATTTTCGCAAATTTCTGATTTGGGGACTTCTCGCAAAGTTTAGAATTCACGAATTTTCTTTAGTAGCGCTATTATAATAATAACTTTCGCAAGATTCTTGAATTTGCGAAAATTTAAATTGAGCCCTGTGAACCACCTTGTCTAATGTCAGTAATTCATTTTAGAATTATGGACTCATCAGGCCTATAACCTATTAGTAAAAAGATAGACTACCTGTATAGGCCTATGTGTCAAAATTGATCTGAAGGAGTCAAGTTAAATTAGGCCTATATCTTGAAGTATTGAAAAATTATGAGCCTGAAATGCACATCAAAAATTTGCAAAACTAGGTCTAGGGCCTATAGGCCCCCTAGTCTACATTAATCCGCATTTTATCCGTATTCCGTAATTCATTTTGTAGGCCCCTAGTCTATCTCTGAAAAAGTTTCTTTCCGAATTTGGTTAGACAATAGACCTAAAGTAATTTATCCCGGTGGGTAATCAGATTTGCCAATGGAAGGGGTGCCTAATGCCCATACTTGCCTCGTGGCCCAACTTCCCTCCCTCTCCCGTATAGGCCTACAGTCACGTTAGCTGTTGACACTCAATCTAACTGTTGACAAATCCATGAAATCGGAAGAACCAATTAGCCTCTGAATCTCAAATTTAGTGGCAACATTTTTTTTCATAAAGTAGTAACTGTTAGATTATATTATATTTATAGACTATATATTATTGATTTTTCCGACTGTCATTTGCCCGTTTGCCAGCGTACAACTTCTAGCTGTCAGTCACTCCTCACTCTATGGAACGCCGAAGTGGACTTTATTCCCTATTTTCTAATATTTATAAATGATTTTCTAATATTGATATATGATTTTCTGAAATTAATAAATGATTTTCTAATATTAATAAATCATTTCCTAATATTAAGAAATCATTTTCTAATATTAAGAAATCATTTTCTAATATTAAGAAATAAACCCATTTTCTAATATTAGAAAATCATTTATAAATATTAGAAAATCATTTATTAATATTAGAAAATCATTTATTAATATTAAAAAATCATTTATTAATATTAGAAAAGTATTTATTAATATTAGAAAATCATTTATTAATATTAGAAAATGGGTCTTTTTCTTAATATTAGAAAATCATTTATTAATATTAATAAATCAGCCCCACCTGGTGACTGTAAAAATCAATAAACACGTTTGAATGTTCTCACTGACCAAAATAAAATTGCAGTCTATGCCTAGCGAAGTAGTTGTCATCAGTGACAGTGAGAGATAAATCGGTTTGTGATACCCTGTAATCCAAGCTGGTCACCAGGTGGCACAACGACTTGTTTACAAACAAAGCATTTCTTAATATTAGAAAATGATTTATTAATATTAGAAAATGATTTATTAATATTAGAAAATCATTTTTTAATATTAGAAAATCAATTCTTAATATTAGAAAATCAATTCTTAATATTAAGAAATGGCACTATATTTCTTAATATTAGAAAATCAATTCTTAATATTAAGAATTGATTTTCTAATATTAATAAATGATTTTTTAATATTAATAAATGAATTCTTAATATTAGAGAATGATTTTCCAATATTAAGAAATGATTTTCTATTATTAAGAATTGATTTTCTAATATTAAGAAATCATTTATTAATATTAATAACTGCTCGTCGTATTTAATAATATTAATAAATGATTTATAAATATTAATAAATGATTTATTAATATTAATAAATGATTTATTAATATAAATAAATAATTTTTTAATATTAGAAAATAAGGAATAAAGTCCACTTCGGCGTTCCATATCACTCGATCTATTGCAGTCACTGACTTGCGGCACCACGGCTATGACCTGCGGTTGACAAACAACGGCGGCAATCGGCGAGTCGGTTACTTGTACAGTTTTGCTATTTTACTTCATAAAATACGACGTTATAAGTATAATTTTCAATGTGAATTTGTTTATTAAACATTTATTTCACTAAAATGAGGTGATAGTAATGTTGTCATCCATTTAATGTTTATTTTGGCCTGTTTTCTGAACCGGTACCGACACGGCTTCTCTATAACATGTAGTTTTTTTAGGCTGTGTTTGGGAAATGTACTCCTCCAAACCGGCATCTGGCTCGCCCATGTAGTAACACTTCCGGTTTAGTACTGTCAAGTATACAGCCAATGAGAGTGGAATATCTCGTTATTATAATATCTCTGATAATAGCCCTACTAAAGAAAAATAAAAACTCGCAAATCCTAAACTTCGTGAAAATTCACAAAATCTGAAATTCGCCAAGATTTAAATATGAATGCGATAATCACCATATTAAAGTCAATTATGGATGCAAAACAGCCATTTAAACAAAAACCAGTGGTGTGTCTGTCTGCTACGATTGAGTGTAGTATGCGTCGGATCTATTTTAATGTCAAAATTATCACCAATTAGTTCATAGTCTACATAATTTGGATTTTCCTCCGTGAAATTACTCAGAAATTCTAATGTCTTGTGATGTTGAGCAACTGACTGTCCTGGATCAGTTTTAACACGGAGAAAATGTTGTAGCTCAGCATCCTTAACTATTCTGGTCTTGGTTTGAGAAGGATACTTCACAACCACCTGAATTAAAATATAATTTCTTATACATGAATTAGTCTAATATAAAATGTATAGATATTTACTACAACATATATGCATAATTCAACAGTTGTTCTGCCATGTATTTTAAAAAGTGTGCATAAACTGTAATAAGTATTGGACATACATGAGACCATGTGCCTAACATATTTTATGTGCCCAGTCACCATGATTTTGACTGTAACATGGAGTCGTGTATACATAGCACTGAGTCAGAACTGTGAAGCAAGATAAATCATGTATTATTCATCGATGTAACAAAAGTCAATAGAAGACATACCATCAAAATCTAACAATCTAAATGTTACTAACTTTTACATCAAAATCAACATTTCTGTAGACTTGTGTCTTTTTATCTTCTCTCTTCATAACCTTCGTTTGTGTTGCAGCATCAGACTCTGTTGGCTGATTTATTGTCTCCAGGGGTAGTGGTGTGATGTCTGCAAACCCTTCAATGTCTTCTTCGTCATTCGATTTTAGGAAATCTAAATGATTCCTGTACTTCTTTCTGAAGTGAATCAGTAGGCGATTTCTCACTGCTGCTCCTTGGGAAATAGAAAATGAAAATCTCAGTTTCAAAAAAATAAATCATAAAATGGTCAAATATTTCCATGTTGCTGTATGTTTATATTGGAATCAATGTAAAAAGTCACAATGTGGATTGATAAAAACATTGGGAATTTAAACTTTGTATTTGGATACAGTAATATTTAAAAATTATGCAAAAAATTATTATATTTCACAAAAGAAATGCATACTAGATCGAATTGTCAATTTTGTAAGGTGGTGTATATTATTGGCTAATTCTTCCCACATCGGGTGTGAAACCTTGTTAGAAGGCCAATCTTTCTCTTGTCTTTCCCTGAAGAAGTTGACGAGAACCTCATCTTCTTCTTGACTCCAATTTGGATTTTTTTTCTTGTGAGAAGTGGACTGTAATAAAATGTTTCTAAGTGTCAATTAATAGGCCTACATGACATAATATGAGAAGGCTATCATGCAATTAGAACATTAACACAAACTGGAACACATAATTACCATTAATTTCCAAAATAGGTCAGGGAACAATTTACAGTGGTGCTAGTATTCAGAAATCTGGAAATAAAGTAAGACTTGGTGCTTACACATATATCATTATATGGAAAGTCAGTCATTTGACAGGTGACCTAGAAAAAAAATTTAAAAATGACCCAAGCGATGCGATTTGTAGTAGGCCTATATTGCTGTTAAATGAACATATGAACAGCTGAAATACATAATATAAATAATAATATAAGACTCTATATGTAAAATCATGATCACTTTGAAAATAAAGGGTAGTGCTTGTGTACCCTGAGCATCCCAATGGACATATACCACCTCTGAATTTAGGACACAACATGATAAACAGATGAGCTAAAAGATTGATATAATGAATTACATTTATACTGGAATGGAACCATGATATATTAGCAGTTTAGGTGATATTGAATTGATAACATTTGTAGGCTTCAGGATATTTGAAATATAACTCACCGGCCTACAAAATCTTTTCCCGGATGGACTCTTCAATGATGGAGTGCCGGGCGTTCCTACATTCACTCGTCTCCTTTTCTTCTTTTTGGGTGTTATTTGAATTGTCGCCATGGCTATAATATTAAAAAAAAAAAATTATACAATAGTAATACAATATAAGTATATGACCTTAACAATGATGTAATGATAATTTGTTGGAAAAACTGTTTCTCCATATTGAAATAGTGAAAGGCCTACTGAATTTCAGTTAGTATAATTATTAAAATATCATGCAAACAGACATAACACTATATCATGAACAACTGTGAAATCTATATTTGTCTATCAATGTATTTTAATCAATAGGCCTAACGTTACAGTAATTTACAAAGCTGAATGGGGGGGGGGGGAGTGTGTTGGAATATGTTATAATATGACAAATTCTGGTCCTAATATTTTTTTTTAATATTAATTTTGCTTGGGTAGCTTAACTGCTTAACTGTGTAGCAGTAGGGGGCCTACTGCCTACTGTAGGCTATACTAGTGTACAACATTTTTTTTGCAGAAATGTGAGTAATATTACTTAGAGCAACCGAAAGTTGGAAAAAATAATATCCCCCGAAAGATCTTTCAGGCCCTGTGGTCTTTTAATTGTCGCTCCCTTAATTACGGTAGCCCCTTAATTATAGAAACGTCGGTAAAATTAGATAGGCCCGCCGGTATTAACACAAATTTTATTTAGACACCTGAATAATTGATAAAGGTATTAGTAAGGACATATCTTAAAACTAAAACATAATAGCCGACACAGGAAGGTAGACCAGCACAGGTCAGCCACCCAATGTGGAGTATCAGGCTGGAAAGGGGTGGGGGGACGGTGGCAGACTTAGTTGATTAGATGACTCTTTGAGTTATGCCACAGTTCACCCTTGGCCTTGCTAAATATCAGGGTGGTCGCCACATGACTAGAAAATAGTGTGTGGTAAATGTTATTAAGATGGTTGAGAATTGACTGAGAAATCATCGTAGTTCGTAGAGCGTGTGGCTCAAGAAGCAAACGCTAATTTTATTTTTGGAACCAGGTAATTTCGCCCCACTAGGTCCAAGTAGGCTAAGTAGCTAGATAGACTTTAGTAAATTAGTAGGCCTATTTGATTTCCCAAGTCAACGTTGTCGTTAGACCATTCGAAATGTAATTTAATTCTGGTATTGAATATGAAAGTATCTGTGTAACTGTTCGCATAAATGATAACCGCCAATTAGAAGAGTCAATCACTGAAGTCATTTATTAGGGTTAGCCTTAAGGCTTAATCAGTGATCAGTTGTCTTGTAGCCTACAGTTGTCAGTAATGGCCGCCATCTTCTCCAGTTTTTAGTGCCACACCCGTTGTAGAAATACGCTTCGCACAGTAAATAATAAGGGGATTACATTGGAAAATTTGATATCATCACTTTCATAAATTACCAATCTATCACATAAGGGTATTTTTTCCAATGTAATCACCCTGGAATATGATCACTTTTTATATTTTCTTTAAAAAACCGTCGTAATTTGGACAAATTACACTGAGAATTGGGCTAGTGATAAAAGGAGACGTTCACATTTCATGACCGATTAATAAACTTTGGACTAATCAGTGGCAATATCGGTGAATATATTTTGAAAGTATAATATATAAGAATGTAAATTAGTGTCATGATTATCCATGTCATTTGATTAAATAGGTGAAATAGACTAGTTTTATTCACTTACCTTCACATCCTCTCAAAAAGTTCAACAGCACGGCACGAAAACGTGGGCGGAAGTTCCTTGTAAGGCGGCGTGTGATTGGATTGCTGAACACGTGGTACACTTTTGCCATATATGGTAAATCAGGTCAATTAGGTCGAAATGGCTTGATCGCAGGCAGGGTGTGTGCTCACAACCTGCTATAATGACAGGATGTGAACGAAAGGCTATTCCGCCATTGGAAATATATATATATATATATATATATATATATATATATATATATATATATATATATATATATATGTATATATATATATATAAATAGTCTATAGTATAGACATAATCCAAATTTTACAAAATACCTTCATCATTTTTGAGACATAAAAATCAATAAGCATAAATCTTCATCCATCTGAAGAATCATTTGGATGAAACTTACTATCTCTTAGCAATAAGGCCTCTTTTATGTAATCTGACAGATTTTTCAACATATTTGTAAAACATGTTCTTTGTTCAGGTGGTAAGGAAGGTTTATGATGTCTGCCTGTTTCTATTCTTAACTTATGATCACTTAATCTAATTTTAGCTAGAGCTCTTTTATGACACCATGACAGGTTATAAATTAAATAATCTTTTATTACAATATAATTCTTTATCTTTGCATAAGTTCTAAGTTTATTACTAGTACCTTTAACAGTGATATCACTTCTGATATTGCTTAGAACCAGTTCTTTACATTTCTCTTCAAGTTTAATCACAATTGTCTTAATATCATCCTTAGTATGGATCATTGTACAATTCTCATCAACCATTTTTATTAATTTCTGAACACCAGTAAACCAAGATGGTATACCGTCATAACATAATTTCTTCTCTGACAATAAACATTGAAACAATAGTTTGCTTTGACTTGAATTCTCTATTTTAATTATCTAAGAATACATTTCATAATATCAAAACATACTGGTATCCTCCCTAACTCTGCACGAGCTGCCAAATTTGAAGTAAATTTACCAACTCCTAACAATTGTTCACATATTCTACTTTGCAATTTTTCAAATTCAATTGATTCAATGTTTTTCAAATTATTCTGAAAATGTTTATAAAACTGCTGACCCCACACCTCAGCTCCATATATTATTAATTGGTTTAATCATACAATTTAAGTACAAGTTTGGGATTGTTTAACAAATAAATGTCAATACCACTTCGCAAAGAAAACCATGCCTTCCTACCTTTTTGTGCCAATTCATTAATACCCTGTAAAAAGGAACCTGAGCTAGATATCGTTATACCAAGATATTTATATGAGTCAATGACTTCTAAATTTTGATTTCCAAGCATAAACGCAACGTGTGCAGAGTGGGACCAATCCAAGGCAATGGATCCGAGCCAGATTATGCTCATGAAACGTCTGAAAAAAAAATCATTGTGATTCTCTGACTTTGTGTCGGCCTAACATAAACAGATTTACGTTTGAAAATAAGGCTTGTTGTATAAAGTACAAAGACCTAGAGTAGAGCGCCATCTAGTGTGTGGTCCCAGCAAACACGAGACAATCACCCAATGCTGTTTCAATGTTGGGCTAGTGTGATAGTGTCGAATTTTTTGGTATTGGTTCGTCAGTGTATGATGGCAGAGCCATCTTGTGATTGCATTATAACTAAATAATGTTTCGTAATATTACTGGATGTAGTGTCACCTTAAAAGGTCACATGATAACTCTGGGCTAGGGAATTTTTTTTTTCTAGCTGGACACCGTTCTATATAGACATATTTTTAAATATGTAATCAACGTCAGAATTGTATCAGAAGGTGGTGAATGACTACTTTTGTGCTAGATAACATAGACCTAAGGAGATGTAGTGGTCGGGCATCGGCGGTACGCTGTAAACATGTGTTCGGGTTACTGCCAGGGGACAATTTTTGACCTTAATAAAATTGATGAAATGACCTTGAGTGTTGACCTCTTCTTGTACGCGGCTTGAGACTGGTAAAAGAGAACCACCGATAGGGCTGCCACATACTCCCGCCGGGCAACCCTATTACAAATGGCGCAGTCGACAGGATGTCTCAAGGACGCCGAGAGAAGAGGAACCACACAACATCACGTCACCATCAGCTTGGTCACACAAGGTACCGTAACTCAATTGTCCCCTGGTTGTATTTGAGCTAGGCCGATATAAATTTTTTTTTTAAGAAAAAAAAAGGGAACATTTTGGTCAGCACTTACTTGGGCTATGACTAACAGACATTCATAATAGTCATTTCTCAACTGCATGACCTAGTCTTCTACCTTGTGTAGTGTGAAACTGCATGAGTTTCTGCATGAACTTATCTTCAACAGCTTGTAAAGTGAAACCGCATAGACTAGTTAGCGTATCTTCTAGTGCTTTGTGAGCTGCTTTATATTTCTATCGCTTGTAGATTTGAACTAGTATTTCTATCGCTTGTAGATTTGAACTAGTATGTCTATCGCTTGTAGAATAGAGCTTGAGACTAATGCTTGTAGTCTTGCAACAGGAACCAGTTAGTGTGCATAGCTTAGTTTTTTTTACTAATACCTGAATGTTTACATAATATTATTATGCTGTGATGTTATATCAATTTGCCAGGACATAAATCATTGCTTTGGTAGATTGATAGCTAATATTTATAGCCTAGTAAACTATATATAGAGTTTGAAAATCAGTTGTCCGTTACATTGATTTAAATAGTGTTTCGGTAGATTGATTTAAGTACATGATCTTAGAACAAAATTTCAACATTTATTTTTGAAGTTGATAATGTTAATTCTACCAAAAATCATTCGATTTTGGTTATTTCATGTGACACCCCTGGTCAAACTTGTATGTTCATCCGCATACTTGGGCACTGTGTCATGTTTGGATGCAAGAAAAACATGTGCTTGAGGTGTTATGATATGTAATGAATATTGATGTATGTATACGTTACAGAGAGTGCATAGTTATTCTGTGTACTTGCTTCATGAGGGTAGTCTTAGATCCTAACTTTTCTTTTGCATGAGTCATATGTAGCGCTTAAGTCTTCAATCAGTTGAAATATGTAAAAGTACCAAATGTGCTGTCATCAACCTAATTTTTCTAAATAGAATAAACCTTTACCGCTGAATTGCGTAGTACGCTAGGGAATAGCTGGGTAATTGGGATTATTATTGGGTGTACCTTGGGTTACGCTTATATTGGGATTAAAAAAATTGCTTGTGGCAAATTAGTAGGTACTGTCCAGACGTCATGGCTATGTCTGGGGAGGAAGGCGAGGCTTTCCTTAAATTGTTTGAAGAAATGGGGGACAAACCTAAATGCAAAACTAAAGAAGAGTTGCAGGATTGGATGGCGGAAATGGTAAAAACACAAACAGCGCCAGCTCAGTTAGATTCTAATCAGCTAGATAAGACAGTACAGTCTACTACTGTGCAGCAGTCAATTAAGCTTTCTGCTATTTTTTCGGGTGTCAAACCAGGAAAAGGTGAGTGCACATACGACCTATGGAAGTATGAGGTTGATTGTCTAGTTAAAGAAAATGTCTATAGCATGGAGAATAAAAAGCGTATGATTCGTGCCTCCCTAAGGGGTGAGGCAGCCCATGTCCTTAAGCGATTAGGCCCTGATGCTTCTTTAGATTCTATACTTCAGAAGTTTAATGATGTGTACGGTATGGTTGAGACAGGAGAGGAGACTCTTTCTGAGTTTTACTCTGCTCATCAACGGGAAGACGAGAACGTCTCATCATGGGGATGCCATCTTGAAGACCTTTTAGATAGAGCAGGGTAAGGTCCTTGTTGATACGGATAATAATGATATGCTAAGAAAACGTTTTTGGGTCGGTTTGCAGCCTAGGCTTAAAGAAGCTTCCCGTCACAAGTTTGATACCACTGCAGACTTTGACCGACTTCGTGTCCTTGTGCGAAGTATAGAGCACGAGTACAAGGTGTTTGAACCACGTGTAACTAGTAAGAAGGTAGTCAAAATGGCTACTGTGGAAGCTCCCACAGAGATATCTGAGTTGAAGGGAATTGTCAAACAGCTCAGTTCTACGGTGAGTGAAATGAATAAACAGATAATTAGTATGCAACAAAATGTACCATCAGAAACAGGTAAAGCTCAGGGTAACTCATTTAAAGGTAAGAGTATGAAAATTCCCTATTCAGCTCCAGCTGCTTGTTGGAACTGTGGTGATACTATGCACCTGAGATTCGAATGTCTGAAACGTGCTTCAAGTGTAATAAGCGTGGTCATCTAAAAAAAAAATTGCCGGTCAAACCGTCCATAGCTATCATTGAGGAGCAAATGGTAGCTATGGCACAACAAAGCTCCAAGTCAATACCAGATAATTTGCTTGGTGAGGTAAGTGAGGCTAGAGTAATGATAGAGGAAATAGATACAAGAGCCCTTATAGACACCGGTTCGATGGTATCAACAGTAAGTAGTGATTTCTACCGCCTCCGACTTTCACATATACCTTTAGAACCACTGACTAATTTGGTGAAAATTGAATGTGCCGATGGTGAAGCTTTGCCTTACTCAGGCTATGTAATCACCAACATTAAGCTTGACATGGAATGTAGCATTGAAGATAGTTTTCCTTTGCTTGTAGTGCCTAACACACCATTTAACAAGGAGGTTCCACTTCTTATTGGCACTAATATTCTAAGTCAGATTGTCAAGAAAAAGGTATAACTTTCCAAAATTTTCAAACACCCTGGAAGTTAGCTTTTAAGTGCTTAGCTTGGAGAGATAGAGAACTCAGGAGGAGAGATGGTAAGCTAGGACTAATAAAATGCTGTAGTACTAGAAAGGTAAGTATACCAGCAAAAAGCAGAGTTATTATTCCTTGCCGAGTTGTTAACGTACTCCAGGTAGGTAATTCCAGAGGAATGGTTAAACGTACTAAGAAAAGTAGTCTTCCAAGTACGATTGAGATCACTCCTCTTACGGTTGACTGTGAGGGATTTAATGAAAGTTTTCCCTTTGACATCGAAATATTCAATCAGGATCTGAGGCCGGTCATAGTCCAGCCATCCTCACTTTTAGCTGAGCTGCAGCAAGTGAGCCTACTAAGTGAAGAAGGTATCGGTAAAGGGCAAGTGAAAACTGAGAATATAGAATGCTCCATAAATAAGGATGATTTTTCATCTCAGTTTGATTTAAAGGAAACTGAACTTAGCCCTGAACAGCAACAACAGGTAAATTCATTGTTGTGGGAGTTCAAGGACATATTTTCAGAGGGTGACTATAATATAGGGAATACAGATCTTACTAAACATCAGATTAAATTGAGTGATGAGATACCGTTCAAAGAGCGACACCGCAGAGTCCCACCTGCCCTGTATCAGGAGGTGAAGGACCATCTGCTTAACCTTAAAAAGACTGGAATCATACAAGACTCGTCTAGTCCGTGGGCTTCTCCCGTGGTCTTAGTGCGTGAAAAGAATGGTGAACTCCGCCTATGTGTGGATTATAGGCAACTGAATAAGAGAACCATCAAGGATTCTTATGCCTTACCACGCATAGATGAGTTAATGGACCATTTCTCAGGGTGTAAGTATTTTTCCAGTCTGGACCTGCGTAGTGGTTACTACCAGGTGGAGATAGAAGAGACCGACAAGGAGAAAACAGCCTTTACAGTGGGCACCAATGGCTTCTATGAGTTCATAAGAATGCCATTTGGTCTGTCTAATTCTCCAGCGACATTCCAGAGATTGATGGCACAGTGTATGGGTGATCTTTATATGAAAATATGTTTTGCCTTTTTGGATGACATTAATGTCCCAGGTAAAAATTTTGAAGAATGTTTAGATAGGCTCACGCAGGTTTTTCAAAAACTGCGAGTGCATAATCTAAAACTGAATGGCAAGAAATGTCACTTTTTCAAAACAAATTACTTTATTGTGGCCATATAATCTCTGAAATGGGCATAGAAACAGACCCTGACAAGATAGCTAAAGTAGCAATTTGGCCAGTGCCATCTAATGCTAAGGCAGTTAGAGAGTTCCTAGGTTTCGCTGGGTACTATAGGCGGTTCGTTTCTAATTTTGCCCAGATGGCAAAACCACTATATGCATTGATAGGTGGAGCACAAGGTAAGAAAGGTAATAAAAAGTCTCGTGTCTCACCCCCGCCATGGGTTTGGGGTAAAACAGAACAGGATGCTTTTGAAGCTATAAAGACCACTCTAACGTCTCCGCCTTTATTAGCTTATGCACATTATGACATGCCGTTTATCCTCCATACCGATGCCAGTGGCAACGGTCTTGGTGCAGTGCTGTCACAAATGCAGGATGGTACTGAGCATGTAATTGCTTATGCCAGTAGAGGCCTTTCCAAGGCAGAAAAAAATTATTCTGCGCATAAATTAGAGTTTTTAGCCTTGAAATGGGCTGTCACAGAAAAGTTCACTGATTGTTTGTATGGTGCGAAGCACCAGAGTATTGTCCTGACGGATAACAACCCACTGACTTATGTTTTAACAAGCGCTAAACTAGATGCAACTGGCCACCGCTGGCTAGCTGCCTTAGCAGCTTATGACCTTGTAATAAAATACAGACCAGGTGAACATAATAGTAATGCTGATGCACTATCGCGGTTACCAGATAGGAATGATGAGGAAAGACAGGAAATAGATGGTGAGACCATAAGAGCAATAACTTGTGCTTTAGCTGGTTTACCCCTGGTGGAAGCACTCAGTATCTCTGCTGAATTACAGCTAGATATTGGACTTGATAACGATGATTTTGTGGGTAATATCAGGGAAACTAGAAAGTGCCAAGCCGAAGATCAAAACATCAATACAATTCTTAAGATGATTAGGGAAAGCAAAATTCCAAATCTCCACTCGATGAGACCTGGAACAGAGCTGTACCAACTGTGTAAAAATGTCGATAAACTCAAAATTAAGCGAGGTTTGTTGGGTAGAGTGCCATATGTAGATGGAGAAGACAGATGGCAAGTGGCTCTCCCAAAATCTCTTAGAAAACGCGTCTTAGACAGTCTCCATAATCAGGCAGGCTATCAGTGCAGAGACCGGACTCTTAGTCTTGTCCAAGACCGCTGCTACTGGCCGGGTATGTGGCGTGACATTGATGTTAAGATTAAAACATGTGAACGCTGTATTAAGAGAAGGGGAAATACAAACATTAAAGCGCCCCTGGTGAGTATTACTACTTCACAACCGCTAGAACTAGTGTGCATAGATTTCCTATCATTAGAACCGTCCAAGGGAGGATTCGAAAATGTCCTAGTAATCACGGATCATTTTACGCGTTATGCGTTAGCAATCCCCACCAAAGATCAGAGTGCTAGGACCACTGCTGAAACACTATTCAATGGGTTCTTAGTGCATTATGGTAAACCGATGACCTTGTTTAGTGACCAAGGTTAGAACTTCAATGGGAAGGTCATTAATGAGCTATGTCGTATAATGGGCATGAAGAAATCGCGCACGACTATTTACCATCCATCTGGGAATGGTATGTGTGAAAGGTTGAATAGAACCATCATGAATATGCTCGGAACCCTTGATTCTGACCAAAAGAAGGATTGGAAGAGGCATATACGTGCTATGGTCCATGCTTATAATGCGACACGGCACACATCCACAGGCCACTCGCCTTTCTATTTAATGTTTGGTCGCCAAGCTCGTCTTCCAGTAGATTTACTTTTTGAGGATCCAGAAAATGAAGTTAAGAGTTATGGGAAGTATGTCTCAGAGTTAAGAGATAGAATCAAGAAAGCGTATAACCTTGCGTCCGAGTCCGCTCGTAAAAGTCAGGTAAGGCAGAAACAAAATTATGACATCAGGGCTCGTGCTGCGGTTCTCGAGGCAGGAGACCGTGTACTGGTAAAGATTCTGGCCTTCGAGGGTAGGCACAAATTAGCTAACAAGTGGGAAGATGGTGTGTATACAGTTCTGGAACAACCAAATAAAGATGTTCCTGTATATAACGTCCAATTGGAGGATAGAACTGGCCCTAAGAGAAAGTTACACCATAATCACCTCTTACCTGTTAATCACCTACCGATTGAAACCACACCACCACCAGTAGCTGCCCCTCGGAAACGGTTACCACCTAAACCTGCTCCAAGAAAAGCAGTGTTAGAGGACACCAGTAGTGAGTCTGATAGTGATGTCGAACAGATTGTCGACATACAAGTAAATAACGATGATGTTCACTCCGCTAGCGAAGTTTCAGAGGTGTTATCAGATAATGCATCTGCTAGTGAAGTTTCAGAGGTATTATCCAGTTATGTATCTAATAGCTCTGAGGAGGAAATATCAGTGGGTACCTCCAGTGGTCAGGAAAACGATCCTGTAGATATTGCCCCTGCAGCACCCAAACCCCCAGATGTTCCTCGTAGGTCTGGACGACAGCGCAAGATGCCTATTAGGCTGCGAGATGACTATGTCATGTATCGACAGGCTGTTAAGGACAGTCAGAGTGTTAATGAAAACATTGTTGGTAAACAGCAGCAACCTATAAAGTCAGACTGGGCCCAGCGAGCTAGTTTTCTCGCCAGTATTTCCAGCAGTGTCATTTTTCAGGGCAGGGCTGAGCATCTGTCACAAGCAATTTTAGAAATTGTCACTAAACATTAACGTATTTTTTTCTAATAGTAATGTCGGGACGACATTTATTTTAGAGGGGAAGTATGTGATAGTGTCGAATTTTTGGTATTGGTTCGTCAGTGTATGATGGCAGAGCCATCTTGTGATTGCATTATAACTAAATAATGGTTCGTAATATTACTGGATTTAGTGTCACCTTAAAAGGTCACATGATAACTCTGGGCTAGGGAAATTTTCTTTTCTAGCTGGACACCGTTCTATATAGACATATTTTTAAATATGTAATCAACGTCAGAATTGTATCAGAAGGTGGTGAATGACTACTTTTGTGCTAGATAACATAGACCTAAGGAGATGTAGTGGTCGGGCATCGGCGGTACGCTGTAAACATGTGTTCGGGTTACTGCCAGGGGACAATTTTTGACCTTAATAAAATTGATGAAATGACCTTGAGTGTTGACCTCTTCTTGTACGCGGCTTGAGACTGGTAAAAGAGAACCACCGATAGGGCTGCCACATACTTCCACCGGGCAACCCTATTACACTAGCGTCGAAGACGGGGGCCCAACATTGAAACATCATTGGGTGAATATGCCCTACTTGTGCACTTTGTGAGCTGAACCAATCGCACACAATAGCTCCGAACTAGATTACAAAGCTATTGTGTTAGGAAAAAAATGTTTGGCTTAATATTTGGGATGTGTTTCTTGAAAATTGTTGTAACATTGATTATTCCACCAGAGATCGTGCCCACCATTATTTTTCATCAAAATACAAAAAAAAATTGACCTACTTGAAGACGGCTTTCTGTAATCGATGAAACAAAACAAAATTGACGAGACGAAACTGCCGAAACTTGTTCCCTGTGAATATGCTTGTGTTCATAACTAACTCCCATGGAATTTTGATGGTTGAAATATGCCACCTATATGAAAATGTTCAGAATAGACTAGTAACAGAATAAAAACAAATTGATAGAGTTTGCAAATTGGTGTCACAACCCTCTGTGCAGGCAAAATGCAAAATGGCTGCCATGAAATCACCAAAGTTATCATATCTTCATGAATAATTGAGATAGAAACAAAAAATGTTCACCTAACCTATGTACTCGGTATTAAGGAATGCCATAAAAAAAACGTTACAATGATTTGACATCATTATCATTCGAAATGGCCGCCATGAAATCACTAAAGTGATCATATATTCGTTAAAAATCGACATAGACACAAGATTATTTCACCAAGCCCTATGTTTTCGCTATCACGGAATGCAACAAACCACACGGTACTTTTATGCGACATTATTATCCACGATTAAGAAACTTAAGAGACAAAACTGGTTTCCTATGCATTTTTCAAGTTAGAGGTTGAAAAAATGTTGGCCACAACATTAAACCAACATTGGGTCAAGGTGTGCATAAAGTTTTAAGGCTACCTGGCTGAGATATAGGCAAACACCATGCAGATATGTATTTGTTCAACTTTGAGCCTACATAGCTGGAAGATTGATGTTCAAGCTGGGGAGTTGAGGGGTTAAAGCCACGCATGGCCTACTCGGCTCCAACTTGTGAGAGGGGTTAAACTGCATTGAACTTGAACATGTTGAAAGAGAGTTGACGGGCATGTAATAGTATTTTTAAAGCTTGGGGTTGAATTCTATGTTCAAGCTGAGGGTCTTGAGAGGTAAGAGTCATAATCGAGCTGAGGGGTTGGAGAGTCGTGTTCACGCTGGGGTGAGTCATATATTCAAACTAGGAGTTAATCTTTCAAGCGTGCCTACAGGCATACACAAGGTCCCCTTTGAATTATCAAAGAATGTATTTTTAAAAACCATTATGCCTGTGTAATTTCCCTTTCATGACTGCAAAGAAAACACTGGTTGACGCCTGCAAGGACTGCTAATTAGTCGTAGGTGTAAAGATCAGACACCGTGGCGCGAGGGTAACCATGCAGGGGTTTATCGCTGTCACGCTCGACATGATCTACACGCTTGCCCCACCCCTTGTTCAATATGTTCAATCAAGGTTGTTTCAATGTTGCGGCAAAATTATCCTCAAAGCCCCACCTGATTGTCGGACTCGCCTAATTCTAAATAGTTAGTGGAGGTGGGGATTTTTCTAATCACTGACACATAATTAAGGCCATCGATTTGTCGAAATATCACCTACCTTCATGGTGCGGTGAGTATAATAATATATTTCTAACTTTTCCACAATCCCAGATAAGAAGGGGACGTACTTTTCCACAATCCCAGATGAGAAGGGGACGTGGCGGAGTGGCTAGAGCTCCTGACCAGATCCAGAGGGGGGGGGGGGGCCCACCCGTTTTTGCGCCAAATTCTTTAAAAAGTCCCCCAAATTGGCCTAAATATGCCTAAAAACTCACCTCCGGCCCCTCCTTTTTCAAATTCTCGATTATTGCGGTGAAATTAATACAAAAATATCTATATTTACATTAATAACTTTATTCACTTTAATCATTCCCTTAATTGACGTTATTCACTCTATCTCGTTTATTCAATTTATCTTGATTCAATATTGCGGGGGGCCTCCGTGACTGAGAGGTAGCATAAGCACAAATGTGGCCTGAAACGCCATTCATTCATTTTTACTTTATCATGTGTTTTGGTTCGTCGTTTTCTGCGTGGTTATTATTATTGTTTTATCCAAAAAATAATCAAACCATTTAATCTCTTAGGAAATATCCACGGATGTAAACTTGTGAAATAATGTCACTACAAGGGGCTCAATATTTAGGCCTCTATACCTTCACACTCGCTCTGAGCAAATCTCAAGATAATCATAAGACAATTTTTGCAACAACTATATAAACTATGTGTATGAAGAATGACATCAATATTAATTAACAAAGTTATACCAATTACAGAATTATAAATAAGGTGATATAAATCATAAATAAATTGTAGGCCTACATATCATTTATCTAGACCCCCTATTGTTTCGTTTGATTTTTTACTGAAAATTTGTGGTCACTCCTCCATATCCCTCCCCTCGACCTCATGCTATGCGTAGCCCACCATGGACCAAATTCCTGCACGTGCGCCTGTCTTTTAGAAATGTCTAGGTATTTATTACCATACATTTGTCTCAGTGTATTATCAAGTTGAGAGGACAATTGAGTGTACAAGTCAGATCTGAAGTGAAATCAGAATTGAGACGAGAAAGAGGACATATGTAAGGAAAGAGGTAGTGGTGATACCACAGGTGATACAGTACTCAGTGAGACGAACAAGAGGATATAGGTAAGAGAATAGGTAGGAGTGAGACCACAGGTGATACAGTACACAGGTGAGAGATCATAGGGAAGTGATAAGTTGTGTTATTAAGTAAATATGGCTTCAAGAGATACCACTAATATTAGGCCAATGACGGTGAATGATTCAGATGCTGATATATCTCTCGCAGTCAGCATGAAATCATTCAGAACTAAAATAGCAGAAGCAGGGCTTAAGGTAGAGCATGAAAGTCAGATTAAACGCCTCCTGGAATTAATGAACATCCAATTGATTGTGTTAGATGACAATGATGTAGTGATGGTAGATGACTCTGATATAGAGCAGGCAGCTTCAGCAGCTGAAACGCAGGAAGCAGTGGCTGCTGAGAAGAGAGATTTAGCCAGACTGCAGAGTATAATCAATGATAAGGCTCTAAAGTCTGCAGTGATGATGGCCATCAGATCTTCTGAAATGAATGCTAAAATCTCCCCTGACAGCTATAGATTGGTGTCACATTACATTTTAGCAATGCTGACAATTAAGTGTTTTATTAGATCAATAACATTGTCATCTCTGACTTTAAAAGATTTTTTAAGTCATATCAGCACCAAACATTATGTTTTGATCAGAAATGACAATGGCTCTTTTGTGGTATTAGACCATCTGGATTTTTTCCTACTCCGTAGTTATGTAAGTATTCTCAGACCTGTATTGCCCACAGATTCTCTGGAGCCTCATAGATCAAGACTTATGATCACTCAAGGTGGAAAACCTTTCTCTGACGTTTCCGTTATCTCATGTCAGTTTCAAAAGAAGCATAGTAGAGATGCTACTTTTAAACCTGTTTCACCCACCGAGGCTTCTAAAGCCTGTATTCAAGCCTATATTGAAGCTGGTAAATTACAGTGAGTGTGATCCAAGGTGTATTTATATGCCTCAATTGCTGGTGAAAGAAACAGATCCTGTGGGCCAGGTCTTTAGGGTTAATTTGGGAGAGTGTTATTTTCAACGTCACTTGATCCAGTTAAAATGCAACCCACGGGATATTGTGATCCCAGGAGCAAGGAGACAGAATCTGCCCGGACCTCTAGATCTGCCGAGAGATTTAGAAATTAGATTACAAGTGGTGGATGGTGTACCATGTAAGCCCTTCATGGACGCCTGGAAGAAAGAAGCTGTCAACTATTTTAGACGGCACTCTCTTAGTTTTTCAGGTGTTAAGCTATGGCTGATGAAGCAGTCAGGTGCAGAATTTATTCAACCAGTCAAACAGCTAGACTGTAATATACGTCACTTGTATACCATTATCAAGAGACAACATGTGTTTCAGCACACCAGGGTTATCTTACTGAATGAGTTTCCCAATATTGAGCCCAGCACAGAGCAGGCTATGGAATTCATAACTAAACACAAGGTGAAGGGATATTTCGGAACCCCAACTTCCCTGCAATATTTCTATAGAGTTGGAGAAGGTGATACTGGAAATCTGCCACTGGCCTCTGTTAATCATAAGGCCTCAAAAGAGATGGCCTTAAAATTACAATAGGGCAAAGATGCTGCTTATTATGAGGGCTACGGAATCCCCTGCTATGACAGGATGCTGCATGGAGACCGATGGGTTTTTTTCAATTTGAAATCATTATAAATGTCTTAGTTAGGGGGCAACCATTCAATCTCAAGGGGAGGGGGCTGGAATTTTTTTGCAATAAACAATTTCGGGCGGACTCTGCGTGAAATAAATAATTTCCTTCAAGAACTGTTCTATATAGACATGCAATAAAATTTTAAAAATTTAGCGCGCGCCAGCCGGGCTGAAATATATAATTTGTCCGTGACAAAAACTTCAGCCCCCTCCACCCCTGGAGATAGAATGGTGGCTCCCTTATATATTTCCGCTTCATTTAAATACTCATGCTATATGGGTCTTACGGCCATTATACAGTTTTGATTCTTTCAGCGCAAGGATCAATTTTAGACGTCAGAATCTGATGTCTAAATTCGGTCCTCGCACTGAAAGGGTTAAAGTTGTCTAGAAAAGTATATACGGCCCCATCATCACAAGGGTTATCAACTCTTTCAAGCCTGAATTTACAATTGGCATCTTCATCCACTACAGGTCGCGAATTGAATTGCTGTCGCAATTCTCGACTTGCAGTGGATGAAGATGACTTGCAGGGGGTGATGATTAAAAAAAATTGTTATTATTAAAACAGCGTCATGACAATTTTCGTTCTAAAACCCCAGAGTGTAGGAAATTCAGTCATTCTTCAGAGATGCAAAATGATGTTTTGACGCATCGTGAGGGTTGAAAGGGTTAAAGCGCTGAAATTGTTTATATAACCCATGGAGACAAAAGGGTTTTTTCAATTTGAAATTATCCTAAATGTCTTAGTCAACTTTTTCTGATTCATTGGAATACCTATGTTATGGGGTTACGACCATTATAAATATTTGTATTCCTACAGTGCGAGGATCGTCTTTAATCGTCATAATCTGACGCCTACAGACGTCAGATTCTGACGATTAAAGTCGATTCCTGCACTGTAAGGGTTAAGCCTATTATATACATGTTTTTGTCTGCAGAAGAGAAAACAGGAAAATCGTGTTTGACCTCCAGATTTAGAGGTTAGAAAAGTAGGCCTATGGTAAGATAGCTGGCTACATGTTCCCCGCAACAGCTTGGTTCATGGATGTTTTGCACAAATGTTAGCCAGTTAATGTTTTCCACGTCCTACAATTTGTCAACATTTTCCGCCCCTTCTCGACTTATTATACTTATAATTCATCTCCGTCAAATCCATGATGACACATAATTGATTCGCGTATCATTAGACATACATATTATAGATATAACATAATATTACGCAACACAATATAAATATTAGGCTACCCAGTTCACGATAGAGAGCAGTCGAAATTGGGACGAAATCTTCATTTAGAAGCAACACACACCAAGTGACAGTTAAAGGCGGCCCTACATCGTAAATTACAATGCATGAACGATAATTGGAAAATATATATATATATATATATAATATGTTTGCTGCTGCGCCGGAACGCACTGTGCAGTGGCAATAAAATTCGATAAATTATATCCCCAATGAAAAAAACATTGCAGTAAAACGATATATAATAGGAAAAGTTGCAAAAAGCCTATAACACTTTCTTGCTGTTCATCTTTTACCTAGCATGATGTTTCAAGCATCGTTTAACCTGAGGATTAATAGAAACATTTTGACTGAACAACTCATGAGATCAGCTTTCTAGTAGTAGCGCACGAGGGGAGGGGGGGGGGGGGTAGAGGTCTGCCTCCAGCGTGGTCAACCCTGTCGAGATTCGCCTCATGGTTCAAAGGACACCCTGTCCAATTTTGAAATTAACACTGAGTTTAATTGATTGGCTTATGGGTAACTACTACCAATATACTTCATGTTTTAATGGTCTTTTTAAGCTCTATATTTTTGTTTATTAAATTTTGGGACTGTCTGCTGTGAGATTAGAAAATAGTGCTGAAATTCGGCTGATAGTTGCCTGAGAAATCGGCAAAATACAAAAATACATGCTAAATCGGGAAGCTCAAAAAGGCACCCTGTGCCATAGCTGGAAGCTTGAAAAAGGCACCCTGTCAAGCGGCACATCCCCAGTACTCCCAAGTATAGGAGTGCCCCCCCCCCCCCCCGGAGTAGCAGTGAGATTCACTAAACCGGTGCCATAAAACTCGTGTAGGCATATGCTGTGATTATAGTCGCGGCAGAATGATTATTTCAATGTGCGCACAGTTATAAAGGTTTGAAAGGATATAGAATAAACCTCAATACTTTTATAATTTCAATATCATACTGGTTGGTTCTTATAAATCAGGCTGATGACAATTTCACTTTTCAGCTGTCAATCATTTTGTATGCCCAGATTGTTTGTAACCACTACAGCGTGGGGATCAACTTTAGTCGTCAGAATCTGATGTCTACAACGTCAGATTCTGATGACTAAAGTCGGTCCCCGCACTGTAAGAGTAAATATTTTTAATGGCCGTACACCCATAACACAGGTATTCAAATGAACCAGAAAGACCTAAATAAGACATTTATGATGATTCCAAACTGAAAAAACACTTTTGCCTCCAAGTTTTTAAAATTAAATCAGCACTTTAAGGGTTAACCCTTAGAGCACTGAGCTAAGAAATTTACATTTTCAGCCACTTGAAGTTGTGTCTCGCAACCGCGATCCACAACTTCAAGTGACTGAAAATCTGTGTAATTTGTGAAATTTAAGTCCCAACATATAACAGTGTTTTAAGATTGAAAGCATATTTTACTTTCAACAACTGGTTATCAGGGGTTATACAGGTGCTAGTAAAATCACAGAATGTCTACTGTAGTCGACATCAGCACTTAAAGGGTTAATTTTCAGGGGTTAAACGGTCATATCAAATGTATGATATGCAAACGGTGTTCATTTCAGTGCGATATGGGAAAATACAGCACTCGTCCAAAGAAAAAGCTCACACCTTGTTCACTGGACATGTGCTATATTTAACCATATTGCACGAAAAATGAACAACGTTTGTATTTTCTCACACGATCAAGTCATATACACTGTCATAGGTTGCAGTTCAAACTACAGCTAGAGTGTGATATGGGTTGATACTGATATACATCTCACTGTGACAATCACTGCACAGAGTGTGAGAAGCAAAGGATATTTGTAATAACATTATTTGTGTCAGGTGAAACAAATATCAAAATATTTTCATATCAAAATGCGTCTTTCAACAGAAAAACAAATTATAACATTGTTATTTGTAAATTCCGAGACCAAGGGGTTAAAATAATTGCAATGACATTTTTGAAATCAGCATAGTCAAATTTATTAAAACAGGTTTAAAAAAACTTTTACCCAACTTCGGCACTTTTTTAGAGACTTTATTCCTCAATTTAGACCAGACTATAACCATAGATTAACCATAATAGATATGACAATAGTGCGTACTGCCACGTAATATACAGATACAGACTTAGAAATATAAATGATCTTATCTTATGTGATCTATGGGATTATTCTCTGTTGAATGTAACGTCTAAGTATTATGTGGTGGTAGGTAAATATGCATATATCACAACCTTCACAAGTAAATATACCGGTGGTAATGATGCACGCTGATGGTGAGAAAAATATTATTTAATCAATTTATCGGAACCCGTCTATTTCTACAATAAGAAATACGTCTTTTAAATATAATAAATTTATGGTCATCGTGACCAGTGAAATACTCATATATGGTATACATTTCATTAATATGTTGAGTGTATTGTGCAAAGGAGAAAATTTATTGTAGTTAAAAATCAAGGTCATATAGATGTGTAGATCATGTAATTGTAAATTGCTGCTTTACGTCCGTTTTCGGCAGTAGACTAACAGTCAATTAAGTGACATTTAAATACGATAAAAAGAGTGCAGTTAATTGATGAGATGAATGATATACAGATGATGATGTGAGCGTAGGGTGATAGGGCATGGTGGGTTATGGAGAGTATTTTCATTGAAAAATCGTGTAGGCTATATATCGCCCTCTAGAAACCAATTAGCTTCGTCTCATAATGTCATTACATGTCAAAGGATCTAACTTCTTCTAACTACCTTGTAAAACTTCTTGTGAATGTTCAGAGTAGTCGCCCCTGGCCTAGATAATTGTCTGTGAAAAATGTCATGAAAATTGGTTCAGAATTGACTGAGGAATCCGCGAAATTCACTCACCCTGGTTCATGAATTTATTGTGAATCTGACTATAGAGGAATTACCCCCAGACGGTCGTACACTTTGGTTTTGCTATGTAATGCCTTTCACATAGCTACAATATCCTCGGGTTGGATAGTCCCAGAGTAACGATATGAGTCTTACAGAGGGTAAGTCCATTCTAGCTGCAGTGGCTGAAATAGGTTTCAGCCACAGATTGACCCCATACAAAATCGTAGGACGGTCATATCTAAGAAAATAGTTTTTTTTTAATCAGTAACATTTTAGCTACGATGTCGCAGGCTCAGCTCATTTTCCTCACAGTCGTTAAAAAGTTATGAACATTTTTCAGACCCTGGGGTCGAAATCGCTCTCAGTCGCCGCCATGTTGAAAAACGTTGATTTTTCTCAATCCAGGGCTAACTCCATCCATCCCACGCTATACATTAGGACAGAACTAACCAGTAGCGCATGTTTTTCGTTAATTAAATTTTGTAAACGTAAATTTATATATCAGGCAGTTTCCGGCATCTTAAGGCTGAATACATAAATATGAGTTATATCATTCACTCTGACTTCAATCCGTATTCAATTAATGAATGCCCTATCATATTGGCCAAAAAACTTGATTAATCCGAATGTGGTGCTTGGGCCAGATCGAGAGTTATCATGATTTCGAGTAACCAGGTCCTGTTTAGGGGGAATTCGGCACCCTACAGGATGATTTCGGCACCCTTTTAGGGTATTTTCGGCATACCCAACCTTTACTCTAATGAGCTTCCGTACGAATACATACGTTCGTCCGGCCAGACCCCTGGTTAAACCCAACCTTACACTACAATACGGATTTTGAATCAATGAATCAGTCCATCAGATAAGCAGTTTGTGTGTTTGTTTGTTTGTTTGTTTGTTTGTTTGTTTGTTTGTTTGCTTGTTTCAGTAGCTTGCCTGGCGAGCCCCACTGTTTGTTTGTTTGTTTGTTTGTTTGGATTAGATAGCCCGCATGCAGGCTGCCCATGCCTTCCGATAATTATAAATCGATCAAAATCCCGCCTTTAGTCCAGTTGCTTTTTACTCGGAGCTGTGTATCACTAAGCTGGTGGGCCACATCAAGAGCCGAATTCAGTGCTCACAGACTACCTTTGTACATCCACGGCAGCTAAAGCAACCATAGACCCCAATGGTGATCATGTGCATAGATGACGAGGCTTTCCGCTTAAGACACCTTCTCATATACACAAGTTCCACACTGGAGAACTGGCAGAAGGATCAGCCCAGCAGTCCACAGGTCCGTCTCAGGTGGCAGTCAGGCAGTCGAACTTCATTATAAGCAAAACGGTATGAGGATGGATGAATAGGAACCAACAAGTGTCTGCCAGAATAGATTCACCATAGCGGTATGACAAGCTTGAAGGAAATCACCATGCATACATCTCAAGACCGATGAAGCACCATAGCGGTATGACAAGCTTAAATTGATTCCCGCGCATACAGCCCACTAACCATACAGAGGTCTAGCCCGTTTGTTTGTTTGTTTAGGTTAGCTAGCCCTGGAAACAGGCTGCCTGGGCCTTTAGATATACATCTATTGCTCAACTCCACCAGGAGAGCAGGGCTTTTTTTCGTAAGACCAGTGAAGCTATAGCCAATGTAATTAATGGGGAACTGGAGTAAGCAGTTGCTTCTTACTATAAACTTTGATAAACTACGGCCTGCAATGTCAGGGCATCGTACAGCCAAAGACAGCCTAGTATCTGAATCCAGTTGACTTCCAGCTGCGGCGGCGCAATGCGACCCATAACTCCATGTCTATTCAAATCGCAAGAATGACTTATTTCAGTTCATAGTTTTGTAATCCCCATAAATCAGCTCACAGTCTTATGTACTAGCATGTGCCTATGCATGACCCTTTCTATGACTTTAAAAACAAAATGTTGAATATTATTAATTAGCAGACACATCCCGACCCACACGATTAATAGAAGACTCAGTTTAGTTTATATTTTATCATAATTGATTTAACCTCTGGTAGCAGCATAAATTCTAATGCACATACTCTTGTGCATGTGCACGATAATAACATAATTATTCGTTTAAAAGGTCTGGGATCAAAGACTTATGGAGAATACATATAGCAGTTAAAGGGAAAAAATTCAATGTCTTCTGGATCGATATAAATAAAAAATTCATCCCTTGTGCATGCCCGATGAAACCAACGACTGCACGTTTCACACCCAACACATTCATGAGAAGCCTTCTGTATGTCGCCAAGATCACAATTTGCACACTTGTCTTGTTTAATGGCACCACGATCCAGCAATACATCTAAATAATCGACCTCTTTTAATAACCTTTTCATGTTTTTTAGGGATTTGTAAGACCTGGTTAAAGGCAGGAGAAACATATGTTTTGTCATGGATTATTTTTTTCATTTTAGGCTGGGCAAGAGCATCTAATCTAGGCGGGGTGGCAATAGGTTGTGCAACATCTTGGCAAGGTTCAGCAATGCGAACAAACTGTGGATATGGAATAGGATCTGGCCTGGGCTTGGGGGCAGTAGACTGTGCAGCAGCTGGGTGATGTTCAGTAATACTAACTAGCCAAGGAATCCGATGCGCATCTGATCGAGGCTGGGTGGCAAAAGCTGGACGAGGCTGGGCAAGATGGCCTGACCCAAGTTGGGCATTAGGGTGTAGCTGGATCTGCCCCGCATGAGCTGGATTCTGAGGGGAAGAAGCTGTAGCTTTGGCAGCAGCTGGACGAGGCTGGGCAAGTTGGCTTGGCTCAAATTGAACAGTAACAGGATTATCTATATGTAACCGTGGTTGGATGACACAAGCTTGAAGAGCTTGAGCAACAAAAGGCTGAGGAGCAATTAGAACAGGCTGGGGATCTATGGCTGGCTGGGCTACTGCCACATCCGCAGGTGCCAGCTTTGTGGCATCAATATTGTTAATGTCAAGTGGGAATATCCCAGCACGTCTGAAAGCGTGTATTGCAGTAGTGACAGTTGTGACTTCTTGCCACACTTTCCTAAACACCCCGGGAAATTCTCTCTTGTGGAAAATTTCTCCAGGGTGATCAATGTGCCACTGCCGGAAATCACGCTGACCTTCATTTGTGAAAATAAGCCGATGTCAGCAGGTTGCATAATATGGGTGGCGTGAGGTAAAAGACTATGTAATACAATGTCGTGCTGTTGACAAAATTCAGCAGCCTCGATTGAGACATGGGTGGAATGCATATCATCGTACAGAATTATGGGTAGTTTTATGCCTTTATCCAAAGCAAATGAGTGCAACGACTTAAGATATTCGACAAATAACGAGCCCTCCATCCACCCTTTCTCTGACATTCCGAACAGTGCTTCAGGATATCCTGCCTGACCTACATCCCTCAGTCTCTTGCCCTGAAATACAATCATGGGGTTGGGATAGTCTCCCCTTGCATTGAAACATGCCATAACAGTAATTTGTGTTTTAGCGGTATTAGAAATTTGGTACACATGTTTAGATCCGCTTTCAGCCAGAACCTTATTTGATGTCAAGTACAGAGCAAAACCACTCTCATCTGCATTAAAATTTCTAGCTTCATCAGCTACCATTGCCTCCCAATCAGGAACCTCTTCCTGTAGGAATTCAAACAGGTTGTCATACCATTGCGTCAATTTGCCAAGAGTAACCTGGGCTCTCTCGTTCCCTAAAGCCTGTGCTGTCCTAGGAGTTACTGTGGGATTCCGTTTCAAGAAAGACTGGTACCAATCCCATCCTGAAATGAGAGCAGCGGGTACAATACAATATTTGAAATCGTTTTAATCTGCTAAAAGTCATTGCCCACGTGATAAACAACATGGAAAAAACATGGAAAACAGCTCGATGGGAAACAACAACAACAAATTGCAGCATTAAACTGACCAGGTAAATTATCCTTAAAAGGGGTGGAACGCCCATCTACGTCAATCACTCGCTTCACCTCACGTCGGACCAAAGCAGCAGTCAAGGGGTAGCCTACTTTCGCCATATCTTTAATGTATTGACACAAAGATGCCTCCTCTGCCTGAGTTAGTACTGGGTTTGGGCCAAATGTTGCAGCAAGAGGTACTCTCCCTTGAAGTTTATCAAAGAGAGTAGCCCTTGGTACCCTGTGGGCAAAATACATTGGTCACTAAGCCTGTCGTTTACAATCTATAAGTGTATCCCAGCCAACACAAAACATAAAAAAGACAAGAATGATAATTGGAAAAGTTACGAAAACGTTATTTTGTGGTGTACTAAAACATTTAAAAACGTTTCACATTATATATAATGTTTTAATAACATTATTAAAGCATTCCACTGAAATGTTATTTGAACATCATCAAGTTTCAAAAAAGGTTTCTAAGACATATCTCGAAACATCACCAAACTATTATTGTGTGGTGTTTAAATAATTTTTTGAAACGTTTTTTTATAGCTGTTTCAAAAAAAATGTTATTACCAAAAACATTTTATAACGTGTAATTAATGTTTTTTTAAACATTGCACAACATTGTAAAAATTTAAAACATCCACAAAAACGTTGTTGTTGGTGATGTCTCTTGAAATGTTGTAAGAACGTCCTTGTTTGTTTTAGCTGGCATATAGTTTGGTGGTACTTCATCTGAGTGAGTTAAGAAAATTAAACTGGGTATGTAGAAAAGTTTCTTATTTTTTAAATATCGAGCTGGAGGCTGAGAAAGAAGTAATGTATTTAACATAGGCTACATTTCATTTATTTTATCAAAATGTTGAGTGCTTCGATCACCTATAAGCTTTTGATGCAGCTTTCTGTGACATTCGCCCAGCTCGTATCATGCCAACAGCCTGCTCCAAGGCCTCCTGTGTATATCGTCTATACTTTCCTCGATCAGCCATCTGTAATATGCAGATATACAGAATGTAGGGTTGACCAGATTACGGATCTTCACTGAGGGACCCCAATGTTATGCAAATCAGCGTAATTTTTGTAGTTAGAAGGATATATAGGCCTTGCCCAGCCGGCACAACATGGTGATAGAGCTGCCAACTTCTGAAAATGAGGGACTCTTTCAGCGCAAATGTCTGCTCCCGCCGTGGAAAGTTTTTATAATTGGATGCGTTTTCCCGCATTCTATACCATTCTTGATCACAAAACTCACCTTTATTTTGGCTGTTTTTGTACAGTCAACATCTTAAACAAAAATATGCAGGGACAAATGTCAAGCTAAAAGTAGACATCTACAGTCAATGTCGATTTTATTGGGACATTTTGAAATGATCCAAAATATGCAATATGCATTCTGGCACTACATGTCAGGTGGTTTATGCATATTGATTTAATTACACATTAAACATGTTATAATAAAATGTGGATAATTTAATTTACCCTTAGGCAGCCCCGCCTCGTGCTGCAGTGCGCACATTGTCCGTCAACAAGGACATTAATTATGAGGCGTTATTATTTTTCCCGTCACAGTTACTGTAGTAACATGCTACATGTAGTAGTCTGTATCTTTTATCCTCGTAATGCATGTACCAGCATGCATGTAGTAGGCCTACCTAACCCTTCATGTAAATCAGGCATGGGAGATAGCAAAATACAATGACGCAAAGTCCAGCTGAGTGAGAGCTCATACTAATACTGATGGCTTGTAGTACGCCTAGAATAGCCTACAACATATTAGACTACCATCATCTGAATAATAATGCATGTCACAAGCTAATATTAGTAGGCCATACATCTAATAATAATACAATTGACAGTTCTAATTTTTAGAGAAATGTTAAAAAAAGTGTGACATTGGTCATATTCACAGGACAGCGGGACGTATTGGCATACTTGAAAATGCGGGACTGGGTTGGCTAGTCTACACTATATCAGTGACCTATAATAGGCCTAACTGGTGTTGTTGATATCGGCGACGTATAAGTTCAGTGGCATTTACCAGTTAACTTAGGCCTAGTTCTGAAACTTGTCAGATTGATCATTATAAACTTAACATGAGGCCGAATTTTACCGTAGCCTCATAAATCATCAGGCTATTTTCGGCCCCCCCCGGCTGACCCAGAGGTCAGGTCAAGGTCACCAAATTAAGATTCAAGAGTCAGTTCAAGCAGTGATGTACTAAAGCTTAGAAGTTTTTTGGAAGACCACATGATCGTGGCACACGCCAGAGAGCGCCTCTGTCTAGTCTACATGCTTACAGATGAAGGTAAAAAACACATTTCACGAGGGGGGGGGGGGGGGGAATTGACATTGTACCTACCATGAATCAGACGATTTAGTGGAGATATAGCAGAAGATTCCCTCGTGCCCTGTTGAGGGAGGGGTTCAAGCAGGAGAAAAACGATGACGTCGGCAAAGCAAGTGCACATGTTTCCGAAGTAGCCATGACAACGTCGGCTGGGTGCCGAAAACTGCCGGGTGCCGAAAACTGCCTGATTTACTCTAATATGCATTATTTCAAAATTATTTGAAATTATGAGGTCCCTTTATCAACGCATTACGCTAATTCTGAATTTTATTTATTACATGTCGAATGGTCTAACTAAATTTTTACCGGTGTTAGGATTTGACTAGAAAATGGCCTGTGCAAAATGTCAAAGAAATCGGTTCAGAATCGTTGAGAAATCGACGTAAGACATGCGCTACAGATTTATTTTGGGGATATGCAGTGGGCTACAGACACACCCCCCCCCCCCCTGGATTAATAGACTAAAATGAAGAAACAGAAAAAGAAAAAAGGAAAGTGTCAATCGCACCGTATATAGCTCATCTTTGTAATTGCATGTGTTTATGATTTAAACTTTCTACGTGTCTAGGCGATAGGACAAGTTCACACCCGTTTAGGTGGAGTTGAATTCAGATATAATGTAGATCTGGTAATATTCGCGAGGTTTTAATTTTCCCAAGGAGAAGAAATTCGCAAATTCCAGAATCTCGCGAAAATTATTATTATAATAGCACTACTAAAGAAAAATGAAAATTCGCGAATTCTAAACTTCGTAAAAAGTCCTAAAATCAGAAATTCGCAAAAAATTTGAACACGCGAGAATGACCAGATCTACACGTAGTGTCATATTCCTGAATTGCGGGGACTATCCTTCTGTGATCACTCCTGGTTTCTGACAATATGTTGATTGAAGTCACGATAGCGATTTTGGCAAATTGTGGACGGACAGACGATGGACATCTCATCTGACCTTTGACCGAATGAGCTAAAATGAGAGCCTGTGATTTGTTATCTTGCATTGTAATTTACCTGAAACTGAAAAATGTAAGATTTTTCCTACATAAAACAAAGAATTTTCTGAACATAGAACCTTCTCAATATATCTGAATAAAGGACCTTCTGAACATAGAACCTTCTGAATATAGGACCTTTTGAACATTTTTTTTCTGAACATAGGACCTTCTGAACATAGGACCTTCTGAACATAGGACCTTCTGAACATAGAACCTTCTGAACATAGGACCTCCTGAATATAGAACCTTCTGAACATAGAACCTTTTAGACAAATATTTTCTGAATATAGAACCTTCTGAACATAGAACCTTCTGAACATAGGGCAGTCAACGGCTACATGCAATTGTTGGGAAAATATTGCCCCTGTGGTAATACCTTTCCATCTTTTGTATAACAAAAAGGTTGCATTCCAATGTTATGTGTAGACCATTTAAATGACATAAAGTAATCTATAAAATTGTCTATAATGGCGCCATAACTATTTGCATGTCGGATTAGGTTAGTAATGCGAGAATTTGTTGCAAAGTCACCCAGTCACGATAGGCCTAATGGAACATCAATAAAAAAATAAAATAAAAATTTACTCTTTTTTTTATTTTACTATAGACTAGATCTAGTCTACCGCTATTTATCGATATCAATAGAAAATCAAAATATAAATTATGCTTTTTTTTAGATGAAATAGTCTAAGTCTACACAAAAAATTGTTTTTTTTGTGTAAGTTTTCCGTTACAAATCAAATAAAAGTTTTTATTTATATTTTTTTGACCGTCTGCTCTGAATCTTAAATCATTTATAAAAAAAGTGGCCTAGGCTAGTTAAGACCTAGGCTTATAGGGCCTAAAATAGGGTGTATATATATAGGCTATAGGCCTATATATGTATAAAACTAAATTGGGCTGCGAAAAAAAACAATTGAAAACCATGTATTTTATACCCCCACCCCCCTCGTCAATTTAAATAGTCTAGGTCTACACCGAATTAAACAAACATTTTTAGCATTCCAAGGGACTAAAATTATTAGGCCTAGGCCTACTAGACAATTATGCCTATAATTAATTTATACTTCATAAATAGTTTGGTCTATTTCCATGATTAGCCTATAGCCTAGGCCTACCCCTCCCCCTCCCACCAAAGTAATATTTTGTTCTCAGATCAACTGCAGGAGCTCTAGTCTAGGCCTAACCTTTCTTGGGCCTATTTATTGAACATATATGATATCTGATGATGATAGGCTGTCTAAATGTTCTCTACTTGTAGCAATGTTATGTAGGCTACTGGTAGGTAATAGCCTACCTAGGGCTAGGGGCCTAATAGGCTACAACATAAATAAAAATAATAATTAGGAATAGCCTAATTACCTACGACCCATGTGGCATGTCCAGTTATCATGACATGTTTATGTGTGTTTTTAGTCTAGCCTAAGAGGTTAGTTTTTTATTCTTGTTGGGACAGTAGTAGGCCTAGTCTGGAGAGATCTAACGTTAGCATGTCTAGGTACAGTAGCCTACTGTAGTCTAGGCCACATGCTTTTAACAATGAGAAAATCTGAGGTTTGGGCCTGGCCTATACTAGTCTATAGGCCTACTAGGCCTAAAATATATATTATATACTAAAAGTCTTGACTGCTTGCTGAAAACAATTAGACCTCTAGTCTAGATCTAATTATATAGGCCAACAAACATGACTTGTGTAGATCTTGATTATGTTTAGGACGATGTCGCTAATACTAATACTCTAACGTCAGTGAGAGTTTATTGTCATTGACATTGAATATGCCACCGCCCAGGCACACCCTGGCACCAGTCAAGGCTCAGCTTCAAGAAGAGAAGGCAAACTTGTGTAGTCTGGGTGTGTTGGAGGCCCATTTATACTTGATCTATGTTTTTAAGATTAGCTAGTCTATCCATAGGTGTCATAAATTATGAGTAGACTAGTCTACATTCCAATAAACCTTCAATAATAGAATCTACAGGATAGTTCAGTGACAAAGGCTATATATGCCTGGGCAGTACATCTACATGGTCTCACCACCCCAAATGCCGCTCCCATTGAAATACATGTAAAGTGCCTCAATTCCATGGGCCGATTTAACCTCTTTTTGACAATATCCACATGTAGTGTCGCATATCATGACAAAACCTGATCCGTCCTTTTTCAAAAACAGGTCCGATATATGTTTGGTAGCCAGACAGATTTTGAGCTACAGTCCATGTCGTGTATAAAAGTCAGAACAGCTCAAAATTAGCTCTTATTTTTACCCTCTGTTACAGACCAGACACACATCCTTTTAACCCACTGTACCCCTGCGAGATTATCACGAAACAGTTATATCTGATATCCTACATGACGGGAACAACGTGTGCTTATTAAATATTCACAAAATTATAACCTGTTTGTATTTGTTTTTAATTCAACAGAGGTTAGAACAGAAACATTAACAATATTTTCCGTCATGATTCCTTTATTAGTAGACACCTGGCCAGATTTCGGCTTATTTAGGGTGGTGAGACCATACATGAGAATATACGTTTTTTGGGATATTTTCTGTTGGCCCAGAATGAAGCTTTGATCTGTTTTGAGCAATGTATTTTTTAAATTAGGCAGATAAATTGAAAACTGTTGCACTGGGATCACTTTGAAAAACCATTGATGTTATAAAAAAGAGCCACATTTTCGTGAATGTCACAATTCATTGAAGAGTTGAATAAAGATACTATTCCCGCCACTATATCGTCACAAAAAGTCGTCATGGTTACTCTGCAATTCAAAAATTGTTGTTGAAAAATGTCACATATATTAGAGTAAACTGTTATCAGTATCACAAACTCTTAAATTTAATATTATTTCATTTTTATTCATGTCCATAAGACAAGCAAACCAGCAAGCAAGCATTTTATTCATGAATTATCCTGAAAACACGGCTTTCTCAGATCACTTTCACCATTGGTTATCACATCTATTAATCAATTATATACATTCTAATCAAAATTGTGGAGTTTTGCTTACTACAGCGACCCTAAAAATCAATTAAATATATATTTAAAGCTGTAAATGTTAATCTATCAAGTGGAATATGACAACAAAGCACTGAAAACCTCTAAAACCAAGTGTATACTCATGGTCTCACCACCCCAAATGCCGCTCCCATTGAAATACATGTAAAGTGCCTCAATTCCATGGGCCGATTTAACCTCTTTTTGACAATATCCACATGTAGTGTCGCATATCATGACAAAACCTGATCCGTCCTTTTTCAAAAACAGGTCCGATATATGTTTGGTAGCCAGACAGATTTTGAGCTACAGTCCATGTCGTGTATAAAGGTCAGAACAGCTCAAAATTAGCTCTTATTTTTACCCTCTGTTACAGACCAGACACACATCCTTTTAATCCACTGTACCCCTGCGAGATTATCATGAAACAGTTATATCTGATATCCTGCATGACGGGAACAACGTGTGCTTATTATATATTCACAAAATTATAACCTTTTGTATTTGTTTTTAATTCAACAGAGGCTAGAACAGAAACATTAACAATATTTTGTGTCATGATTCTTTTATTAGTAGACACCTGGCCGGATTTCGGCTTATTTAGGGTGGTGAGACCACATGCAGTATGGCTATGCGCGCCATATTAATTCAGCAGAAATGACCCAATTTAAACTCAGGGGGCGCTGCGGTGCGCCAGAATCGCCCATTGGTCAGTGGTTTATGACGCATCTATATGTGGTTAATCTATGCTATAACCAACAAATTGATTAATCTAGGTCGTATAATAACATGCATTTGAGTTGAAGCAGACCCATCCAGGCCCGTAGCCAGGATTTTTGTGTGGGGGGTCGTTTTAAGCCGAAGGTGGACCTTTTTTCTACTTTTGTTTTGGCAGTCGCCAGTATAGGATGACGCGAGGGAATGTTTCTTCTGCATTATTTTTTAAATATGAAACCCCCATGTTCCGCATTTCTTGTCCTTTTAAAACACAAAACTTGTTCAACCCCCTATGCTACATTAATTAGGCTACGGTACCCCTTAAAGCTATTATGATCAGGTGCCATTTTGCATTAATGTGTATTTCTATATTAGGCTTATCTACTACTGAATAGCTATATCATAATACTGAGGAAAATACATGGTTTTTCAATAAAAAACATCCACATTTCATGCGACATGAAAATAATGTTTGTTTTTCTAGCTGACAAACTTTACAAAAAGATCGATTGATGATTTTGTGTGTGTAATTTAATGGATTTACCGGTCTACCTCGGGACAGAATCATTCTATTATACCAGTGTAGTTGATGCTGTTCTATGGTAGGCCCATATGCCCTAACAAATAATGCTATTCTAGAACAGGGTCATATAGGAACCACTTCTAACAAATTCGTGAAACGAAATTAATTAATAATGCAGAAATGTTGGTGTGAATTTTTTGCCAGCCCGTTTAGAGTTATGATTCAGCTTCAGGTGGAATGTGAAGTCCAAAATGTTTATGTGAATTATTATGTATAAAGGGATATCATAGACTGATAATCAGTAGGTGGCAGGTGAAGAATAAATGTTGTATCATAATCTTATACTGACTAACTTAGTAGATTGTGATGTATTATACTTTTGTAAAGTAATCCTATACATCGAATCATTTTGATGAAAAAGAGAGGAAAATAGATCGCGCATCGTGAGAGAGGCTTCTTGCATTCGGCGCCATTGGAAATATCAGCAGGGCCTGGGACAGAACACATGGGGCAGCGGAAGGGGGGGGGGTGAGGGGTCGTCGGTGGAGTTGTATAAACCATGGAGTCCAAAGGGTTTTTAAACTTTCAAATCATAATAGTTTCAGTAAGCACTTTCTGCTTCATTTCAATACCTATGTTATGGGTCTGCGACCATTATATTAATTTAATGGTAAAACATGCGAAAAAAAACAAAAAATGAAGCATTTTTTGAAAATTCCACCTCTACCCAACTCCCCCCCCCCCCCTACCTCGCAAGCTAGGCCCTGATGTAAGATGAGACATTTTAATTAAACCACAATCTTGACGTAAAGCTAGTATTTCTAAATTAATTCACCATCGAACTGCATTTATTTGACAAGATTGTGGTGTGCACTCTGTTGAAAGCTTTTCTTCAGTATGATATGGACCCACCAGCGGTGATTCCGTTTAGGCCCCCCTATTACTTTTTTCAACCGTGGTAATTTAAAAGAGGCGACAATCATAATCAAATTTTGTTGCTGTATATACCAGCGCCCCAAAACAAACAAAGACATCTTTTCAAGCACAAATCAGCCACAGAAAGAAAGAAAAATGCAGTGCTTATAGTCAAAAACGCATGATGTAGTTTATACGCATAAAGCTAGGAATTCATATGTACGTTATGCGTTACGTGTTATGCGTTAGGCGACAAATATGGCGATTACTTAAATGTTCAAGAGTCAATCCATATGTACGTATGCGTATACGATTTTCAAACAGCTGCGCGTCCAAAAAAATTGGATCGCTCTGTGTCGCGATTCATGCGTCATCCGATTGAAAAAACGGAGGGGGAATTCCAGGGAATGACGTCGACGACGGGGTCTTTCCCAGACAAAGTGCCCAGCAAACACATACATTCATCCAATGCTGTTTCAATGCTGGTCCACCGTCTTCGACGCTATTTCTGAACTATTTAACCATGTATTTAACTGCATTTCTTGGTTGTTGTATGGCCCTGTTGAAAGCTCTTCTGCAGTATCCTATGGAGCAGTGTTTCCTTTTATTACTTTTTTAAACCGTGGTAATTTAAATGAGGCGGCAATAATAATCAAATTTTATTGCTGCATATAACAGCGCCCCAAAACAGACAAAGACATCTTTTCAAGCAGAAATCAGCCACAGAACGAAAGAAAAAAGCAGTGCTGCTAGTCAAAAACGCATGATGTATACGCGTAACGCGTTCCGAATATACGTACATATGGATTCGCAAAAAACGCATGACGCATTACGCATAATGCATAACGTACATATGGATTCCTAGCTTAACGCGTTCCGAATATACGTACAAATGGATTCGCAAAAAATGCATGACGCATAACGCATTAAGCTAGGAATCCATATGCACGTCATGCGTTACGCGTTATGCGTAACGCGTCATGCGTTTTTTGCGAATCTATATGTACGTATATTTGGGACGCGTTACGCGTACATCATGCGTTTTTGACAAGCAGCACTGCATGTGTCTTTCCTCCTATGGCTGATTTGGACTTGAAAAGATGTGTTTGTCTGTCTTGGGACGCTGTTATATACAGCAACAAAATTTGCATATTATTGCCGCCTCATTTATATATTTCGCCTGCAAAAGATTAAATAAATCTGGCCTTAGGCCACTTTTGTGGACATAGGGGAGGACGGGGCATGTTCGAGCCCTTAAGACATAATGCATACCTGTTCACTAGCTGTTTACCTTAATCACTTATTGTTGCATATATATAGTGCTTTCACATGTATGATACCCCACTAAAATTTATAGTTAGTTGTCTTGTATTTTTTTTTTAAATATAGCGCAAAATGTAATTACAACCAGACTGGTAGGGCATGTCCGACCAGTACCGCTCGAACATGCCTCGGTTATTAAAGTGCAATACAACGATGACAATAATTAGCAATCCTTTGTATTTTATTATTGCATTTTGCATAAATAGCAACAGTGTGATGTTGCCCTTCACAAGGTAGCAGCACATTGTCAGTCTCCCATAACGTTGCCAGCAGTGGGCAATGACAGTTTGTCCATCAGGCCACAGACGCACCACTGGCGGCATTTATCACGGTTATCCACCAACCGCCGGGTTACCAGACAAAAAAGCATGTGTTGTATGAAAAAGTGTGATAATGTGTGGCTGAGTGAGTGCCAGCATGTATGGGTGAGTGTGGACATGTGTGAATAAGATAAACTATGTTGCAACTATGACCATTGGTTGTGAGGCTAATTCGGGGCATGTTCACACCTTTCCGGGGCATATCCGAACGCGTTTGAACGTGCCCTGTGTTGCCATTTCAGCTTCAACCACAATTATTGCCCGTACCCCTTGTGATGGTTCAAAAATACTTTCCCTGTATGTTGTATACCTCTGTGTTCTATTTATAGAACAACAAATGGTTACTTAACTACGAAAACTGTAGTTCACACAGTATTTAGAGAAATTACCCAAATAACATAAAATGAGACGAAAATCACGTATTTGAATCGAGAGCAAAACAAAAAACTGTAGCTGATAATTTTTGGGAGAAACAGTGACTTAGGGGAGAGGGACATCATGAATTATATTTTTAGTTACCAGCAGGGTGCGTTTGTGCCCCGGTGTTCGAACATGCCCCGTCCTCCCCTACAGGCTAAATTGGGCCAGTAGAACATCCTGAGGATGGTGAGATGACACTGTCCTCCAGACAAGATGGGATCCGAAATTCAAACCCTTGTGGTCTGAGGCCGAGCACGCTACATCTCAGACACTGGAGTATTCTCAAACCACAATAATATTATAATTTCCTTACATTTATGTATATTTTTATTTCGCCTGACAAAACAGGCCATCAAAAATTATTCTTTAAGCAAATTGCTTAAATCAAATTCGATGAACACAGCACTTTTCGTTGCCTTTATATTTACCACGAACATCTAATTTAAGCTTCAAAATATGTCTCTAGAATAAACAAAAAATATAGTTAAGTTGTATAAATGTAACAATGCTTGCTTTTATACGGTAAATATATTTATTTACTTAGTTAGTTTAGAAATCATTCTGACTTAGTGCTTTAGCTAAATAATAGAATGTCTGAGAAGATTTGTTTTGTCCAAATATTATTGTTGACACGCCTTAACCTATAAATTAAGCGACACCTGGTGTAGAAGTGAAGACAACGCGAATCCCCACCTGGTGAGTATATAAGTATGAAATTTCGTTTATCGTCTCACCACACATAATACGCCTCCCATAGACTTACATACATTATGGACCATACACGTGGAGCTCCCAGCATTTATCGGGTGAAAAAATGTATATAAACCTATATATGGGACATGCGGCTTTTCTTCAGGGGTAGGTCATTTTTTATTATAAATTTAACATTACGTATATTCTGCTCATGTCGCCACATGTGGCGATGTGGCGACCACTTGCCTGCCTCACCTTGATTAGAATAATTGATTAACGAATTAATAAGACAGAGGCTAAATCTTTATTGCTATCCCAATTTCCAACTTTAAATTAACGGTTAAAACATACAATTATTTTTTTTAAATACATATCACCCAAATTGATTTTTTCAATGACTTGAAAAATTTTCAGAAATAATTTGATAAATTCTAGCGGTTTGTAAAATCTTACAACGCTGAAATACAACTTAACTATATTTTTTGTTTATTCTAGAGACATATTTTGAAGCTTAAATTAGATGTTCGTGGTAAATATAAAGGGAACGAAAAGTGCTGTATTCATCGAATTTGTTTTAAGCAATTTGCTTAAAGAATAATTTTTGATGGCCTGTTTTGTCAGGCGAAATAAAAATATACATAAATGTAAGGAAATTGTACTAAGTCAGAATGATTTCTAAACTAACTAAGTAAATAAATATATTTACCGTATAAAAGCAAGCATTGTTACATTTATACAACTTAACTATATTTTTTGTTTATTCTAGAGACATATTTTGAAGCTTAAATTAGATGTTCGTGGTAAATATAAAGGGAACGAAAAGTGCTGTAGTCATCGAATTTGATTTAAGCAATTTGCTTAAAGAATAATTTTTGATGGCCTGTTTTGTCAGGCGAAATAAAAATATACATAAATGTAAGGAAATTGTACTAAGTCAGGATGATTTCTAAACTAACTAAGTAAATAAATATATTTACCGTATAAAAGCAAGCATTGTTACATTTATACAACTTAACTATATTTTTTGTTTATTCTAGAGACATATTTTGAAGCTTAAATTAGATGTTCGTGGTAAATATAAAGGGAACGAAAAGTGCTGTATTCATCGAATTTGATTTAAGCAATTTGCTTAAAGAATAATTTTTGATGGCCTGTTTTGTCAGGCGAAATAAAAATATACATAAATGTAAGGAAATTGTACTAAGTCAGGATGATTTCTAAACTAACTAAGTAAATAAATATATTTACCGTATAAAAGCAAGCATTGTTACATTTATACAACTTAACTATATTTTTTGTTTATTCTAGATACATATTTTGAAGCTTAAATTAGATGTTCGTGGTAAATATAAAGGGAACGAAAAGTGCTGTATTCATCGAATTTGATTTAAGCAATTTGCTTAAAGAATAATTTTTGATGGCCTGTTTTGTCAGGCGAAATAAAAATATACATAAATGTAAGGAAATTGTAATATTATTGTGGTTTGAGAATACTCCAGTGTCTGAGATGTAGCGTGCTCGGCCTCAGACCACAAGGGTTTGAATTTCGGATCCCATCTTGTCTGGAGGACAGTGTCATCTCACCATCCTCAGGATGTTCTACTGGCCCAATTTATTAAAGGCCGAGATACACTCTTCGCAGTTTCCGTGGAAAACCCGGCATGTTAGATTTATTAACTGGCCCCTGTGACCTGTTGGTGACAGGCGTGTTGACAGCGTGATAGTGTGCAGGCTGCTGCTCATCTCACACACACCATGCATGACTAGTGTGTATCGCCGCTCAACACTTTTCGCACACTGACAACTGTTCGCCGGTATTGGTATAACGTAACCGAATTGCATCCTGACAGAGGCAGACTTAGCTGTTTCCACACTAGAGTGAGAATATATGCATACGGCATCGTTGGGAATGCGAGATGGGCTCATCTCAGCACAAGTCACCACATCAAGCCCGAGCCTTTACTTTTGTCTCAGAACAAGGTCCAGTGCTCACTAGCTTGAACTATGAGGTCGTATAAATTACGTAATTATGTTAAAGTTCGAAATCGTAGAATATTAAGTAGAGTGTGCTATGCTAACATTCAACCAATCAATCAGAGCTTGACTTGAGTTTTAGCGTTGTACTAACGCCTTACTGACAATGGCAGGTAGGCCAGATCCGCAAGGCACCGGCATGTGGGCACGCGGCCCTCGGGCTATTTGCCTGGTATGGGACGCTGATAGGGAGAGCGAGGCTGCGGCCTTAGCTGGCAGTGTCGTGCGGACCGTCGACCCTGCCGCTGTCAGAAACGGCTACTCACAGAGATTGAGACATATAACGTTTACAATAGTATTTATTAAAGGGACAGGCCCAGGCTAAAATCATAAAAAAAATCGGTGATTTTATTTTGGCTTATTAATATGACTATATAATGTAAACATGTCCATAGACTAGAACTGCAAAAGTTTTTTAATTTTTGTGCGGCGCATTCACCAGTTAGGCTAGATATAGAGGTGAAATTCGCGTATTTCTTATTATTGACATGGTTGTCAATAATTAGAAATAAGCCGAAACAAGCCTAAATAAAGTCACCGACTTTTTGATGATTTTAGTCTGGGCCTGTCCCTTTAAATGAGCCTATCACGTTCTCACTAAGACTATCATTATCATGTTTACCATCTATATACATGAGACTGAATCATATGAAATATGAATCAATAAAGAAGCTTGAAACTGTATTCTTATCCAGACTTCTCCTCGTAAGATAAACGATCCCATATTTAATATATGAAGTTTGTTTCCAAATACCATAATAAAGGAACTAACGATTTATTACACATCATTATTTAAAAATACGAAGTGATGCATTATTTGAGCAGTACGCCAACTAAAATACGCGCATCTTATATATGCATATATGACTGTCTAATCACTATCTTTTTTACTATCCATTGGTCCCAGTGTGCCAGGCTACATCTCTTTGTTTTCTCACCGTTGGTATCCAGGTTTCAAAGCCACAGAATGTCTATTGTTTATACCTTAAAATGAAGCTTTCAAAGTAATATTTTATTGAGCTCATTTAACCAAAATATATATGGAATACGTCTCACTCGTGTCCTTGGTGACTGACGAATTATAGTTTCCACACATAATGTGTAATACCAGTAATGCATACATAAGTAGAGGTCCTTATGCGTTTCCTGTAATACCCACAGTGACACACGTAGTGTTCACATAACCAGATATCATATCACAATCCTTATAAGAGCCTTTTAAAACCCTTTATGAATCCCTTAGAACTGTATTTATTCTTAATAATTTTCAACTTGAGCCAGGGTCATTCCTCAATTTACCTTCAAATCTCTGTCTAGACTTATGAAAACCCGACAGTCATGACCTCTAAGAACATGGCCAAATGTAATTCCCTTATAGTCCAGGTTTTAACCCGGGAAAATATAGGTTACAAATCTGAATTTTTCACATCACAGATGTGCCAAATATATCGGATGAATATACGAAAAATTCCCAAGTTTCTGATGCGTGCTTTCCGCACAATGTTGATTTTTCAAAATGGCTGCCACAAAGCTTTCAAAGCAATATTTTATTGAGCTCACTTGACCAAAATATGTATGCAAGTTGTTTTATTATGTACGAAATGCAATTATAAAATTTATTTGCATACATTCGAAATGGGCGCCATCGGTCATCTTGAATATTTAACTTTTGACATAATACACCTAGAATATAATTTAATACCAAATTTGTGACTAATTTTAATACACTGATTCTATAGGATGGTTATTTTTACGTTCCAGTGTCATTTAGAGACAATAGACAAAATAGCTGTCACTAACAACCATGCAAATGATATATTTTCACCAGTGACCACATTTCAAGTTCCAAATCTAGATCTAGACTAGTTGGAACCTGCTCATTTATTTGAATTATTCTTTTTTGCATTTCAAAGTTACCTAGAGGTCAAGACAAAGACAATCACATCTGATATTAGAAATTTTAGTCAATGATAAGCGTGAATTTTTAATTGTGAAAATAATGGTCTTGAGTATAATGCCATATATAATGTAATATATCATTATCGAATATTCGAATATTGATATTCTCATTTACTTGAGTGGTTAAGTTATATTTAATGTAATATATATAATAGGCACCGGAAAGTAATGTAATGCCTCATCTCAACTGATTTAAATACACTGATTTATCTACGTTTTAAAGTCATCTGGAGATACAATTTAAATTCACCACGATAAACAGATAAATATCCTCCTGTGATACTGCATGAAGGTCACACAATTAGCATAAGCAGAAAAAACCTTTGAAGCCCTAATGTAGCTTATGTAGCTATGCATGTGAGTGTTTACAAATACGAATCACTCGTGTCAAGGTGACTCTCACGAATTATAATTTACACACATAATGCGTAATACCCACACGAGTGGTGTCCACATAGCGTATCCCAAGTCTTTATAATAGCTTTTTATATGATCATATTACAGAGTGGTTATAGATTGTTTAAAAATTAGTATGCACCAGATATGTATGTTATTTTACAGAATAACCACGAATACGCAGTGCAATGGTCAGGTTCCGCTGTGGCGTTGCCCCAATAAACATTGAACGTGCCTGCCATTAACGTGCCTGCCTCTGAAAGATTTTGTAATTCTTGTCTTGATATAATTGTAAATGCAATTCATGTTTTATTACACTGTACAATGTATACTGGTGTCAGGGAATTATTATTTAAATATGCGTCGTATATCAGCAGTGATTTGATGTCGTTGGATGATATCGATAAGACTAATAATGCTATGCTTTTAAACATGTTAAAGTGTGCCAAAACCTGCTATCAGATTTTAAATATTAGGAAAACACTTGTAACCCAAATGTAAAGTGGGCCTGCCCCTTGTGTACAGCGTGGTGGTAAGCAGCGGACGTTGATCTGATGGTGGTTTGATGTTTGTCGGGTATTTTTCTTGTTGACAATGTAGTCAGTCAGCCAGTCAAACGAAAATGGCTTAGTTTTTGATAAGGTATAAGGTAATTAATTCATTGTTAGTGGTATTAATGGATTGGTATTAATAGTGTAGCTACAAATACGGCAATGTCAATTGTGCAAGCTTCTCAATGTTAGCTATTTTTTCCTTTTGCAATTCTCCATTTCTACTACTTTGCTATCCATTGAATCTATCTAGACCACTCCCAAATAATTAAACAAAATATTTAACCCTTTTAGCACAAGAGGTTATTTTAGCAAGCACAAAGGCCACAATATTCTCTGTAATGTCAATATACCATACTGCAATGAACCCAATTATGTTATGACCAGAGATTGAAGTGGGGTGACCATAGAAATCATAACACTTTTCTTTGCTAATAACCATTACAATTCCTATTGTTATTCTGGGGACTATCCGATCAGAGGATAGCTGAGCTGAGTTTCAGCATTAAATTGCACAGCGAAACCCAAGTCTCCGGCCGTCTGGGGGTAGATCTCCTAGACATGCCCAGAACCCCAGAAGGAAAACGCTCTCAATAACCCACCATGCCCTATCACCCCCACCCTCACATCATAATCTGTACATCATTCATCTCATCAATTGACTACAACCTTTTTATCGTATTACAATGTCACTCAAAAGATCTTTTGTGCCGAAAAGTGACGTAATGCAATGATTTATTACTACTATTAACCATTACAATAATAGCTCCTGTTCATCCGCGATAGGATGTGCTGACTTGAGTAAAACGCAAAATAGCCACCACTGACCAACTTTAAAAAAAAATTGTTGGACCTGTTACCACATTCACAATCGTTTTTGTTAAATGCAATAATTATTTAAAGCTCATTTATACCGTTCATTGACTATCAAGCAAAATAATTTCACATAGATTTATATATAATTAAAATTGAATCACTGACATTTTTTTTGTCAATAGGACTGAACGTATTTTTTTATGACAGCAGATAGGATATTCACACAAGCATATACTGTATATCTATCTAAAGTGAAAATTCAGGCAGAAAATATGACTATCAGTTGCCAATAAAAATGTGCCCGGTTAGCCTGGTTTTCTTTCAGTATCTCTACAGCTTTATGCTACGTTGTCAGGTCTAACCAACAAGAGCATAGCCTACAGATGTGATGTTCGATAATGTGGATCAGGTCACCAGGGAGAAGGATGTATCGTTTGCAGTACCAGCTGCTAATATACCTATATTACATTTCTAAAACCATTTATGCAATATATAACTGGTCAAGTATGTCAGGCTAGACAACCTGGCAGATATAATTGCAAGTAATTCCTCTTAGCCGACTCTGGAAAGCAAACACCATAAACATAATGTAGATGTTATTTGCTTTTTGTGTCTTCAACATAAGGCCCTGATATAAAAATATCATCAGACACAACTTTTCATAACTTAAATCAAACATATAGTATTGAAATCATTAGAATTGATATATTATAATACCCAAGGACATAAAAAACACAAATCTGAAAAAGGACAACGATATCATAAATGATAGGTTACCGTTACTGAATTGACCTTTGAACAAAATTAAATAAATATTTATTGATGATATTCTCAATTTAGTGGTGCGTTCTGTGATGATGTCTAATCAAATTCTTCCATGGCTCAGCGTCCCCTGTTTTCTTCGATTTTATGAGGCCTTCCCAATGCCCAAACCAAGTGTAATATATGAAACAACCTCCCATTAGATGACGGGTAAATCCTCTTTCCCATCATCAACGCTGTTTTTTATAGATTCAGTGCACCATGAACAAAGAATTAAAACATGGTATTATTAATAGAAATAATTTATTTTGAACTTGCTCGCAATCAAACTGTTCTTTAGTGTCATGTTCAAGCAAAATGAGGTATGGATAATGAAATATGTTGAATGCAATGATTGAAATAAGACCCCCCTCCTGGAACTTCCTACAGAGCCCTGTAGAACTGCACAGGCAATGTTGGAGAGATATCTTGAAAACTGGTTGTGGCATTGCATAATACCCTTTCTTTCACGCTGAGACAGATATTATATCACCACCTTTCGAGCAGTTTATTGATATACTCATTCAAGCTAGATGTGTCGTTTAATGAAGTTTGTCATCCAGTATGACTAATGTGCATGTCGCACAGCTTATTGTTTTACAAATCGCAGAAATGTCAAAAACTATAGTATTACATACATGATAACACTAAAAAACAGTTTCCTTAAATAAATGTAATAAAGCAGCCCCTTGGGATGACATCAATTTTCGTTTTCAATTCCGTACTCAAGTGTGTATCCCACGGATCATGTTTTTTTTCAGAATTTTCATATTTTTACAAATATTTATAATCAACATTTCTATGAAACCATAAGTAACCCAAACAAACTAGTTTTATACCTGAAGGACGATTGAATGTTTTCACAGCATTGGGCCACATGCTGATGGCATCGGCCCAGCGTTGGGTAGACAATCAGTGCTGCAGGTGTGTCCTCCCGTGTCCTGACTATAAGACACCAATTAGCGGCGACTGCTCTGATCTTACCGTCTCATACGTGGGGATATGTGGGGTAAAGTGCTGAATATTGCTGACTTGTTTTGTTTACATGGCAATATACGACCTGGAAATACAACTATTTCACTCTTTTTCGGTGCTTTAAAATTGTTTTTTTTTCACTTTTTCGTATTTTCAGTTAAGATCAGTAAGGCTATAGAGCTTCATATAAATTAAATTTTCAAAATTGACAACATTGAAAATGTCACATCCCAAGGGGTCCCTGTAATAATAAAACTAGATCTATCTATATACAGCAGATAGGGCCTACATAAATTATTTTAAAAATCAACCCTTTGAGTGGTTTATTTAACTTTATCGAACGTTATTTTAAATGATAAAAATATAATATGGGGTTTTGAACAATTGGTTTTAAAATGTTTACAAAACAATAATGTTGGTTTCAATAAAAATAATCACTGATGGTTTGAACTATATATAAACCAATTGTTCTTTTTCACAATATCACATTATCTCACTCTCTGACAAAAAATAATGTGCGATGCGGCTGTTCAGATGGGTCACATAATTATGGTGTCAGATATCATCACTAGATGAGACACAGTAAATAAATGATTCAGTAACAAATCCGCACCTCTTCGACTATGGGTTAGAACTGACGTTTCACATACAATGGCTTTGAAATGTACTATTTCCCTAGCCTTTCCTAAGCCAACGCTCATGTCTGCAGTCCACCAATATGATACAACGTTTTAGAAAGTTTGGCTGGTCCTGTATACTTACACTCCACCAGTAGTCCTCAGAAAAAATATCATGAATATTAAAATGCTATTCTAATATTGTTTACTCATTACAAGGATACTAGGGTATGCAAAAAAATAACACTTAAATGATTCAACAAGTACATTTAGATGGGGGGATTTTGAATATAGTCTTTTGTTGGAGAGGGCTCTTGTTTTGACGAGGGACATAAAAGCTCATAATTAGCGTAGAACTTCGAGTTAAAAGGGTTAAATATCATTCAAATTGTCTTCGAGTGATCTAGATTGACTCACGACCACCTAAGTAGTTAACATGGATTATTACAGAATAAAACTGGACTAAACATATGTCAATTTACACACTTTTTCCTAAATTTTACCAAGTGCTGATGGCCGCCATCTTGGACGCCATTTTAAATAACTGAAACCAATAAGTGTGATATTGTTTTTGTACTGATACAAATCCGTTATCGTTAATAATGACTAATTTGTTTTAAATAATCATTTAGTCCCTATTGACATTCTAGAAGTGTTCAGTACAAAAGCTCCCCGGAGCTGAAAGGGTTTAATGTTTAAAATAAATATATGATACATTCGATTGTTTAAAATAACATTTTATGGAATGATCTAGAACAATTTATTGACTACTAAACTAGTTGAAATAGTGTATTACAAAAGAAAATTCATTTAGAATTGCACTGTTTACGCAAATTCCTAGGTCTGACTATACGTCGGCGGCCATCTTGGACGCCATCTTATTTTATAATTAATTAGATTACCTAATTGTCATCACCATAGTCACTGTATTGATACCAATCCTTCACCATTAACATGGAATAATTATTATAGATAACAATTTTGTCCTAATTGACATCACTAAGGTGTATGATAAAGAACATTTGGGGCGGAAAGGGTTAAAAATATTGATCAGAATTGTCTAAGAGTGGCCTAGCGGCATTCAGTAACTCTAAACTAGTTGAAATGGTGTATTACAACAGCAAATTGAGCTAAATTTGCCCAATTTACACTATTTCTTCAGTATGACTATTTACCGGCGGCCATCTTGGACGCCATCTTGAATTACAAAAATTGCACAACTTTCAAACTCTACATCCCCCCTGGTGATGACCCCCAGGCATGTCCCTAACACCTGGTATCATCAGAAATTATCTAGCTTTCAGTGTATACCTGAGTGTTATTTTTGGGCACTTGCTGACTGACTAATGGTGGATCATCACCACTTCCACAACAATGGTCAGTTTATACACAGGGTTTGCCTAAGATAGATCAACAGACCTGTTTTCTGCTGAAACGGAATTTCATTGTGGGGGTGTGTGACCTACACAGACTGTAATTGGGATAGAAAAAAATGGATAGGTGATAATAGGTGACATAACTGTCATAATGTGCGCAAAAGTGACAATGTAATAATAAAATCTGAATATAGAAACGAGTATACGTTTACTACTACCGTACAACGGTACTTTGAAGTACCGTATACTAAACAGTTAATGACGTTTAGTGAACATCTGAAAACTCCCAGAATAATCAGGATATAGGACCTGATTTGATTTTTACAAATATGTGTAGGCCTACTTCTTTTACTTTTATAGCTAATACCCCAGAAAACAAGAAGCATTGACCCGAGGTTGTTTCAATGCTAGACCAACAACCTAAATGGTAGGCCAACATCGATCTAGCTTTGGGTCAGTTACTCGTGTTCACCATGACCCGCCGTCCAGAGTACTGCACAGATATGTAGCTAATATAGTTACAGTCGAGTTACAACATTGCCTATTTCTTCCCTGTGTACTTGCTGGATGTAGGGAGGTGTAAACTACCGGCTATATGATACTGTCAGTGCTGCCGCGATCCCGACATGTGTGTTGTTGGCTGCTTATAAGCCAGGGTACCCCATCTCCCGTGATGACAGATTTTATGACCGCATTTTCATCAGGTCTCTTGGATGGAGGTCATGGTGTCACCAAGCGAACGTTGGTCTTTAAATCAAATTCGATGAATACAGCACTTTTCGTTCCCTTTATATTTACCACGAACATCTAATTTAAGCTTCAAAATATGTCTCTAGAATAAACAAAAAATATAATTAAGTTGTATAAATGTAACAATGCTTGCTTTTATACGGTAAATATATTTATTTACTTAGTTAGTTTAGAAATCATTCTGACTTAGTGCTTTAGCTAAATAATAGAATGTCTGAGAAGATTTGTTTTGTCCAAATATTATTGTTGACACGCTTTAACCTATAAATTAAGCGACACCTGGTGTAGAAGTGAAGACAACGCGAATCCCCACCTGGTGAGTATATAAGTATGAAATTTCGTTTATCGTCTCACCACACATAATACGCCTCCCATAGACTTACATACATTATGGACCATACACGTGGAGCTCCCAGCATTTATTGGGTGAAAAAATGTATATAAACCTATATATGGGACATGCGGCTTTTCTTCAGGGGTAGGTCATTTTTTGTTATAAATTTAACATTACGTATATGCCACTTGCCTGCCTCACCTTGATTAGAATAATTGATTAACGATTTAATAAGACAGAGGTTAAATCTTTATTGCTATCCCAATTTCCAACTTTAAATTAACGGTTAAAACATAAAATTATTTGTTTTAAATACATATCACCCAAATTGATTTTTTCAATGACTTGAAAAATTTTCAGAAATAATTTGATAAATTCTAGCGGTTTGTAAAATCTTACAACGCTGAAATCTTCTGGTATAAACCATGGCAGGGCCGTAGGCTGAGAGGGTGCGTTGGGTGCGTTCGCTCCCCCCCCCCCCGCTGGGACATAGAAGGTCCGCCAGGCCCACCTCAAGGCCAAGGTCCGCACATAGATTGGTAAAATCAAGGATACTCAGTGGAAGCAGGCGCCCCCCCCTTATTTTCTCCAAATTCTTTAAAAAGTCCCCTAAATTGGCTAAAATGTACCCAAAACCCCGTGCGCCCCCCCTTTCTTCAGGTCCTGGATACGCCACTGATACTGCAACCCCTCGTGGGCGGCACTGTCAAAGTCCTAATACCTGGTACACTGACTGAAACCATTGAGTCCCCAGGGATGATATATAGGCCCTATATATGTGCCTTTTTGAGCATGCACACTTATCCAGAATCGCATTGTAGAAAAGGGCTGGGGGTATATTCTGGGGGGGGGGGGGGAGGAGTAGATTCCGAGGGGCTTTCGTATAGATGTTTAAAAGGGGAGTATATTTTGGGAGGGATGGGTGGATTCCGGGAGTGTCCCACAGTCGCATATGGATGTTTAAAGGAGGGTATATTCTGGGAGGGAGGGGTAGATTATTGGAGTGTCGCATATAGTGGTGAAGAAGGGGGGTATAATCTGGAGGGAGGGTTATATTCTGGAAGGGACGTGTATCTATATAAGGGGGGGGGGAATATTCTGGGAGGGCGGGGTTGATTCTGGGAGGGTGGGATAGATTATTTTTGAGCGTCGCATATAGTTGTAGAAAAGGGGAGTATATTCTGGAAGGAAATGATATATTCGAGGAGCGCCATTTTATATAAAAGGGAGTGAGCCTATATTATGGGAGGGGTATATATATTCTGGGAGGGTCGCATGTAGATGTTTAAAAAGGGGGTATGTGTTGGGTCGGAGGTGGATTCCGGGAGTGTCGCATATAGATGTTTAAGGGAAGGAGGGCTAGATTATAGGAGTGTCGCATATAGTGGTGAAGAAGGGGGTATATTCTGGAGGGATGGGTATATTCTGGGGGGTCGCATATCTGAGGGGGGTATATTCTGGGAGGGTGGGGTAGATTCTGAGAGGGCGTGATAGATTCTGAGTGCATCACATATAATTGTAAAAAAGGGGGGTATATTCTGGAAAGATGGGGTAGATTCTGGGAGCCCCACTGGATATAAAAGGGGGTGTATTCTGGAAGAGAGGGGTGGATTATGGAAGTGCCGCATATAGTTGTCAAAAAAGGGGAGTATCCTATTCTGAGAGGGAGGGGTAGATTCTGGGAGGGTCGCAGATGTTTAAAGAGGGGGTATATTTCGCGAGGGTGGATTCTGTGAGTGTCACATATAGATGTTTAAAGGGGGGGGGGGTATATACTGGGAGGGAGGGGTAGATTATGTGAGCGTTGTATATAGTGGCTCAGAATGGGGTAGGCCTATGTTCTGGAGGGATGGGTAGTTTATGGGGGGGGGGGGGGGTCGAATATCTAAGAGGAGGGGGTATATTCTCAGAGGGCGGGGTAGATTCTGGGAGGGCAAGATAGATCATGGTAGGGTCACATATAGTTGTAGAAAAGGGGGGTATATTATGGCAGGAAGGGGTAGATTATGTGAGTGTCGCATATAGTTACCAAAAAAGGGGGTATCTATTCTGGGAGGGAGGGGTAGATTCTGGGAGAGTCGCATATAGATGTTTAAAGGAGGAGTCATATATTCAGAGAAGGAGGGGTAGATTCTGGGAGGGTCGCAAAGATGTTTAAAAAGGGGGGGTATATTCTGGGAGGGAGGGGTGGATTCTTGGAGGGTCGCATATAGATCTAAGATGTTTAAAAGGGGGATGTATATTCTGGGAGGGAGGGGTACATTCTGGGAGGGTCACATATAGATGTTTAAAAGGGGGTATATTCTGAAAGGGAGGGTAAATTCTGGGAGGGCCTCGTAAAGATGTTTAAAAGGGGGTATATTCTGGGACGGAAGGGTAGATTCTGGGATCAGAAGACACTTCACATAATCACGAAAAATGGAGGGGGTAGATCCTAGGATGGAGGGGTAGATTTAATTATGATACACAATTTGATTTGGACGAGATTGTTGATCTGTATCCGAAGCTCCATACACGTCGTCTTGAGCTAGATTCACTTTTATAATAAACATCATAACGATGAGTCTTACTAATACGCTGATACTGTTAGCCTACACATAGGCCTATATGTAGTTTTTTCAGCAAATAATTGTTTCTATTATTTCTGACTATATCATATTTATCATAGTGAAGTAGTCTACTGAAACGAGAGCATATTACTCAAATTACTTCACAGAACTAAATGTGCATTATACGATAATCCCGCATGCCTTATTATGTAGTGATGGGTATTTTTTTCATCAAGTTTAAAGTATATATTATGGATGCAAGAAATATATGTATCATGTACTTGATTATGTACTTGTCAGTACAATAATGTTATTGGCCCTTGCCTTAATTAAAATAATAATCAAATAGGCCTACCCTTCCAATGTTTGGAATTATATTTCTAAAATAAATATAGGCCCCTAATGATTTCGTTTGAATAGCGCTTTGTCGACTCGAATGCTTTGAGTTATATTTGGTTCACCTGGATACTTATTTTCAAAAGTGGATTTTTTGTCAGGCCAAAAATATCATGTGTATGAGCAAATCCATTATATCTCCAGAATTCATGTCAGGTGCTCTCAGAAGTAACAAACAAACAAAATTTTCTATGGCTCGCCAATAGGTCCACATCAGAAAATTACGCACCCCCCCCCCCCCCCGCGCAACGAGATCAGCCTACGGCCCTGCATGGAGACCGATGGGTTTTTTTTAATTTGAAATCATTATAAATGTCTTAGTTAGGGGGCAACCATTCAATCTCAAGGGGAGGGGGCTGGTATTTTTTTGCAATAATCAATTTCGGGCGGACTCTGCGTGAAATAAATAATTTCCTTCAAGAACTGTTCTATATAGACATGTAATAAAATTGTAAAAATTTAGCGCGCGCCGAGCCGGGTTAAAATATATAATTTGTCCGTGACAAAAACTTCAGCCCCCTCCACCCCTGGAGATTGAATGGCGGCTCCCTTATATCTTTCCGCTTCATTTAAATACTCATGTTATATGGGTCTTACGGCCATTATACAGTTTTGATTCTTTCAGCGCAAGGATCAATTTTGGACGTCAGAATCTGACGTCTAAATTCGGTCCTCGCGCTGAAAGGGTTAAAGTTGTCTAGAAAAGTATATGCGGCCTCAGCATCACAAGGGTTATCAACTCTTTCAAGCCTGAATTTACAATTGTCATCTTCATCCACTACAGGTCGCGAATTGCTGTCGCAATTCTCGACTTGCAGTGGATGAAGATGACTTAAAGTGGGTGATAAATAAAAAAAATTGTTATTATTAAAACAGCGTCATGACAATTTTCGTTCTAAAACCCCAAGGTGTAGGAAATTCAGTCATTCTTCAGAGATGCAAAATGATGTTTTGACGCATCGTGAGGGTTGAAAGTGTTGAAGCGCTGAAATTGTTTAGGCCCTATATAACCCATGGAGACAAAAGGGTTTTTTCAATTTGAAATTTTCCTAAATGTCTTAGTCAACTTTTTCTGATTCATTTGAAGACCTATGTTATGGGGTTACGACCGTTATAAATATTTGTATTCCTACAGTGCGAGGATCGTCTTTAATCGTCAGAATCTGACGTCTACAGACGTCAGATTCTGACGATTAAATTCGATCCCTGCACTGTAAAGGTTAAGCCTATCATATACATGTTTTTGTCTGCAGATGAGAAAACTGGAAAATCGTGTTTGCCCTCCAGATTTAGAGGTTAGAAAAGTAGGCCTATGGTAAGATAGCTGGCTACATGTCCCCCGCAACAGCTTGGTTCATGGATGTTTTGCACCAAAACATAATTAATTACAAATAAAGTGAAAAGTACAAATAACAAATAAAAGTCAGGAGACCATAGTTAAGACAAAAAAATGCCGCTACCACTATGGCCACCTTTCACACAAGAAAACATAATTTCAAGATATTCAAGTTGCAAAAGGGTCAAAGATTATAATGAAAACGATATTGTACCAGTGATTACATAATAAATATCTACAAACATGCAAAAATGTAGATTGATTTATACAGATATATTTCAAATATATAGCAAAATGATAATGAGACGGTCGTCCCAACAAAAATGTAAACTAGCTTGTCATGATATCATAATAATAATAAAATAATATTATGTCAATACAGCTTGTGCAGAGCCAAAAGGCAGCAACTGCACACTTGTAATGTAAGCGGATGCTGCCCTTTGGCTCAACAAGGAAGAATGAAACAAAGCACTTTACTCAGCTCCAATGGAAACAAAAGGTCGGCAGACCCGACCCTTTGGTACCATCAGAGCGAAAAAGGAAATTATGAAAGAGTAAAATGAAATATGGTTTAACATGCTAAATAACATTAAAATCAATTTTGATTCAACATGTTACATATATAACAGTGATTTATATTACATACAGTATTATATTTACTAATACAGAATTTTTTAATGTATTCAGTGAAACCAGTCATACTGTGTGTAGTTGCTTTATTTAATATTATTAAAGGTGTATTGTTAATGACAATGGGTAATTGATATCTAATGCATTTACATGAGAATTCGTGTTTAACTATGGGGTTTCGCAAATTAGTGCATCCTCTAGTATTGTAATTGTGAGTTTCTAAACCAGTTTGGAAAGTAAAATTTTGAAAATACACAGGAAGACAATTATTTGTATATTTAAAATAAAATTTTAGCTGTTGAACATAATGTAGGTCATATATTTTTAATACGTTAAGCTTCTTAAATATGGGATCAGTATGAGAAAAGAAATGACTTTTGTCTATTATTCGAATAGCCTTTTTTGCAATTTGTGGATACGCTTAGAGTCGTGTCCCCATGCCAGTAAACAATAATTAAGATGCGGGAGGATAAGAGAATTGTAAATTGTTAGGAGTGTTGTTTGAGGGAGCTGGTATTTTAATTTATTAATTATTCCTATAGTTTTTGAAATTTTATTTGCTACTTTGGTCACATGACTTTTCCAAATTAGATGTTTGTGCAAAATTAGTCCTAGAAAATCAAATTGTTCAACACACTCAATTTTTTCATTGTTTATTTCTATCTTTGGAATTTCTAAGCGTTTTTTGGGCTGATAAAATAACATAAATTTAGATTTCTGTGTATTTAAAGTAAGTTTGTTTGCCCTTAACCATAGCCTAATTTTGTCCAATTCGTTATTCAACATTTTTATGTTTACTTTTGTGTTATTTTTAAAATAGAAGTCACTTAAATTGGCTAAAAGTGTGGTGTCATCTGCGTAAATAATAGTTTTAAAAATAGTGCTAGCAAAATGTATATCATTCATATAGATTATTAATAAAAGCGGACCTAAAATCGATCCTTGTGGGACTCCAGTTAAAATATTTGTGAAGGCTGATCTAATATTATTTATTTCGACGCATTTAAGTTTGTCTAGTAAAATTGTATGGTTTAGGGTATCAAATGCTTTGGATAAGTCCAAATATATGGTTATCGGTATATTGCCTTTTTCCATTCTACTTGTAATAGTGTCGATGATGTCAAGGGCAGCCAATTCAGTAGAATGTTTACTACGAAAGCCGTATTGTCCTTCATAATAAAGATTGTTTAATGTAAAATAGTTATTTATTTGGTTGTAAATTACACGTTCAAATATCTTTGACAGTGCTGGTAAAAGAGATATTGGTCGATAATTATTTATAGAGGTAGGATCACCTTTTTTGAAAAGAGGAATGACTTTTGCTAATTTAAGATTGTCTGGGAAAATGCCTGTGGTTAGTGATTGGTTTACTGTTGTTGTCACAGCTTTTATTAAATCGAATTTAACAGATTTTATTAAGAAAGTTGATATATCGTCTACACCTGTACTGTTTTTGTGAGGAATATTATCAAAAATTTTGGATATGGCGTCTTCGGTAACTAGTTGAAATAAAAATAATTTGGAAGTTGGGCTCTTCAAATATTTTTTATGTGAATCTGGTTCAACATCGTTGAGTTTTGAAGCCAGAGTGTGACCAATGTTGACAAAATACTGATTGAAGTGATTCACAATGGTTTGAGTTTTACTAGTTATATTATTATCTATTAACATTTTGTCGGGCGAAATTGTCTTTTTTGTACTTAAAATATTTTTTATAGCTGACCATGTTTTTTTAATGTTAAATGCGTATTTAGTAAAGAGAGAATGGTAATAAGTTTTCTTCGCGATGAAAATACTTCTTTTTAAGATAACGTTAAGCGTACGGAGATTTATTTTTCTTTGCTCATAGTCAAGCGAGTTAGTAGGAGTGTTTTTAAGATCTCGATACAATGTGTCACGTCTTTTAATTGATTTTATAATTCCAGCTGTGATCCACTCTGATTTTGCGTGTTTAAATTTATTAAATTTTACTTTCTTGCGGGATAAGTTGTTTTGTTTTGCTTTAGTTAAAACGTTCTCAATTATACGATAATTTGTATTGGGGTCTGAAGTTAAATCTGCACTAATTTTTTCATTCAGATTTGCTGATCTTATTTCGGTTTTGAAATTATTTAGAGAATCAGACGAAATGTTATTTACATAGATGTATTTATTAACCGGTGTTTGAGTATGATTAATGTTTATGGAAAGTAGATAGGGAAAATGATCTGATATGTTACTAGTTAATATGCAGGCTGATGTATCTATGAGATTGTAAGTTAACTTACAAAAGAAATTGTCTATGAGTGAACCTGACTTCTCGGATAATCTCGTTGGAAGAGTAATATGGGGGTAAAAACTATGTGATGTTATGGTGTCAAAAAATTCATTAAAAATAGGTTTTTGGTTTACTTTAAGTAAGTTTATATTAAAGTCACCTGTTAGAACTATTTCGCATTTGTTATTATCTAATTTATTGAAAATAGGGACTAGTTCATTTATGAAGGATTGGTAGTTCTCATTTCTTTCGCGTGGGGGCCTGTATACGTTTCCTAGAATAATTTTTTCGTTTAAATTTTCTATTTCAATAAAGAGACCTTCCCAAGTAGTGTTTTTTTTGTATAAAGGTAATAATTTGTGTTTATAAAGTTCATTTAAGTATATAGCTAGACCTCCATGAGAGGTGCATATTGATCCCTGTGAAATCATATTATAGCCAGGAATTTGTATTAATCTTAGATCTGAATCGTCGGACAGCCAGGTTTCTTGGAGACAAATAGCGCTAAATTCAAATTGGTGCTGTTTTAATTCATTTAATAATATCTGTAATTGGTCGAATTTGGCGTGTATGGATTGAATATTAAGACTTAAAACAGTGAAATGTTTTCTTCGTTCTATACAAAAAGATATGAATTCATTATTATTAACGTAAGGAGAGTGCTTAATAATGTTAAAATCTTCTATTTTACTTTCATCGCGATCATTATTATTTACTAGATTTAACACTTGATTTAAGGAGTTATTGTTGACTCCTCCATACTTCTTTAATACATATTCTTCAGTTGGCATGGTAAAATTTAAAAAAAATATAATACTAGTGACAAGCTATGCAATCTATTAATGCAATGTAGATAAATATGTGTGCTCATAGGTACAACAACTGTTAACATGTTTAACAAGGTTGGGACAACAGAAAAGCTAGAAAAAATGGAACAAATAATTGAAAAATTAGAAAAATAAAAACATAAAAAAGAAGCTAGGAAAAAGTGAAGTGTGCAGAACATGTCAGTGGATCAACTATGGACCACTGACGTGTGTCGTTTGCCAGAATGTGTATTAACATTATCGAATCAATATATTTACAATCAAATATAGTGTTCATAAGTTACATTGAGTTTCATTGAGAAGTTAATTACATGAGCTAAACGAGTCAACAAACTACAATCAATACAAAAACTTATTATTATATACAGTTCAAATAAATGTACAACAGAGAGGGCATACGGTTCTGGACGATGGTGTGAGTTGAGTGAGACATTCATGGGTGTCAGAGAGCATTGGTGAGGGTGGGGAGAGATACAGGTGTACATAAACCCTGTACATGAGTAACCAGGTAACCACGTAACAAGCTGATTGGGTTGAAACCTCCCCGGCTGAACAAACAGTCAACAGTCAACTCACACGCCCCCCCCCCTTCGTCGAGAAGGGGGAGGGGGAGTTAACGCTTTAATCACCAGATTTGTGAAAGTTAAGTTAGAATATACTGATATATGGAAATGAGAACACAAAAACAGCAATTTCCTGACGTTGGTTGGAAAATTAATAAGAAACTGCTACATCTTGGCGGTAAAAATATAATTGGAATGTGGATATTAAGGCAGGAAAGACTACTTTCAATCAAATTAAACAGGATGTATTGTTATTTTAAACTGTGAGAATTGTCCAACCTTAATAAAATCAGTGGTGTATCTCAACAACAAATTATAGTAAGGAAAACAACATTTAACATTTTGAGCAACAAAATTAGAAGACATGTAAATAAAGAATTAAGACTACGTTTATAAATTCCGAAGCATTATTTCTCTACGTTTATAAATTCCGAAGCATTATTTTTTATGATATTGGGATATTTAAAGTCATTGCAATCAATATGTTCATTCATTCGAGTGTTTTACAATGATGTTAAAATCGTCACATTGACATGGTTCGTAAGGTTTACGAAATAAGCAAGATAGTTTATCAATGCACAGGTGATTTACCATGGTTAAGCAAGAACCTAGGCCAGGGCGTGATTTACACAAAATGTAGCTTATTACAAACAGTAATTGTTAAGTATGTTTATATATAAATATACATACATATACATACGTATACATATATACACACACATATATATAAATAGTGCGAACATGCAAAAAATAGTGACCAGCTTGAATCTCACTATAAGGCTCAATCAGATTGGAATCAATGACAGTGAATTGCTTAATAATTTTGAAACAAACAACGATAACATTATTATTTTGTGTATAGCTTAAAATAAACTAACAAAAATAACAAACTAAGATATGTGTTCAACCAGGAGTTTAAGGTTTACTATACCTCTTAATTGTTCATTGTTCGTTGGTGGAATCAAGTGATAATCAGTTGATAATATCGTTACCAGCACGGTTCAGAAGTTGTTGATTTAAAGTGGTCAAATCTTCCGTTATAACATACTTTGAACCCTTTAGCTCACGACGTGCTCTTACCACTCTCTGTTTAATATCCCTATTATGAAAACGAACAATGATGGCTGGTGGCTTGTCATCGCGAGCCCGACCAATGCGATGAGAGGCTTCAATGTCTTTTTCATTTATTGATTTAAGTTGTAGTTTTTGGTGGATGATGCCTACAACTTCCTTTTTAACATCTTCGTTTTCCTGCACTTGGTGGCCATGTATCCTCAAACACCATCTGCGTCCATATTGCTCATTTTCGTTACACCAACGCATAGTTTCTTTCCACGAGGCCAGGTTGCTGTTTTCATTTTTGGTAATTTCTGACAGTCTATCTTCATTTTCCTTCATACGCTTTTTCAAATCAGTATTTTCACGTCTCATCAAATCATTCTCACCACTGATGATATCCAGCTGTGCCTCAAGAGCGGTCAGCTTTGCCGTAACACTATCTAAGATTTCATTTTTTAGGTCGGCCAGGGCTTTTCGGATGGTGGTATCAACCGACTCGTTAATTGTTGCTCTCAACTCCGACATCCCGATATTCACGAACACTTCATCGTCACCAGAAGACTGTCTCTCAAGGAATGTTCTTGTTTTTTTATCTGGTTGTCTATTAGCTTTATCTTTCTTATGGGACCCTGTCTTTTGACTGTCTCCCATTGTTGTGGTTGCTGATACAATATACTAGTCTGAGGAAAAAGTATTAGACCAGGTAGGCCTAGTCACAAACAGCTGACGGTCGTTGACACTGCTGATCAGCTCAGTGAAGGCTCAACCCTCCCGGATTAGTGTGTTGTTGTGTGCGTGGAGCTAACTTAATATCTCGAGCGTACAGCTGTACATACAAATTCTCAACAAAGGATATTAATAAAACTCATTTTTCTCCCACGATAGGATCATCTACGCACTGAAACTGTGCTTGTCCACTCCAATATCCTTAAATAAACATTCTGGCACACATTATTACTCACACATGATGATTGAAACTTTATATTACATGAGAAATCCTGGAGCAGAAAAATGTACGTCTGCTCCCTCTCAAATCTCCCGTGTTGTGTTGTGTCAGCCAGTTAATGTTTCCCACGTCCTACAATTTGTCAACATTTTCCGTCCCGTCTCGATTTATTATACTTATAATTTATCTCCGTCAAATCCATGATGACACATAATTGATTCGCGGACCATTAGACATACATATTGTGAATATAATATAATTTCAGGCTACATAATATAAATATTAGGCTACCCAGTTCACGATTGAGAGCAGTCATAATTGGGACCAAATCTTCATTCTGAAGCAGCACACGCCTTCAGAGATCAAGTGACAGTTGAAGGCGGCCATACATCATACATGACAATGCATGAACGATAATTTGAAAATATTTGAATTTTAGTAATAATAAAAAAATATTGCTGCGCCGGAATGCACTGTGCAGTGGCAATAAATTTCGCTAAATTATATCCAAATTGAAAAACTATTGCGGTATAACGATATATATTAGGAAAAGTAACAAAAAGCCTTATAACACTTTCTTGTTGTTCATCTTTTACCCAACATGATGTTTCAAGCATCGTTTAACCTGTATAAACACTTTCACTGAGCAACTCGTGAGATCAGCTTTCTTTCCAATATGAAGGTGTTCGTAAATAGTAGTGGTGAGATTCACGATTGCAGTGCCATAACACGGTTAGTTTTTAATCCCCCACAACCCACACCCTAGACCTGAGGGGGTTTAAGTAATTACTTGAACCACCTCGGGTCGAAGGGGTTTAAGTTATTACTTAAACCCCCTCGGATTTTCAGGTCAAGGTGTTTTGAGTAATTTCTTCAAACCCTGGAGTCGAGGAGGTTTATGTAATTACTTAAACCCCTCGGATTCTCAGGTCGAGGGGTTTTAAGTAATTACCTAAACTCTCTCGGGTCGAAGGGGTTTTAAGTAATTACTTAAACCTCCTCGGATTCTCAGGTTGAGGGATTTGAGTAATTATTTAAACCCCCTCGGGTTCTCAGGTCGAGGGTGTGGGTTGTGTGTCGTGGGGGTTTAAGAACTAACCCCATAACAATTGTGTATGCTGTGATTATAGTCGTAGCAGAATCATTACTTCAATGTGCACACACTTGTAAAGCTTTGAAAGGATATAGAATAAACCTCAAGTAATTTTGTAATTTCAATATCATACTGGTTGATTGTTATGAATTAGGCTGATTACGATTCCACATTTCAGCTTTCAATCCTTTTGTGCCCAGATTGTATGCAACCCTTACAGTGCGAGGATCGACTTTAGACGTCAGAATCTGACGTCTGTAGACGTCAGATTCTGACGACTAAAGTCGGTCCCCACATTGTAAGAGCAGAAATATTTATAATGGCCGTTGACCCATAACATAGGTATTCAACTAAACCAGAAATATTTGTATGCTATTGAATGCTATTGTACAATCATAGGTAAATAAATATGTTTGTACTAAATAAACCAGAAAGACCTGAAAAAGACATTTATGATGATTCTAACCTGAAAAAACCTTTTGGCCTCCAAGATATTCAAAAAAAATCGGCACTTTAAGGGATAACCCTTAAAGCACTGAGCTAAGAAATTTAAATTTTCAGCCACTTGAAGTTTTGTCTCGCTACTGCGACCCACAACTTCAAGTGACAGAAAATTTGTGTTATTTGTGAAATTTAAGTCCCAACATATATCAATGTTCAAAGATTGGAAGCGTATTTTACTTTTAACAACTGGTTATCAGGGGTTATACAGGTGCTAGTAAAATCACAGAATGTCCACTGTAGTCGACATCAGCACTTAAAGGGTTAATTTTCAGGGGTTAAACGGTCATATCAAATGTATGATATGCAAACGGTGTTCATTTCATTTCAGCACTCGTCCAATGAATAAGGTGTGAGCCTTTAGGCGAACACCTTATTCATTGGAAATGTGCTATATTTAACCATATTGCACGAAAAATGAACAACGTTTGTATTTTCTCACACGATCGAGTCATATACGACATAACTGTCATAGATTGCAGTTCAACTACAGCTTAGAGTGTGGTATGGGTTGATACCGATATACGTCTCACAGTGAAAATCACTATACAGAGTGTGAGAAGCAAAAGATATTAATCCTCTATTTGTGTCAGGTGAAACAAATATCATTTTTTTCATATCAAAATGCTTCTTTCAAGAGCAAAACAAAATATAACATTGTTATTTGTAAATTCAGGGATCAAAAGGTAAAAATAATTGCAATATAGTATATTTGTTTTAATGCGCTCAAAAAGTTTTATGGGTTTGAATGTCATATTTGTGATTTTGTCCATGACAATTGTTGAGGATGTTGAGATATAAGGGGTCAGAAGTGAGCATGACATTTTTGAAATAAGCATAGTCAAATTTATCAAAACAGGTCTCAAAAAACTTTTACCCAACTTCGGCACTTTTTTAGAAACTATATTCCTCAATTTCGACAAGGAATATATAAGACTTATAATCCTTGCTTTAACCAACAAATTGATTAATCTGGGTCCTATATAACATGCATTAGTACAATTGTCCTACATTTATCTTTATTTGTATTTCGCCTGACAAAAAAATCAGGCTTTAGGCCACTTTTGTGCATATACAGGCTAAATTAGGCCAGGAGAATCTACTGAGGGTGGTGAGATGACACTGCCCTCCAGCTCTGGAGGTCCAGCATGCTGCCTCTCGGTCACAGAGGCTACCCACAATACTGAGACAATCATACAATTTATCTATAATTTATTTGTATTTCGCCTGACAGAACAGGCCATCAAAAATTATTTTTTAAGCAAAATCGCTTAAATCAAATTCGAAAAATAACAGCACTTTTCGTTCACTTCATATTTACCACAAACATCTAATTTAAGCTTCATAATCCGTCTCTACAATGAACAAAACATATAGTTATGTTGTATAAATGTAACAATACTTGCTTTTATACGTTACGTATGTCGATGTAATCAATTACTTCAGACATCAGTCTGATTTAGTACTCTCACTAAATTAAACAATGTCTAAGAAGTTTGGTTTTGTCCAAAAATAATTGTTGACACGCTTCAACCTAGTCATTAAGCGACACCTGGTGTAAAAGAAAAGACAACGCGAATCTCCACCTGGTGAGTAGATACAGCTATAATATGTTGTTTATCGTCTCACACATAATACACACCCATAGACTTACATGGATTACGGCCCATACGCGTGGGCCTCGCAACATTCATTAGGTGAAACAATGTATATAAACCTATATATTATTTAATCATTAGGACATACTCTATAAATATAAAATATGAAAACGTGTGCTTAGACATGGGGTTTTTCTTCTATTTTCATGTGGAAATGTTAGGTCCTAATCTACTCTCTGAGCGTTACCAATACACGGGAACTATCAAATGTAGCATATGCCCTGTTACTACCAGCGTAGGGATTACATTTTATATCTATCTTTCCCGATTTCGATGTTTTTGGAGCAAGAAATGGTCAACCAATCTTATTGAATTGGTATCAAAATGATATAAATATAATATTTAAACCCAAGCCTTTTGTAAATTGCCACATTTTAAAATGATCCCTTGCTTCATTTCTCACGCTACGTTTGTCTCAGTTTGGTACTTGTATTTCAGTCAACCCTTACAATACTGAAATATTTCGCATAAACCATTGAGATCAAAGGGTTTTCTCAATTTGAAATCTTCATAAATGCCATAGTTAGCTCTTTCTGCTTCATTTGAAGACGTATGTTATGGGTCCACGGTCAGTAGAAATATTGTAATTCTTTCAGTGCGGGAATCGTCTTTAGACGTCAGATTCTGCCGTGTACATACGGCAAATTCTGACGTATAAAGACGGTCTCCGCCCTGAAAGGGTTAATACTAGGTTAAAGGCATTTAACCCTTAAAGGCCTCACGATGCATTAAAACATCATATTACATCCCTGAAAAAAGACGTAACGTAAAACCGGGGGTTTTAGAACGAAAATTTCCGTGAAACTGGTATACCAATAATATGCAATTTTCTATAATTTTTGAACCACATCAAATCATCTTCATCCACTACAAGTCGAGAATTGCAATTCGCGACTTGTAGTGGATGAAGATGACAATGCTAAATTCAGGCTTGGAAGGGTCCACCTTTATGATAACCATGAAGATGCTTTGATTCCCTTGGCAAAATCAACTTTTTTTTAAGAACTCATTTTATTCATTCCATGTCTGAGACATACTGCACATCAAGGACTTAACCAGAGACCCATCCAGCCGTCTTTTTGAAGGGCCTATTTTCAGCTTGGATGCAGAAAAATATAGCCAGATTCCACCAAATTGCATTGTGGGAGGACCCCAGACCCCGTCTAGTCCTGGCCCAACAATAAGTAAATTTGGACTCCCTTTTATCATTTTCTGGCTAAGTCCTTGCTGCGCATAACTATTATTTTTAAGGGTTTCCACTCAGTTATTTCTGTTTTGATTAAGCAATTGATTAACCCTTAAAGCGCTGAAATATTTTTGCAAAAACATGGAGGTTTTTTTCAATTTTAAGTCATCATAAATGTTGTAGTTAGCTTTTTCTGATTCATTTGAATATCGGTGTTACGGTCATTATAAATAGTTTGTATTTCACTTACAGCGCGTGGGTTGACTTTAGACGTCAGAATCTGACGTCTAGAGTCGATTCCCGTGCTGTAACGGTTAAGAATAATTTGTTTGTTTCGTTCATGATCCGTTACATGATCCGTTAATTAAATTAATTGATTAACGATTTCATAAGAGGCTAAATCTTTATTGTTATCCCAATTTCCAATTTTAAATTACCGATTGAAATATACAAGTATTTGTTAAAATAAATAACTCTCAAAATATTTTTATTACAACACTAAAATTTTCTGGTATAAGCCATGAAGACAGAAGGTTTTTTTTAATTTGAAATCATTATAAATGTCTTAGTTATATCTCTCCACTTCATCTATATGGGTCTACGGCCATTTTACAGTTTTGATTTTTTCAGCGTGAGGATCGATTTTAGACGTCAAAATCTGTCTAAAGTCGATTCTCGCACTGAAAGGGTTAGTTTTTCCAACTTTAAATTAACCAATAAAATATACAAGTATTTTTTAAAATAAAGATCTCTCAATTTTTTTTTTACCCTTACAACGCTAAAATCTTCTGGTATAAGCCATAAAGACCGAAAGTTTTTTTAATTTAAAATCATTAAGCGCATTCGAGTGGCTGTTTTCGTTTTGTTTTTCGTTTTGTTATTATCCTACTCGAATGGCTGTATGATTTTTTTCCGTCGTCGACGTAACGAAACTGAAAAAATCACCGTCAAATTTTCGTTGAATGACCTTTGACCTCACATCAAATTTTGACGGAAATATATCGATAACGAAAACAGCCACTCGAATGGACCAATTATGAATGTCTTAGTTCGATCTTTCCGCTTCATTTGAATACTCATATTATATGGGTCTACGGCCAATTATACAGCTTTGATTCTTTCAGCGGATCGACTATAGACGTCAGAATCTGACGTCTAAAATCGGTCCCAGCGCTAAAAGAGTTAAAGTTGTCTGGAAACGTATATACGGCCCCAGCATCACAAGGATTATTAACCCTTTCAAGCCTGATTTTACAATTGTCATCTTCATCCACTACAAGTCGCGAATTGATGTCGCAATTCTCAACTTGCAGTGGACGAAAATGACTTGAAGTGGGTGAAAAATAAATAAAAAATTGTTATTATTAAAACAGCGTCATGACAATGTTCGTTCTAAAATGTTCTAAAGTGTAGGAAATTCAATCATTCTTCAGAGATGCAAAATGATGTTTTGACGCATCGTGAGGGTTAAAAGGGTTAAAGCGCTGAAATATATTTATATAACTCATGGAGACCAAAGGGTGTTTTCAATTTAAAATCATCATAAATGTCTTAGTCAGCTCTTTCTGATTCATTTGAATACCTGCCATTATAAATATTTTTACTCTTTTAGTACGAGGATCGACTTTAGACGTCAGAATCTGACGTCTACAGACGTCAGATTTTGACGACTCAAGTCTATTACATACATGTTTTTGTCTGGAGAAGGGAAAACAAGAAAATTGTTTTTAAGCTCAAGATTTAGAGGTTAAATCAGTATGGGTAAGATAGCTGGCTGCACGTCCCCCGACACAGCTTGGTTTATGGATGCTTCGCGCACATGTCAGCCAGGTATGTAAATGGTTTCCACGTCTTACAATTTGTCAACATTTTCCGCCCGGTCTCGATGTATTGTAATGTAACTATAATTCATCTCCGTCAAATCTATGATGACATATAATTGATTCGCGGACCATTAGACATACATATTATAAATATAATATAATATCAGGCTACATAAATTAAATATTAGACTACCTAGTTCACTGTTGAGAGCAGTAGCGGCATTGACTTGTCTGAATCTGCTGCGACTATAATCACATAGAGGCAATATAACACTTTCTTGTTGTTCATCTTTTACCTAAAATGATGTTTCAAGCATCGTGTAACCTGAGGATTAATAGAAACATTTCGACTGAACAACTCAGCTTTCTTTCCAATATGAAGGTGTTCGTAAATAGTAGTAGCCCGGGGGGGGTGGGGGGGGAGTGGTACTCGTCTTAGAAATGGGTAGAGGTGTGCCTCCAGTGTTGTCAAAATCTGACCCTCATGGTTCAAAAGACACCCTGTCCAATTTTTAAATTAACCTGAGTTTAATTGATTGGCTTATGGGTAACTACTACCAATATGCTTCGTGTTTTAATGATCTTTTTAAGCTCTATATATTTGTATAAGCTCAAAAAATACAACCTGTGGCAAAGCTGGAAGCTCAAAAAGGCACCCTGTCCAGCGGCACATCCCCAGTACTCCCAAGTATAGGAGTGTTGGTTGGTTCTTATGAATTAGGCTGATGACAATTCACATTTCAGCTTTCAATCATTTTGTGCCCAGATTGTTGTTAACCCTTGGAGCGCAAGGATCGACTTTAGTCGTCAGAATCTGAAGTCTACAACGTCAGATTCTGACGACTAACGTCGGTCCCTGCACTGTAAAATTATCACATATTTCTAATGGCCGGAGACCCATAACATAGGTATTCAAATGAACCAGAAAGACTTGAATAAGACATTTATGATGATTCTAAACTGAAAAAACCTTTTGGCCTCCAAGATATTAAAAAAAATCGGCACTTTAAGGGATAACCCTTAAAGCACTGAGCTAAGAAATTTAAATTTTCAGCCACTTGAAGTTGCGTCTCGCTACCGCGATCCACAACTTCAAGAGACTGAAAATCTGTGTTATTTGTGAAATGTAAGTCCCAACATATAACAGTGTTTTAAGATTGAAAGCATATTTTACTTTCAACAACTGGTTATCAGTGGTTATACAGGTGCTAGTAAAATCACAGAATGTCTACTGTAGTCGACATCAGCACTTAAAGGGTTAATTTTCAGGGGTTAAACGGTCAAATCAAATGTATGATATGCAAACGGTGTTCATTTCAGTGCGATATGGGAAAATACAGCACTCGCTCAATGAATAAGGTGTGAGCCTTTAGGCGAAGACCTTATTTATTGGACATGTGCTATATTTAACCATATAGCACGAAAAATGAACAACGTTTGTATTTTCTCACATGAACAAGTCATAAATGACATAACTGTCATAGATTGCAGTTCAACTACAGCTTATAGAGTGTGATATGGGCTGATACCGATATACGTCTCACAGTGAAAATCACTGCACACAGTGTGAGAAGCAAAGGAGATTTGTAATCACTTTATTTGTGTCAGGTGAAACAAATATCTTTTTTTTCATATCAAAATGCGTCTTTCAACAGAAAAACAAATTATAACATTGTTATTTGTAAATTCAGGGATCAAAAGGTTAAAATGATTGCAACATAGTATATTTCTTTGCTGCGCTCAAATGGTTTTATGAGTTAGAATGTCATATTTGTGATTTTGCCAATGACAATGGTTGATTATGTTGAGATATTAGGGGTCAAAATTTAACATGACATCTTGAAATCACCATAGTCAAATTTATTAAAACAGGTTTAAAAAAACTTTTACCCAACTTCGGCACTTTTTTAGAGACTATATTCCTCAATTTCGACCAGACTATAACCAACAAATTGATTAACCTAGGCCCTATGATAACATGCATTTGAGCTGAAACAGACCCAGATCTGCTCATGTTTGTAGACAATAGTAAAATTTTCTTTCATTTATCTATATTTGTATTTCGCCGGACAAAAGATGAAATGAATCAGGCTTTAAGACACTTTTGTGCACATACAGGCTAAATTGGGCCAGGAGAACCTCCTGAGGATGGTGAGATGACACTACCTTCCAGACAGGATGGGATCCGAAATTCAAACCCTGGAGGTCTGAGGCCAAGCACGCTACATTTTTTAGTAGAATTTGGCATGCAGTTGTTTTTACACAATTTGGGAACGCTCATTCCAAATTTGCCCCATGCCAAGCTATATTTTGTGTTTTTCCTACTCAAAATTCAAAAACAAAATGGCCGCCAAAATTAGTGAAATGTCACAACTTTACACCACGGCTTGGCTTACAATGAACATAAAAACATCATTTCGGTGTATTAAAACCCACCTGAGCAACATACTTAAAGTCCCCTGAATTTCACCTTGCGCGTTTGCCGCTAGAGGACAAAATCCAAAATGGCCGCCACTGCAAGGCAAAGTGCTATAACGTTGCTTCCAAATAACGTAGAGATGTGTTTTTGGTGTCTACATATAGGTTTTTCACACCCGGGAAATCAATTCAGAGCCGTGATAACATATATTATCAATATTTCACAAAGTTATGGGGGAAAAAACAAATGTTGCGCCAGGAAAACGACACATCGTAGGCCAGTGTAATAATAATGATCGATTTAATAAAGTCATTATTTCAAATTTAGTAGCCGAGGGAAACAAACGTAATATCCGGCATGTTGTAAAAATGTTTAGACTATTGACAAAAAATAGTTTATGATTGTTGATCACTGTCCGGCACCAGATAACCTGTCGCTCACCATATATCCGTTCTAGGCTTATTAGTATGTGGCCTAAGCGATATCCACCTGCATCGTGTTTTTACAGTACCGTAAGGGAGAAAGAAATAACTTAAATGTGCGTTGGCCACGGGTGGCCCCCTCCTGCCCAAGCCCTGTACTAGGGTTAAGGAAAACATGAAGGTAATCCATCAATGTGGTTTGCATAACCATGGCAATAATGACACACATACATGTTCCGTTCCTATTGAGACAAGAAGTCGTTTAAATTTAACAATTTATGATTCTAGTAACTAGGTATATTGTGCTGATTAAAACGTGCACATCACATAAAAATTATGTTTCCCAATCGGATTAACAATTTACATAATCATGATAATAGTATCATCTTAATTTTTATATTTTTGATCAGAATAGATACCGTACAAAAGCCTGGTAATGCGCTGATAACACAGTTTTCAGACACAATTGAACGAATAAAGTACCAACCATCGGCTCAGAGATCCACACAAAACCGTAATGTAGGCTACACATATTTCTACTTTCCCAACTTGAATGAGATAGATGATATCACCATCAATAACTATGATAAAATACAGTTACACGATATCGGAAATCTGTCATTTAGTGCAGAAGTTGACTTATGTATGTTTTGGGCATATAAGATCGATGGTTGAGGACACGCTAGGGTAATGTTGAAAATACTGTCATGAACAAGTCACCAAAGATTATTGGGTACACTATTGCAACAAGATATGATGCAGAATATGTGGTAATTGGGGCAATAATACCGTTCGCAGCACGATCAGGATGTTTTTATAAAGTTTAACATAAAATACAGAAACTTTCTAGATGTGGTCGAGATATGGTAGAATGTATGAGGAATCAGTAGGTTCTGGTCATGCATGCTTCTAATCAGATATAAGCTATCACTCTCACATAATATACAATAACCCAACAGGTTCATTTGTGTCTTTAAGTGGCATGGGAGCGACCACCCTATTTTGCAGGAAGAGGTATCAATGCTAAAGACAATAAGTCTTACCATATATAAAGTGATGAAATCATATGATGGACGTGAAGATATTTAGGTCCATAATAACTATATGTCTCCTCCAAACAGAGTAGATTAGTTATCATTCATACAGAGTATTTATTACTTATCTAATATATTCTTTTGTATTAAACATCGATCGTCTAAAAATCTATGCAAGACACATGTATCCTACCTCAAAAACATTTCCATGCACACTGCGATGTTATCTCAGATGAATATATAACGGATTACGTACAGAATCAGGGAGGAGGGCAATACAGTTCCAGTTCGATGTTCAAATTCACCACTTTTGGTAAAGAACAATGACATTCAACTATTTAATGAACACTGGTATTTAAGTGTGAACAATACTGAGGTACATGATAAGACGTTAAATGTTATTACGGCAATCAAACTGTCAGATACTGACAATGTAGGAACTGAATAAACTTGCTCATTCTGCTTTTGAAACGTTCTCATCATAGCAATGCCTAGCTGTGTAAACCTAGAACTGGTGATATTTATCGTACCATTGAGCCGTCTTAATGGCTTCCACAACACCAGCACATCAATTCTAAAAGAAAGACATTTAAATTAAGTCATAAACACCCAGAACTAGAACTTAAGCCAATTGGAGTATTTCAATGTATCCTCTTCGTCAATAACCCCTGCCACAAAAAGTGTATATTGTTTCTGTTATATTTTAGGCCTGCTTAGCAATAAATACAGCTCTGGCCAGATAACAATTTTATTAACGTCTATGAGATTGTGGTTGGAGCTTCATCGATGGACAACTGCAACTAGTTCTCGTGTATAAGCTTCCTGCACAACCTGAAGAACTATCACATTTAGTTTGATTAAGTGTGAATTAGGATCACGAGAAAGTAGCTAATGGCATCCTATCAAGGAGTCAGTACACCAATTCCGAAGCTGCACACATATATTATCAATATATTGATGAGGGTGACTATTCTAGCATTATCATTATGCAATATGATGGCATTCGTGCAAATCTGAGATATATACAACAAGCCTATGTAGCTACAGTGATGAAAGTAACACATGCTACTTTTGTGCAATTTCCTCATAGTTAATGTGATGTTTTCAAATAATCATATTTTTTGCATTCCCCGTAACTACATGTAACATGGAAGTTGAGTTTTTTTATGTTGTGTATTTCTTTTGTATCAGAAAACTATTTAAGCGCCAAAATAACTTCCTACGACATTTAGAAAAATGGTTATAGTACTTGCTGTATATTTGGCGGCCATCTTGGATTTTTCCCTGAAACTACATGTAATATAAAAGTTAGAGGTTATTATTGTATTGTATTAGATTTAGTGGTATTAAAAACCTATATTTAGCCACAAAAAACAACTTTTTATGACTTTTAGAAAAACGTTATGGTACTTCCTGTATTATTGGCGGCCATCTTGGATTTTTTGCGTGATAGTTGACCAGGTCTTGGAACATGAAATTCCTCAAAACAAAAATGTTATTTTGAACACGAAAGTCAAGTTTTTGTGTCCACTGTGCACCCAGACGGGCGGGGGCTCTAGGGTAGTGGTTAGCACCGCTGCCTTTCACGCCAGAGTTCGGTTCCCGGACTCGGCGGTTTGAAAGAAACAAAAATGTTTCTTCCCCATCCACGTGTGAAAGTCAGTATTGCGGGGAGCCTCCGTGACCGAGAGGTGGCGTGCTCGGCCTCAGACCGCCAGGGCTCGAATGTCGAATCCTGTGTCTGGAGGACAGTGTCATCTCAATCATCTCACCATCCTCAGAAGGTTCTCCTGGCCCAGTTTAGCCTATATGTGCACAAAAGTGACCTAAAGCCCTATTCATCTCTCTGTGCACCCAGACATGATGTATAATCATGATAATTGAGACGTTATCTGCTATTTTGGCGGCTATTTTGTTTTGCAATTTTGCGAGGGAAAAACTAAAAATAGAGCTTGGCATGGGGCAGATTTGGAATCAGCTTATCCGAATTGTGTGAAAACAACTGCATGACAAATTCTACTAAAAATTGCCCTACAAACTCTAAGAATGCATCTTTTTGAAAAATGGAACTATTTGTATTTCGCCTGACAGAACAGGCCATCAAAAATTATTTTATAAGCAAAAATTGCTTAAATCAAATTCGGAAAATTACAGCACTTTTTCTTCGCTTCATATTTACCTCAAACATCTAATTTAAGCTTCAGAATTTGTCTCTACAATAAACAACAAATTCAGTTATGTTGTATAAATGTAACAGTACTTGCTTTTATACGCTACATATATCGATTTATTTAATTACTTTAGACAACATTTTGATTTAGTGCTCTCACTAAATAATATAATGTCTAAGAAGATTTGTTTTTGTCCCAAAATAATTTTAACACGCTTGAACCTATAAATTAAGCGACACCTGGTGTAGAAGAGAAGACAACGCGAATCCCCACCTGGTGAGTATATATACAGGTATAATATTTAGTTTATCGTCTCACAGGACAGACTAACAAAGTAACATGTATTATGGCCCATACGCGTGGACCTCGCTGAATTCATTAGGTGAAAAAATGCATATAAACCTATATATTTTCAATCATCAGGACATACTCTATAAACTAAAAATCGAAAAAAGGGTGCTTAGACTTGGGGCTTTCCTTCTATTTTCACGTGGAAATGTTAGGTCCTAATCTACTCTCTGAGCGTTATCAATACACGGGAACTATCGAATGTAGCATATGCCTTGTTACTACCAGCGTAGGGACTACATTTTATATCTATCTTTCCCAATTTCGCTGTTTTTTGGGTAAGAAATGGTCACCCGATCTTATTGAATTGGTATAAAAATGATATAAATATAATATTTAAACCCGAGCCTTTTGTAAATTGCCACATTTTAAAAAAAAATCGTAATTCTCACACTAGATATGCGCTTATGAATATCTGTTGTCTATTTTTTCAACTATTCAACTTGATCATATGCAATAAATGATGGTATTTTTCAAGAATTGTGTTGACCCTTCTTTGTGCACACAAAAATAAAAGGTATAGATAATAAAGATAAAGATAAATCATGTCAGGAAATTGTTTGATTACTCCCCGGGGGTATGTTGAAACTAGGCTCAGTGTGCCGGGGGTACCGGTAGGCCTACGTTGAAACTAGGTTTATCTTACCGGGGGTTCGTTGAAATTAATTTAAAAGAACCCCAGTATTTTGACACCAGAAAAAACTTTTATTCCCCCCTCTATCTCTAGAGTTATCAAATATGATTATTTGATAACTTTTCAAGTACCGTTAGATCCAGATTAAAGTAGATGATTCGCTGACTACACATGGCGGGCGCACCCAAATGCACAAAATGGTTATGTTCTCAAGAGTGGGGCGTCGCTATGTATATATTATGGTTCATTGAAGCAAACGACCAAAGTGCTGTAGATAAAAATAGTTCAGTCAAGTCTATATGTTCAAAAATGCAATCAAAATCTAGCAGACTGCACCATATTTATTATTTATTATAGTCTATAGGTATATATATAATATTATGAATATTGTATAAATTCGTCCGATTATGAGTCCAGCACAGCGTCTTACGTGATACTGTTTCTGTGCGTTCAATTTTTATGCCCAAAAAATGTAGATGTGATGTCATAGATGACTGGCATTGCCTATGTTGAGGCAAGATGGACCGCTATGCGTATATCATCTGCATTATCCCTTAAACTCCCTCATTATCTACATTAACCTATTAAGCTCCCTGGTCATCTACATTAACCCATTAAACTCCCTCGTTATCTAAATTAACCCCTTAAGCTCAATTTGGTATTATTTTATCACACATGGCAAACTTTACATATGCAATAGATAAATGGATAGATAATAACGACTATGACAGCGCGAGAATATTTTTTGTCAGTTGACCCGATAGATCATAATGATATATGGAGTTTAGGCCTAAAGTGTTTCCAGACATCGTGCAAATAAGTTTTTTTGCTAGTTTCCATGTAAATAGAATGTCGTTACATGGAGATAATTATACGTGATTCAAGGGGGGTAATCTGAAACTGTTACACCAGCCCAATTGAGCGACTACTAGAGTGTATTTACTGCCAGTAGTGAAAAGGTTAATTAGTTAATTAATTGATTAATAAATTAATTAATTAACATATTAATTAATTAATTAATTAATTAATTAATTAATTAATTCATTCATTCATTCATTCATTCATAGTGTTAAGTATGAAAATCCCTGTGATGTAGATCTAACATCTTTAGGTCACAGTTTTTTTTTTTATAAATTGATTCTTAGGAATTTATATTCAAGATTCAGAGCAGGGGGTCCGAAAAAATACAACTTTTTGATTATATTTTGTAACTTATACAAAAAACACTTTTTGAAGTGTAGTCTTATTTTATTTGAAATACGCATAACTTTCATTAATATTTCAATATATATAAAGCAGATTTATATATAACCAGCGATAAGACCTTTCAGCTGATCTTCAGTGACGCTGAGTCACTGAGCCGGTGTTGTTTTAATGTTGTGCCAGCGTCTGCGACGCTGGCCCAACGTTGAAACAGCAGCGCCTCAGTGTATCGTGTTTGTTGGGGATGGTTAACATGACTGTTTGGTGAGCCCTGTGTTTGGCCCAGCGACATGGATTACATATCTTCCCTTCCTCTAGGTCAGATAACGTGTAGTTTTACAGAAGTAAAAACTTGCTGAACAACATCTTAAACGAAGTGAAGAACTACAACCTGAGAAAATACTGTCATTTGAAATAAAAAACATGGTTTAAAGGCTAACATGATGTTCGACAAAACTAATTTGTATTTCGCGACATGCAAGTTGAGACTTGATGAAATTAAAGTAGTTTTTTGTCGAACTACATGTTAATTTTAACAAGCACTAAGTTGTTTTTCCACAATTGTAACATGTATTTCAACAGAGCTAAGATGTAGTTCAACAACATTATCTTGTATTTCTACAGGTCTAACTTGCATTGCGACAACTATAACTTGTATTTGTGGTGGCCCTAAAAAGCCACCGTAATTAACACTGGAACAACTAAACCAAATATTTATTATATTGACGCTCCATTAATTTCACATTACATGCCAATTCTCATCAGGTTCTGTAGATCCGGTAATATTCGCAAGGTTTCATTTTTCGCGAATTTCGCGAAAATTATAATTATGAGTGTTATACTTATCATCGAAATCGAACATTTGAGAATTCTAGACTTTGTAAAAAGTTCCCAAATCACAAATTCGCGAAAATCTAAACACGCGAAAATTACCAGATCTACAGTATATATGGTTAATTTTCCGTCTGCCGAATACATACGTCTGCCGAATACGTATATGTCTGCCGAATACATAGGCCTACATGTCGAGTCTGCCGTCTGCGTCTGCCGAATACACAAAGCCCTCCCAGAGCTCTCTCGCTCTTTGTCTCTGGCTGTCTCTATGTTATAAATTCTGCGCCTGCGCACTGGCAGACATCTCCGAGTATAACACAGAATAACTGTGCCATCGTCTAGCCTTGTTCACACAAGTAACTCAGCTAACAAGGGCTTTGAGCCAATGCTAGCCCAATGTTGGTCTGACGTCTTAGACATTGTACCAACCCCAAAACAGCATTCTTTGGTCTAGCTGCTCACAATCATCTCTGCCACCATTTTACCTCTAAAGGTTTGGTCTCAGAGATACGTTTCCATGACCACTATCGACCCTTTTATTTGAATCTAATTACTACTCACACCTAGCTACTTAATGATATAATAAGGATTACATAATATCTGTATTATTAGTGGGCAGACCTGTAGCTTCCGACGTCACGTTGTAGACCTTGTTCATGGCCTTCCAACCGTGCCCTGGATCCACAAATGTATGTTTGGCAGAACATCCTCACTATCAATGATATAATGAGGTATGTTCGCACTTGTCCTAGTGGCAACGCTGGCACAACGCCTGCCCAATGCGCTCAGCTCTGGCATTGCTGACCCAACGCTGGCCCAACTTCATACATGAATACAATGGTTTAATAATAATTGTTTCCCGTTATGCATTGAGCTAATATAACACACTGCTCAACTCAAATAATTCAACTGCATTCTGAAACCATTTTTGCTGTTACTACAGGTCAATTGTTTACAACCTGTTGTAGAAGTGAAGACATCGCGAATCTCCACCTGATAAGTAATACAGGTATAAAATTGTCTTTATTGTCTCACCACACATATACCACCCCCATAGACTTACATGTAGGCTATTATGGCCCATACGCGTGGGCCTCCCAGCATTCTTTAGGTGAAAAAATGTGACAAAGTTCACGTGACAAAAAAAACATGTATCCATCCATTTGTTTCATACATTTTAATTGTCAGTATGTCTGGATACAATAGGTACAAATTATATCGCTATCACGGGGCCACCTAGATGGGGCACCTGTGGCCACCTGTCTGACAGGGCTGTGACCGGCTAGCCCCAGTGGCTGAAACAGGTTCATCGGAGAGGGACACCCGAGAGTGAGTTCCCAAGTTCCCAAGTTCTCGGAACTTCAAGTTCCGAAGTTGCCAAGTTCCCAAAATCCCAAATTCTCAAGTTCCTGGAACTTCAAGTTTCCAAGTTCCCGAAACTTCAAGTTTCCAAATTTCTTGTTTTTAAAATTTAAGTAAAAATTACCTGAACGTTGAGTTATTTGGGAATTTGAAGTTCCGGGAACTTCGGAACTTGAAGTTCCGGGAACTTCGGAACTTGGGAACTTCGGAACTTGAAGTTCCGGAAACTTGGGAACTTCGGAACTTGGGAACTTCGGAACTCACTCTCGGGTGTCCCTCTCGGAGAGGACGACACGGCAAGTGACCGGCGACCTCGGCAGCTAGGGGCCACCAACTACCCGGCATCTAACTCTTTTGCGATGTCATCAGGGAAGCCATTGAAATAGGCCTACATACAGGGACGTGCACAGTTTTGCGTCATACGGGTGGGGGAGGGGTCAAGAGGTGAAACCGAGAAAAATATGGGGGTTCAGGGGGCTCGCCCCGAAAATCCCTTGAAATTTTGACAAATCTGCAGCTCAGGGGGGAGGGGTGTCAGGACTCCTCTAACATCCCCTGTGTACGCCCCTGACATGTACGTTTCGTATTAAATAATTTATCATTTGTGGGTTATCATGATTACCATGACTATGGAAAGTATATATATAATTAAAATTAAGGAATTCAAGTCACAATATCATGACGGCTGGGGGCTGAAACCTTTCGAAAAAAAATCTTATTTAGAGTTTTCCTTATTAACGGGTACAAATAGGGCCCAACATGCCTTAGATTGCAGGAAAAAACCTTTGAAAATCAAAAATTTCACCGGGCGGGCCTCCCAGACCCCGCCCTACCGTAAAATATTCCTTTGTCAAGTTGTAACCCCCCCCCCCCCCCTCGCGTCAGTGAAAAGATAGATCCGCCCCTGAGAGCAATAACACAGGTATTCAAATGAAGCGGGAAGAGCTAACTAAGAGATTTATTTTGATTTAAAATTGAAGAACCCCTTTGGTCGCCATGGTTTAAACAAAAATATCTGGGCGCTTCAAGGGTTAACCTACACTCCGTAGCAGTGTGTGTGCCTACACACTGCTACGCCGTGTGCTGATTCATGCCGACTGCAAGTGGCCTTCCCCGACCCCTTCCACCACCCTCACCCTGTATGAAATGATTACTTGTTTCATTTAAACGAAACTGCCGCTCCGGCAGGATTTTCAGCGTAACGCGACAGTGTTTAAACGGGGACAGTGTAGGGTTAACCCTTAAAGCGCTGATTTTTTTATTTAAATCATAGAAACCAAAGGGTTTTTTTCAATTTGAAATAGTTAGCTATTTCTGATTCATTTGAATACCTATGTTATGGGTCTACGGCCATTAGAAATAGACATATGTTGTAGACGTCATATTCTGACGACTAAAGTTGATCCCCGCACTGTAAGGGTTAGGCTAACCCTTATCCCTCCTTAACCCTCTATATATTTTGTTTTTTTTGAGAACTCCACTTACAAGCGTCGCCTGTACTGAAAGGGTTAATCCAATAAAACACAGCAGGTTGACCAAAGGTTGGGCCAGCGTCGGTTGGGCCAGGGATCGATTTTAGTCGTCAAAATCTGACGTCTAAAGTCGATCCCCACACTGTAAGATTAAAAATATTTCTAATGTCCGTAGACAAATTACAAATTATTTCAGCGCTTCAAGGGTAAAATCAACATTGGTTTGAACAGCGTCTCTTGTTTTCTGAGTGGGTCTAAAAATGTGTTTTCCAATCACCAGGTGGGGTTTCATCTTGCCTGCATACATACAGGAGGCGCGAATAAGGCGTATTAGCGATATTATTTGGACAAAACAGATATATTTAGACATTATATTGTTTAGCGAGTAAAATATATCTGAACGTTGACTGTCATAATAAATTCAATTCTGCTATACATACCACAAGCAATTCTAGTAATATTTATATAATATTATATAAATATTATTTATTAAATGAAAGCATGAGTTTAAAGCTTAATTTTGATGCTGTTGCTAACTATAAGTAAAACGAAATGTGGGTCAAGCACTCACTTCGTTTCTACGTGATAGAAATTTTTTGCATACTTCCCTATGGGAAATTTAAATAATTTTTGACAGCCTGTTTTGCCAGGCAAAAAAGAAAGCAACGAAATAGTTAGGCCACAGTTTTTGATTAATTGGTTCTCAAGAATATGAATAAAGATGAAACATTTCTTATTTGATTTTGTAGCGATAAACTCACACAAAAAACACGTATTTTTATTTTTTACTTATAATAATTTACTTTATTATTTCAATTTATATCAATACATAACGAGACGACGGTGGGATAATATAAAAAAACAAATTATTTTTTTTACTGATTTTCCATTATCGTGATTTGGCGGTCTTGAGAACCAATTAATCAACGAACTCTCGCCTTAGGAACGCACCATTAGATATCTAGGAGGGGGGGGGGGGAGATATGTGGTGAGGCTAGAGGTTTTTTTTTCATCTCCAAAAGATAACAATCTTTTTTGTGCGAAGAACGTCCGACAATTTTTTTTAATGTTTCGTTGAAGTAATGAAATATATTTTGTTGTTGTGTGCCTGCCCTATTATGTACTAACGTTACTAACGTCTTTCTGGTCAACATATTTGTCATCAATTTCGACAACAAACTTTTTTTTTCTGCCCCCATTTTCAAAAAACTTTATTTCCTGACTTTTGTGGTGACAATCTTTTTTTTTTCTACCCCCCCCCCAAATATCAAATGGTGCGTCCCTTAGCAGAATAAAGCAGAATAACTAACGGTACATAAAACGAATATTTTAACGCCATACGTTTTTAGTGCAATAATTTAAAGATAATATAATGTGTTTATTTCAAATCTTGCAAGAAATATAAATATACCAAAATCGTGTTTTCTATTTAATATATAAAAAGAGTAATTATTATAAGTATATATATATAGATAAATATAAATCTATATATTGAAACAGACATTTAAGTAGAGATGGATTTGGTCGAAACAGTGACTTTTACACGCTTTATTTTAGGAGCGTTATTATGCCTTATTTTATTGCGTTATAGCGGCTTAATAAGGTAAAATAACGCCATTTCAGGGCGTTATATATCACTTTAAATTGAGGCGTTATGTCATATAGCGCTTTAAATTCAGGCGTTAGATATCACGTCTTATTAAGACGTCATAACGCCTTATTAAGGCGTTATAACGCCGCAATAACTTGTGGCTTCTCTGGAACGAAAATCGACGGGCATGAGCCACTGTACATTTGGGTCATTTTATAGACTTTTGAATTTGAAGCATATTTTCCTATACCTTGAATATGGCTTACCTAGCTCAGTTCTAATACATTAAACACGAGTGCCCCCCCCCCCCCTTTCGCGGGTTATAGTAGCCTACAAATAGCGTACAGTAAATATATTTACAGGTCAACTGACTATTGGAGTACAGGGGCACATATTACAAAGAATCCTAACTTTGATCCTATCTCAACTTTATCTCATTTCCTTAAAAAAGTTGGGATTGATCCCAACTTTTCTAATGGAAATGAGAGAAAGTTGAGATAGGATCAAAGTTAGGATTCTTTGTAATATGCGCCCGAGGTTCAGGCGGTACCAAATCTGACATTTCGTGGTCCATATTACACCCAGCAAACACGAAACATTTTCTCAAGGTTGATTTAGATGATGGCCCTGCAAACATGAGACGTTGAACCAACGTTGGTTTACTGATGGCCCACCGTCTACGACGTTGGCCCAACAGTAAACCAACGTTGGGCCAACGTCTCATGTTTTCTGGGGGCCAGCATCGCAGACTGTGGACTTACATTAACTCTTACAGTGCTATACCCTGGGCCACATTCATTTTGGTAAATCTGTAGCGCATGCTTTTCGTCGATTTCTCCGTCAATTATAAACGATCTCCTTGCAATTTAACACATATCATTTTTAAGTCATGTCCTAGTGTGGTTAAAAATTTCGCAAAATTCTATCGAATATTTCAAAAGTTAGACCATTTTGCGCTACTGGTTAGTTGTGGCCTAAGGTTTGGCTGGATTTTAGATGTAGACGTCAGATTCTGACGTCTACAGTCGATCCTCGCACTGAAAGAGTTAACAACCACCTCTGTGACTTTGGCTAAACCCTTCTGGATCCAGGGTATAAAGTAACCAGCAAAGAGTGAAAATATTTGTGATGGCCGTAGATCCATAAAATATTTCAGCGCTTTGAGGATCGACTTTATAGTCGTCAGAATCTGACGTCTGTAGACGTCAGATTCTGACGACTAAAGTCGATCCCCGCTCTGTAAGAGTAAAATATGTCTGATGGCCGTAGACCCATAAGAAAGGTAGGCTATGCAACTGGAGCGGAAAGTGCTAACTAAGAAATTTATGATTATTTCAAATTGAAAAATTCTTTGGCTTCCATGGATTATACACAAATATTCCAGCGCTTTAATTATAACCCTTTCAAGCCTCAATTGACCATTGTAATTCTCGACTTCTAGTTGATGAAGATGACTTGATGTGGGTGAAAAAGAAAATTGACATGTAACTGTTATAGGCAAACCAGTTCATAGAAATTTCCACGCGTAATTGTATAGGTAGTTAATACACACGCTTATTCAGAGGTGTATACGGAAAGTGAACAGCACAGGTATTTTTAATTTATGATATATTTGGTCCTGTTTAATTGTAGTAAAATTAGGTCTGTTTTCAGGGATGTAAAATGATGTTTTAATGCATCGTGAGGGCTTAAAGGGTTAAGGGCTTAAACAACATTGGGTAAATGTCTCCTGTTTGCTGGGAATGTCTAATCAACCCTTTAAGTGCTAAGGTATAGAATTTAACCCTGATCCAGCATTTTATTTTATTTAAATATTCAGCCACTTGAAGTGGCTCAAAAATTACGCATATTTGTTTATTTTGGGCAAAAATATTTGCAAATCTTGATGCTTAGATACATATTTCATCCCCAATAATGATGATTACAGCCAATAACATAGACTTCAGCAACTTAAAGTTGTGTCTCGCTACTGCGACCCACAACTTCAAGTGGCTGAAAATCACTCATACTTGTTTAATTTAGGCAAAACTATTAGCAAATCTTGATGTTTAGATACATATTTCATTCCCAATAACAGTGATTTGGTCGACTAATAAAACAGATTAAAAAGACAATTGTCGTGACCAGCAGACAGAGGGTTAAAATTTCAACCACATCAATTCAAGTTGGTACAAATTACTTACAGACGTATGAATACAATTTGAATCTAAAGCATTGCATTCTGGTAAATGTAATTTTCAATTCCCCTTTAAATTTTCTTTTTTGAATGACAAATGTTAAACCCATTCAGCGCGGGGATAGTCTTTATACGGCAGAATCTGACGCCATAGGTATTCAAATTAACCGGATATAACTAAGACATTTATGATGATTTCAAATTAGAAAAAACCTTTAGTCTCCATAGTTCGGTGCTCGTGCCTTTTCTGTTTCCGGTACTACTCTCTGGAACTTACTGCCTGCACACCTTCGTGTAGCTAAAAATATTTCCTCTTTCAGAAAACTGTTTAAAACGCATTTCCTTGATCTGGCTTTTCCGCCCTAGCTCCTCTGCGTCCCGGCTCCCTGATGACGACAATGCTTATTTCCCTCGACTCTTCTTTGGAAATTGATAAGGATGGATTGCGCCTCTGAGCTCGGCCCTCTGAGGAGTTAGGCGCTATAGAAGTTTTCATTTTATTCATTCATTCATTCATAGTTTAAGCAAAATAATGCAGCGTTGTAAGGTTTGATGGTGAATGTACTATCTGTTCGCGTCATTGATGAAATGGTTAACACAAAACATTTTTCAAACATTTTTAAAATGTCATATGAAAATGTTGTTTTATAATATTAAAATATCGGGTCTGCAGTATATCATAAAACATTAAATAAAAATATTATGCCAAACATTTAATAAAAAACGTTTTAAAAACGTTTTGAGAACATTTTTCAAAATGTAGTTTTAAAATATTCCAAATTTCAATGGCGACCATTTTGAAATGGCCTAAAACAGGTAGTTCATCCGACTTTTATTTGATGGCATCGATTTTTGATATTGGGGGAGATCTAGTGAGAAAAAAAACTTGGGTCTCAGATTTTCATGGGTGGAGGGTGAACAGTAACCCTCTCTGGCCCATGGACTAACACAAAAAATGACCGAAAATGTAATATTATAAAAATGTTTTGAAACTTTTTTTAATGATGTTTTTAAATAATTGTTTTCACTAACGTTTGAAAATATTCTGTTTTAATAATTAAAAAAAATATTCTCACGTTGTCTAAATAAAATGGTTTTGTATTTGTAACTGCAAAAACAATTCATAGACACGAATTTAACAGCTGTGGTAACGATGGAGCCGCAAAAAACGGGCATTGATTAAATCGTTTGAAATTGTTTCAACTATTTTCAGTCTATTTTCAATCAACACAATAATTTCCATAACATGTTATTTATTCTGTAACAATGGCCGTTGAATTTGACAACGCTGAGATATGTTTGCATAAACCATGGAGACTAAAGGTTTTTTTTCAATTTAAAATCATCATAAATATCTTAGGTATCTCTTTCCGATTGATTTGTATACCTATCCCAGTAAACACAAAACATTTGTATAGCATTTATACAACACCGGTGTCAAGCGAGATGAGGCATGGGGTAGATATTAGGCATCACCTACATTCCTATACATTGCGCATGACTGTGTGTAACACTTACGGATGATTATGCAGCGTATTTTTTTACATTAATGTTATTATATACTTCCTTTAAATCTGTTAAGAAAGATGCAGTAAGCTCAAACGCCTACTGAATATTTGAGATATGCGGATCAAGGGGTTGTGTTTAGATAACTGAACAGCAGTCTTATATTAGTCAGGGCCCATTTTTTAAAAAGAGGCATTCTTAAAGTTTGTAAGGCATTTCTTAGTAGAATTTGTCATGCAGTTGTTTTCACACAATTCGGATATGCTGATTCCAAATCTGCCCCATGCCAAGCTCTATTTTTAGTTTTTCCCTTTCAAAATTGCAAAACAAAATGGCCGTCAAAATAGCAGATAAAGTCTCAATTATTATGATTATACATCATGTCTTGGTGCACAGCGGAAAGACAAACTTGACTTTCGTGTTCAAAATAACATTTTTGTTTTGAGAAATTTCATGTTCTAAGACCTGGTAAACTATCACGAATAAAATCCAAGATGGCCGCCAATAATACAGAAAGTACCATAACGTTTTTCTAAAAGTCATAGAAAGTTGTTTTTGGTGGCTAAATATAGGTTTTTAATACCAATAAATTTAGTACAATACAGTAATGACCTCTAACTTTTATATTACATGTAGTTTCGGGGGAAATCCAAGATGGCCGCCAATTATACAGCAAGTACTATAACCATTTTTCTAAATGTCGTAGGAAGTTATTTTTGGCGCTTAAATAGTTTACTGATACAAAAAAAATTACACAGCATAAAAAAACTCAACTTCCATGTTACATGTGTTACTTTCATCACTGTAGCTACATAGGCTTGCATGAATGCCATCATCTTGCATAATGATAATGCTAGAATAGTCACCCTCATCAATATATTGATCATATATTTGTGCAGATTGGGAATTGATGTAGCGACTCCTTGATAGGACGCCATTGGCTACTTTCTCGTGGTCCTAATTCACACTTAATCAAATTAAATGTTCCTACGACTACCAAATTGTCAGTATCTGACAGTTTGATTGCCGTAATAACATTTAACGTCCCATCATGTAGGCCTACCTCTGTATTTTTCACACATAAATACCAGTGTTCATTAAATAGTTGATTGGCATTGTTTTTTACCAAAAGTGATGAATTGAACATTGAACTGAAACTGTATTGCCATCCTCCCTGATTCTGTACTTTATCTGTATTGCATATGAGATAACATCGCAGTGTGCATGGAAATGTTTTTGATGTAGGATACATGTGTCTTGCATAGATTATTAGATGATCGATGTTTATTACAAAAGAATATAATAGATTAGTAGTAAATACTCTGTATGAATGATAATTGATCTACTATATCCGGAGGAGACATATAGTTATTAGGGACCTAAATATCTTCACGTCCATCATATGATTTCATCACTTTATATATGGTAAGACTCAGACATGGGGTCGAATACATACAAATGTAATCGAATACGAATACATTATAAAGTCATGAATACGAATACAAATACTCCATTTTTAAAATGTATTCGAATAGGAATACATTACTTTTCAAATGTATTCGAATACGAATACATTTAAAATATTTAAAACTTAAAAATCTCACTAGTGATATAAATATATATTTATGTACATATATTTAGTATGTGTATAATATCACTGAACTAATACGATTTCGCATAGATTAATAAGGTACCAAGTTTGGGAATAAATATCAAAGATAAAATAATAATTAGTAAAAATAGTGTGTTTTTATGCATTAAATTGGAGCCTGTTTACTACCCGTCAAATATGATGACGTCTCGGGCTCAATATAAATAAATATAATATAGCTCAGCATTTATACAGTTATAATATTTAGTTGTAATAATCTATTTTATTACATAGAAAACATATTTTATATTGTTTTAGGTGAATAATGCACAGGGCATAAAATGTGGTTGAAAATAAAATGTGGTTCCATAGACATTTTAATGAAACGATCCTAGCACCGATAGGGTTAATTGCATAGTGACTAGTCATTGTAAAGTTCTTCGCTGAGGTGTTCATTTGAGTGGATTATTTTCTACGCACCAGTGGTAAAGGTGTCAAGGGTGTTTCCTTGTTCTTCGGCAGATTGGGCAGGGCAGGATAGGGGTAGGGATGTCGGCAAATGTTTACATCATATGGTCATATTAAGAACCCGAAATAAAATCACCGATTTTTTTATGATTTTAGCCTGGGCCAGTCCCCTTAAACTGTCTAGTGGTAAGGTGGTGTGAAGTTCGCGACAATTCTCTGGAGCTTATCAGTTAGATCAGTGTGACAGGAATGCCCCGCACCCACTCCCACTCCCTGCGAAATATGATTAATCGTACCAAGCTTATATAGTCATACAAATAAATAATAGTAGGCCAAACATTCTTCAGTTACTATAAAGTTACTATTAAGTTACTATTAAGTAATCTATTTTTATTTTATTAGTAACTGAGAAGAAAGAAAAGCAATTTGGGATTTGTTTTTGTGATATATGACATGTATTCAAGAAGTATTCAAGAAGTATTCATGAATACAGGGCTTTTAAAAAAGTATTTGAATACAATACGAATACTTGTATTCATAATTTTTTATAAATACTGAATACACATGAATACTCAAAAACATGTAATCGAATACAGATGAATACGAATACTGAATACGAATACCCCATGTCTGGTAAGACTTATTGTCTTTAACATTGATACCTCTTCCTGCATAATAGGGTGGTCGCTCCCATACCACTTCAAGACACAACTGAACCTGTTGGGTTATTGTATATTATGTGAGAGTGAGAGCTTATATCTGATTAAAAGCATGCATGACCAGAACCTACTGATTCCTCATACATTCTACCATATCATGACCACATCTAGAAAGTTCCTGTATTTTATGTTAATCTTCATAAAAACATCCTGATCGTGCCACGAACGGTATTATTGCCCCAATTACCATATTCTGCATCATATCTTGTTGCAATATTGTACCCAATAATCTTTGGTGACTTGTTCATGACACTCTATAGCATTTAGATGCCAAGACTAGGTTAGTTACTAACATCTTCAGAAGATGGTGTATGTTCATACTATATTTATGAAATAAATTCATCGTACTAGAATCATAAATTGTTAAATTTAAACGACTTCTTGTCTCAATAGGAACGGAACATGTATGTGTGTCATTATTGTCATGGTTATGCAGACCACCTTGATGGATTAACTTCATGTTTTACCTAACCCTAGTACAGGGCTTGGGCAGGAGGGTGCCACCCGTGGCCAACGCACATTTAAATTATTGCTGTATTCCTTACGGTACTGTAAAACGCGATGCAGGTAGATATCACATAGGCCACATACTAATAGGCCTAGAACGGATATATGGTGAGCGACAGGTTATCTAGTGCCGGACAGTGATCAACAATCATAAAACATTATTGTCAATAGTTTGAACATTTTTAAAACATGCCGGATATTACTTTTGTTCCCCTCGGCTTCTAAATGTGAAATAATGACGTTATTAAATAAATCATTATTATTACACTGGTCTACGATGTGTCGTTTTCCTGGCGCAACATTTGTTTTTCCACCATAACTTTGTGAAATATTGATAATAAATGTTTTCACGGCTCTGAATTGGTTTCCCGGGTGTGAGAAACCTATATGTAGACACCAAAAACACATCTCTACGTTATTTAGAAGCAAAGTTATAGCACATTGCCTTGCAGTGGCGGCCATTTTGGATTTTGTCCTCCAGCAGCAAAAGCACAAGGTGAAATTCAGGGGACTTTAAGTATGTTGCTCATGTGGGTTTTAATACTCCGAAATGTTGTTTTTTTGTTCATTATAAGCCAAGTCGTGATGTAAAGTTGTGACATTTCCACTAATTTTGGCGGCCATTTTGTTTTTGAATTTTGAGTAGGAAAAACACAAAATGTAGCTTGACATGGGGCAAATTTGGAATCAGAGTTCCCAAATTGTGTAAGAACAAGTGCATGCCAAATTCTACTAAAAAATGCCTTACCAAGTCAGAAATTTCGAAAATGGGCCCTGACTATATTGATAATACTGAACGAAAAATAAACTAGAATAAATAAATAGACTAAACTAGAAAATGTGTACACTTCAATCCACGAAAAGCAACATTTTACACTTAATGATAATTACAATATATCACAAAATATACATCAAGGTGTGTCAAGTGTTTATTTTTGTATCTTTAATCAATCTCACTCAAGTATGATGCTATTATTATAAACCTGTAATAATCATAAATCATGCATGCTTTGATAAAGTAGAGAATCCATATAAATATCTATATATCTCTCTATATAATTTTATATATATACTTTTTAATCAATGCAAATAATTGTGTATCTGTAAACGGACGTTTTTTCAGGACTAATAACGATTTTAAATAGGCTGTATAAAGGCCTAGCATTACATGTAGCCTACACCAGTAGTCAACTCTGTGGCTTGACAACACCTGGTCACAGGTTGGCGAAATTAGGCATCACCCTGCTGACACCCAACTGTGCACACACTGGCCGTGGTGTGTCAACAAGGTGGTGCTTAATTTTGTGATGTCGGCGGTATTGACACGCAATGGTGAACAAAATTATATAATTTATTACATAACATCTATCGATTGATCGATAAAAACAGCAAATTAGGAACGTAACACAACACAGTCATATTCAAATAACACATTTCTTTATTTGAATCAGATCTATATGATATAATCATCAACTGTTTACAATTCTAGCACTGTACTCATAATACCTGATTCAAAACAGTCATTAAGGTGTTTTCGCATATCATCCTGATTCCATGCATGTACAGAGGGATCCGTGCCTTCACATAGGCAAGCAGCAGATGCAATGGCAAAAGCCCACAATTTATTCCTCCTGATAGACGCTGCATGTCTTTAAAGGCAATGTTTATTTGTGTGCTGTCTGTGCTGAATGTGAGAATTGAGATACTGTTCTATTAAGCGATCTGATGCTTCCTTGGACCACAAGCTGTCATATATACTGACTGTGCTGGGTGGAGAACGAATATTTGTAGCTGTAATCCAATAGTTGCCGTAACATTGAATATTTGAATCCAGGCACCAGTAGATGTCCCTAAATGTGACTGTGTTGCCGTAGCTTCTAAGAGGCACACTGACTGCAGCTCCGGTGTAATTGTCTTTAATTTCTCTGTCTTTTGACACTCTGTGCAGCTATCGTTCCGAAACACAGCAATACTATTATATAAAATAACAACAAATTTGAACCCTCACTTCAGATTTATTACGCCAATTGTAACTCCAAGGCAAATGAAACATTCTCACCATGTAAATGTATGCTGGTATACATGGTGTTCGTGTTATTATACAGAGCTGAACCTGTCGTATTTACATGTATAAATATGTGTTTACTGTACATTTTATTGTCGCCCCTCAGTCTACAAATAATTTTTTATCTGTAAAAATATGTGACAATCTTTAAAATGATGCGTGTTAACTCACGTATTCTGTTATATCCGTTGTTATTGTGCGCCATCAGAATTTCTTTGCAATCTCACGCTGAACCCTCTTTCCACCTGCATGACCACCTTCGGTTTCATGCCCGTGAAAATCAGCTAAAATTCTGTCAATCTTAAAAACATAATAATCCCGCGTTAGTATTATTGTGGCACCAAATATATTACTGAAATTAAGCCTGTAACATCACACGCATTTTTTACGGCAAACCTAAACCACTTTAAGCAACTGCATAGGTGGTTTACAAAACAACGTACGTTATCAATAAATCAGTAATTTAATTAAGTTGGCTGCAAAGGTGCAAAAGGTGGGGAGTGAGAAGTAAATAAAAGTCACACCTCTTTACGTGTTATCAACACTTTGCGCAAGTCTGAGGTCTTGGAATTTTCATGTGGCGCCAGGGATTTCTAGGAATACCACAGTACATCTCCTGAAATAAGAAAAGACAAATAAGAAAACTTATCTACATGCAAATAAAAAAATAAATATATTTTATAATTAAATGTTTTATAGAATAACATTTAATAGTATCATTACATACGGGAAGTTAAACTTTTGAATGATTGCCTCTCGGAACCAGATGGTCAATCAGGGGCGACAGTAGACAAAGCGATCACACCTTATTGGGTGTGACTTAATAGTTGCATACCCTGATGACATCGCAAGGCTCTGACACAGTGACCTCCATTTTTAAATGTAATAGTTCCAATACGATCAAAAGTTTACGCCTGCTGAAATTGGCCTAGTTTTCATAGGCACTTGAAATATTCGTCTCTATTTCTTGACATCCGAGTTTTTTGGTAGGCAGCGCGAGTGTCGTTTATACACAGCTGGCTGTGTAAACAAAATGGCGGTCAGTGTGACTGGGCCTCGCTCAGTAAATGAGTTAGGCGGCCCAGTCATACCAGGTAATAGTTGCACCACCCCCCTTTCAGATTGCACGGCTACTTGTCACTTCACTAACACAACATCATGTATTGCCACGCACCCTTCCCGTAAAAAGATAAAAGGGAAATGATGATTACACGTCTTCTGGCCAGATGTGCTTCATTTAGTTTGCTTCTTCACACAGTTATCTAAATCATTCATTGACAGTGAATTATTAGTGTAATAGTACTATAAAAACAAGTCACTTGCAGAATTTATGTCCAATACAATTATTTATATCACATGTTAACCATTTTATTATAGTCAAAAATAAATAAGGGTATATTTCTATTCTAATAGTATATATTACTAAGCATTAAATAATATTGATAATGTGAATACAATTTTAAAATAATTTTATTACAGGAATAGTGAGTACTATATTCCTGAACGTATACTAATTTCCTTGCAATTAATTGGGGAATCAGGTTTGTTTCATGACTAAATAGTTTAATTTACATGAATTTAACTAAAGAATTTATTCATATAATGTGTCTTAGATCGTAAACAATATATTTTTTCTTCACCTTTGAATAATATATAAGTCAGCATTTTAACCTAGCTGTTGATTCACCGCAGCTGGTATACATTTGAACTGCAACATTACAGTAAAATTGTGTGAGCTATGTAGCTAAAATCGTAGCAAAAGGAAAGTGCTTAAAGTGCTCTATTATTAATAAATCATATTTTCACTAACAAATTCACATGACTTACGGCCCTACATAACTACCTGTCCAACATGTCCATCATTGTTTAGAAAGATTATAATCATGTTTTAACGCTATATCCAGTTTAGATCTAAATATTTAAAAATATTTAAAATAAAACACAGAACATAACAGTGTTATAACAATAATAACTGAGAGCGAATTAGAAGTTGTTAGGACAGTGAAAAAATTAGGAATGCGTCTGCTTTTTAAATTAAGCATGGCCTGGCAGTGTACAAATTAGGAATGCGCCTGTTGGTAAATTAAGCATGACCTGACAGTAGTAAAATTAGGAATGCGCCTGGTTGATAAATTAAGCATGACATGACATAACATTGTTAAATTTAGGAAATCACCTGATTTCTAAATTAAGTTTGACCTAACAGTGCATATCACCTGGTTGATAAATTAGCATTAGTTCATAAATTAAACATGGCCTGACAGTGACAAACTTTGAAATGGGTCGTTGGCAGTGTTGGTAGTGGTAAAATTAGGAACGGGTTGTTGTCAGTGTTAGTATTGGCAAAATTAGTAATGCTTAATTATTAAGCATGACCTGACAGTAGCGAAATTAGGAATGCGCCTGGTTGATAAATAAAGCACGACCTGATAGTGGTAAAATTAGGAATGGGTTGTTGGCAGTGGCAAAATTAAGAATGGGCCTGGTTGATAAGTTAAGCATTGGGCCCAGACACTACCTGACAGTGGTAAAATTAGGAATGACCTTGCAGCTGGTCACGGCTATACCTATTTTACAACATGAATAAGACAGATAAGTTATAATTAAAGTAATTGTTGTCTTACCTTCAGTGTCGTATCTGAAGTGGCGGCAATACTTTCTTAGTGATGTCTTCTTCCCAGATTGCCTAAAGTAGCTATCAGGATATTCAGCATATTTTAGATAGTGACTAACATCCTGGAATGGTATTTTTGTTCTGGCTTTTTTGTTTTCCGTTAGGTCAGTTGTTGTGTCACTTGCTTCAGTTGACAAAAAAACATATCCATGTTGACAAAAAATTTGGATGATGACCATTCACCCTGCGCATACACCTGACCCTGACTTGACACCCCATGCCTGATATAACCCCATTCCTAATTAGGCTCTTCACCGGCACAACGTCTTCGACGTTTGTCCAACATTGTATACATGTTATACAAGTGGTTTGTGTTTGCTGGGATAATATGAATCTACGGCCATTATAAATGTTTAACTCTTTCGGTGCGGTGACCGTCTTAATACGTCAGAATATGAAGTCTACAGACGTCAGATTTTGACGCATAAAGACGGTCCCTGCGCTGAACTGGTTAAATACAATTGTAGTCCTACTATACGTCTGTGCTGTGTGTACCGATGGCGGGGACCCTAGGGTAGTGGTTAGCACCGCCGCCTTTCACGCCAGAGTTCGGGGTTCGGTTCCCGGTCTCGGCGGTTTGAAAGAGACAAAAATGTTTCTTCCCCATCCACGTGTGAAAGTTAGTATTGTGGGGAGCCTCCGTGACCGAGAGGTAGCGTGCTCGGCCTCAGACAGCCAGGGTTCAAATTTCGAATCCTGTGTCTGGAGGACAGTGTCATCTCAATCATCCCACCATCCTCAGGAGGTTCTCCTGGCCCAGTTTAGCCTATATGTGCACAAAGGTGGCCTAAGGCCCGATTCATTTCATTTTTTATAAGACTCAATTTTGTGTTGGCGATATATAATATTGTTAATCAGCAAATAACCACTATAATAATACTGGGTACAAAGTCTGGTATTGTCGGCTACCCAGCAAACGCAAAACATTTGTATAGAACTTGTGTAAGGTCGGCCCAACGTCTCAGACGTTGGGCCAACGTTGCACAAATGTTATACAAATGTTTTGTGTTTGCTGCGCTATAGATATAAGTCTAAGTGAGAGGCTCATAAGCTATTAGGTCAATGAACTCGTGTATGCCTATACTAGGTATAGTGAACACACACTTAAGAGGTGCATACTGAATGTTAACAGTACAGGTATTTCAGGGGTGAGTTAACCTATGCCATAATAGAATAATAAGGGATTTTGGGCTTCTAACGAACGCCCTCACAAAATCTCTATTTCCCGCCATCCACTATAATTATACGATACATCAAGCAAACCTTTGACATTTTGTGATGGTTGTAACATATTACAAGTTGTTAGATGTTTTTGTGTCGTAATTTTGCTTATATTCAATGTTCATCACAATTTTCAGCTGATGTTCGTGTCCATTACAAATCAGCACAACAAACTTGCAGAATGGTACATTTTGTCACAATATTGGCGAATGCCCCTAACTTCCCCCCCCCCCCGGGTTTTTCCTCAGGCTACGGCCCTGATATATATATATATATGTACATGCAGAGGCCTAGTATACATGTCTGTTTGGATATTCTTTGTATTTTTACTTATATCCCATCGATATATAGGGACAGTAGTTAAGCGTATGTGTATTTTCCGTTTGCCAGTTATATGTATTTTCTTATGATTATACTGGTTGTGTGTATATATATGGCGAGATGGGACGTCGTGGTTACCAGTAAGGCGTGATGGGCCTGCGCTGGGAGTTCCGTTATGGGGTCACATCGGCCGACGAGGGACTCCGCCCAATCTCACCATCAAAACTCAAACATCCTCCTCATCCGTCTGATCGACGGTTTCAAACAAACCAGGAAACTCTCTTCTCTCTTGTCATGTTTATTTGATTAACATGCAATAACAGCAAAGCACAACCATCCGCGCACGGCACGTCTCTATGGACTTAGCGAGAGCGAGCTATGGCACGTCCGTAGTCGCTGAGTATTACGCTCGAAGTGCGGGAATAATACCAAGGCCCCACACACTGCTCTGTGTGCGCACGTCACCACGGTATGTAAACGAGGCGGTCATCCCCGTCCGCCCGCGTCCAGGAATCTGGGGATAAACGCCACATTAATTGAGCGATGTCAGGATCCTACATTACCCCCGGCTGAGTGACAACGTAGGACCAAACTGACGTGTAGGAGACTGCTTCGTGCAAGTAGCGGTGTTGTAAAATATGTAACCTCTTATACTAAGCATAGTTTTCTTAAAAAAAATATAGCGAGTGTGGTTACAGCGTGGGTGGTTGAAAGCGCAGCATTATACGTGAATTGTCCTATCCTCTTAACACCAACTGTCCTTTATATATGATTCATGTGCTGCAAGCTGCGATCAACCCATTCATTTAATTAACAGAATTGCTATTAATGCTTTAGCAATGAGCTTGCTAAAAGAAAATGTCTTTACATTTATATATCTGTACACAATTCTGCTAGGCCTGGCATATTCATTTACAATTTAACAACATTGTTATTACGAGGTATGCGGTTGGGCCCGCCATAGACGTCATTAGGCGCGACTATAGCGTGAACCATCTGCACGAATCGAGCAGGAGTCTGGATTATTCGTCCGACTCTAGTTTTTCGCACTGTTTGGTCGGTCGAAATTTTTTCGCGATTAGCGATATTCGCATGTTTGCTTTTTGTCGAGTCGAATACGGCGTCAGCAGCACCCGGGGTATTACCCCGTAGATGTAAAGGTATGCGGGAATACGTTCGTAAACCACCGCTGTTCCCGCTAGCGCTGGACGCGGCAGGGGCTCGCGAATGCGGCACTACGTAAGTATTGTCTCTGTTAGACAAGTTGACTTTAACATCTATTTGCTTTGGGACTGTGGCCGATTTTTTATTGCTTCTGACTGCCGTCGACTTTTTTGTGTTGACTCTCGTCCCGTTGGACGTCGAGTGTCCGCACTACCAGGTCTAGGTGGACCCTGTGGATTCTTACTAGATGTCCTGGTAGCCGTCGACTTCCGTGGTTTGCTTGGCGGTTTACGCTGTGTTGTTGTACCTGTTGTAGGCTCGCACTCCATGTGAGCAGGTTTAACGCGATCTAAGGAGACCGTCTCAACCTTGCCTTTAACTAGGATTTTCATTACTCTGCCACTCCTCGCGACGACCTTGTATGGTCCATCGTAAGGGGCGGTCAGAGGCGGTGCAATTGCGATTCGGCGCAAGAATACATGAGTACATGTAGCTATTTCCTTGAATTTGAAAATGTTGTGTTGTTGTGTGTCACATGGCGGACATAGACGGAGACGCGACATGGCCACGCGTAGCTTGTCTGAATAATTCTCCAAATCAGTGTTAGCGTCGACGTTGTACTGTTTAGTAAACTCTCCTGAGAGTCTAAGGGTTGTCCCGTAAATCATCTCAGCAGCTGACCTGCCTAGTCTCTCTTTCACGGCTGAACGAACTCCTAAAAGTACAGCAGGTAACGTGATAGTCCACGGGCTCGGTGACTCGTGCGCCATAATGGCGGCTTTCAATTGACGGTGGAAACGTTCGACCATGCCATTCGACTGAGGGTGATAACTCGTGGTACGATTCCGAATAATCCCGAATTGATTACATAAACTATCCCACAATTTGGACTCGAATTGAGCGCCCCTATCAGTGGTGATAGTGGCAGGGGTACCATAACGTGCTATCCACCCGCTGAAGAAGGCATCGGCGACCGTTTCGGCTCTAATATCTACCATAGGTATAGCTTCGGGCCAGCGTGTAAAACGGTCGACGCAAGTCAGTAGATATCTAAAACCATCGGCATAAGGTAAAGGTCCGACTATGTCCACGTGGACATGATCGAATCGCTCGGTAGGTTCAGTGAACTTTCCGAAAACAGGAGTGTTATGACGTGAAACTTTAGCAGTCTGACAACCCTTACAGGTACGACACCATCTAGCAATATCTATATTCATGCCGTGCCATACAAATCGGGTATTAATCAAAGGTCTGGTGGCTCTATGCGATGGATGGCCTAAACCGTGCAAGTTTGAAAAAACTTTTCGGCGAAATTTCGCGGTAAGGTACGGCCGGTTGTGTCCCGTGGACACATCACACCAGATCAATTGATTATCAAACGATTTCAATAGTTTGAAATTCATAGTTGATGTAGTCGAATGTCTCAAACGTGTGAATTCTGCGTCATTAGCTTGGTCGAGACTTAACTCTTAATAGTCTATTACTGGTCCATCGTGTATCGCTGACACTGATGGTCGTGACAGCGCATCAGCGACGAAATTTGTCTCTCCTTTTACATATCTAATATCGGTGGTGAATTCAGCGATGAACGCTAAATGACGTGTTTGAAGTGGGGATGCGCGCTCAGTCACGGATGACATTACGAATGTTAACGGTTTGTGATCAGTATTAACGAAAAAATTTCGTCCTTCTAAATTGTGTCTAAAATGTTTAATGGTAGCGTATACTGCCAAAAGTTCACGACCAAACGCGCTGTAGCGTGTCTCTGCTGGGTTCAGCTTCTTGCTGAAAAACGAAAGCGGCTGCCACATACCGTTTAAAAATTGCTGCAAAACGCCACCGACGGCGACATCACTAGCGTCACACGTGATGTTAAGCTGGGCCGTAGAATCTGGGTGCACCAGAAGCGTAGCGTTTTCCAATATCTGTTTTGACTCGGAAAATGCTGACTCTGCTTCTTTATTCCACTTCAAATCGAAATTTGATTTCGGTGACAGTCTGGTATGGCCTTCGTTGGCAGAAGTCAGTAGATTATTGAGTGGCGTCAGCTTCGCAGCGCAATGCGGTATGAAACGGTGGTAATAATTCACCATTCCCAGATACCTACGCAATGCTCGTTGCTTTTCGGGTTTATTGAAATTAACGATCGCGTCAACGGCGCTAGGTAACGGCGAAATGCCTTCGGCGCAAACGTGATGACCTAAGAAACTTAATTCAGATGTTCCGAACTGACACTTTTCAGGACCAATGATGATTTTGTACTCTGATAGTCGAGCAAAAAGAATTCGTAGATGTTTCTTATGCGTTAGTCGAGCAAAAAGAATTCGTAGATGTTTCTTATGCGTTTTATGATCTGGGCTGGTTACCAGTAGGTCATCCAAATAAACAAAAACGAAATCAAGTCCGCGTGTCACGTGGTCTCTAAATCGCTGAAACGTTTGACAGGAATTTCTCAGACCAAATGGGGTTCTAGTGAAATTAAACAAGCCAAAAGGTGTGGTAACAGCAGTCTTGTGTACGTCGGACGGTTCCACCGGAATTTGGTAATAAGCCCTGACTAAGTCTATCTTTGAAAAAAATTTCGATCCGGCTAACCGCTGCGTAAAATCTTGAATATGCAGAATCGGATAACGGTCCGGTACGGTCTGTGCATTCAAACTAAGGTAGTCCCCGCATGGTCTCCAATCGCCGTTTTTCTTTGGCACCATGTGAAGCGCTGAGGACCACTCGCTGTCGCTGGGTTCAATGACCCCTAATTTAATCATATCGTCAAACTCACGTTTGGCGGTTACCAGCTTATCGGGAGCCAAACGTCGTGGTCGAGCAAAAACGGGTGACCTTTAGTCACAATCTTGTGAGTTATGCCGTGTTTGACGGGCTCACCCTTTGTCGTAGGGCGTGTCAGTTCCGGGAACTGGCAGAGGAGTTTTGTATATTCATTTTGAACGGTATCAACTCTGTTTAATGACAGAGGTCTAATCGAAGATAATGAAGCGGCAATGGCTAGGCCTGTACGCATGTCTCGAAGACATCTGCTTCTCAAGTCTATGAGCAAATTGTAGTGGATTAAAAAATCAGCCCCGATTATGGGTTGCTGCACATCTGCCACTATGAACGTCCACGGATATTCGCGCTTTAAGCCGACATCGACGACGCGTTTACAATTGCCGTAAGTGTTTATAGTACTGTTATTAGCTGCCACCAGGGGGAGACTGCCAGCGTCCGAAATCCCGTTAGCGCAAGATTTCGGCAAAACACTGACAGCTGCGCCCGTGTCGATTAAATATCTGCATTTATGTCCTTTATCTGCGACATATAATAACTTAGAGTGAGATAACGCGATATCCGCTACTTCGCGCTGACCTAATGAGACATAGTATGAACAGGGTTCACTGCACAAGCGCGCCTTTTCACCATAAGTGTGGTGGTAATAGCAAACCTGTGCAGTTGCTGTGTCGGTCGGTTGTGCGACATTATTTTGCGGCGTTTGCGGCGGCGGTGCGAAAGGTCGGACATTTTGTTGTGCATTAGTACAATTATTTGAATTATTAACAAACTCAGTGGCCTGTGCATTCGGCGGCGGAACGAAAGGTCGAGCATTATCTTTAGCGTCTCTATACTGACTAGGTTGGTTACTAACGAAACCTGAGGCCTGTACATTAGGGGCAAATGCAGGCACGTGAGCGTAGTTATTTGCTCGTCCACGTCCTTTATTTCGTTTCCTCTCCGATGGTGTTACTGTTTCTAATCTCTTGATGCGTTTGGATAGATCCTCTAACAAACCAACTAATTTGCTGGTCTCGTCGACTTTGATCTCTGCGACCCCCGGCTTACTCTCTTCGACGTCCTCTTCTGCTGCCAGTGCCCGGTCGGCCAAAACGGCCAAACTTTCGAGGGTGGCACTGTCGGGTTGAATCACCAAATGGGCTCTGATGGAAGCGGGCATCTGGCGTATGAAAGATTGCCGAATTACAGCCTTCCCCACAACAGCTTGTGGTCCGGAGCCAGCCGCCTTTTGTAAGCGCCGCATGAAACGCGAGGGAATGTCATTTCCAATCTTCTCGCCAGAGATAACTTTGTTGACCCTTTCAGGAGTTGTCAATCCTCGCCTCTCAATTAGAATTGCTTTCAGGCTGTCATACTTGTTGGACCTGAAAGGCTGCAGCAGCACGTCTCTCACGTTCGATGCAATCTCGCCAGAAAGTGCAGCGCAGGTTAGGCTGTACCTCTCATCATCATCATCGATCTGGTGGAGAGCGAATTGAGTCTCGATTTGATTAAACCAGAGCTCCACATCAGAGGCATAGAAAGTTGCGATTCTAAACTTTGGTAAGTTCGTAGCACGTTTCTGCGGCTGTCTACCAAGCGGTGAAGAACTCCTTGAGGAGTCGCTCCTCGAGTGGGAATTCAGACGTCTAGCCCGAGCAATTCGAGGGAAATCAGATTTAAGACGTTGATATTCCTCATCCGCTTCTAGGAATCGAACCTCATTGTCTTCACTGTCGGGATGATAGCTATCTTTGGGTCTAGCACCCGAACCTTCTGGAGGCGTTGACATGAAGCCTTCACTGTCGTACTGCTTTGACATTATGAAGTAATGTTTGTAAAATTATTTAACTAATGAAGCATCTGGGATAGCTGGCCTATTGGCTCTGCGTCTATCCCAAATGTGTTTAAAATGGCATGTCGTATTAACACATGCCAACTATTTTTGACGCGCCGTGCGCGGACAGGTTGTGCAATACCGTGAAAATCAGATGAAAAATGTCTGTAATATGTTGAAAATGTTCATGCTATGTCGCATGGTGCGAGAAACGGGGGTTGCAGATTAGTTGAAAAAATATGCGTCGTTGAAGTTTCACCTAAGTGCTGTTCACAAATTCACAAAAGGCATGTATTGATTAAAGTGAAAACTGGAGGTCTATATGAGACATAAATGTTTTCACTGAGTCACACACATGCAAAATGGTACCGTGAAAACCGTAGGTCGCAGTGGTACATAAAAACAATATGCCAGATACAACTGTGATAAGCTATGCTAAGCTATTATAATAGTATTTTGTAAATCGACCTGGGTGAAAAAAATATTTTTTCACACAAGTCGAAAAACACATTCAAATATTTGCAATGTTTCGCATAGCGCAACTGTCAAATCGAATATTTCTGTATTTATAAAAAATGTAAACTTCAGAAATAACTATCGTGAGAAAATTTCGTTCTCAAACTGATAGACTAAATGTGACTGTGAAGAAAAACAGTGACATTTATGATTTAAGAATAATATCTAAAACGTGACTGACAGTAGTCTATGCTGATAAATGATAAAGTATATCATTTCGCTGAAAAATGATATCTGTGATGAACATTCCACGTTTTTTTTTATAATGGTACGTTAATCACCGAATCATTCTCATAAACGTCCGAATCAATCGCTCGCATCGATTCATTGGTTGACGTATAAACCGACTGTGTTCGGTGCGGTTGTTTTTATGTCGTCTGTAGTGGGTGTGTGTGTGGTGTATTGTCGGTGCGCACAGCCTGTGCGGCAGGCAGCATGTGGCTTATAGTCAGTGACGGTAAGCTTTGAGCGGTACGTACATAGTATACAGTCAGCATCCCCGTCTCGCCTCACATTAGCATATTCATCAGCTACTGCGTGCCCAAATAAGGCGCTGAATAGCCTAGCGCGATTACAAACACCGAAAGGCGTTTCAAAGTGAACAAAAAGTCTCGCACAATTAGTGGCAGAATTTAGTTTTCGAAACAACTTATCTACACATTTTCTCCCTCAATCGTGTTGAAAAAGAAAATTTATAAACAATTAAAAAAAAAAAATTCTATTACAATCAGTCCGTGTAAAATTTGGAACACGTGACAAATGATCTCCACCAAATCAAAATGGCGGCTTATTTTATGCTAATGTGATGCGGCGACACAGGTTCACTGTCCCGATGCATGCCGGTTAGGGGGGAACACGTGGGTGCCCACGGCGGGCTTAGAGCTAAGTTAGGGAAACCAGCGGCCAAGATGGCGCACACCTACCAAATACAAATACAATATTCAGCATTCTCTGAAATAACATATGATAATAGTACAAAATATTGACCTACGGTCCTGGGAATATTTTTAAACAGACCAAATAAGACCGTTTATTGACATTCATTTAGGGAAACAATTTATTTTGGCCCTAAACCTATTAAAGGTTACCCGAGTCGAAGCGATATTTAAAATTTCTGTCGATTTGTAGAAAAAATCGGGAAAAAATGGACGAGATTTCGTCTATGGACTTTAAGATCGAGTTACCCAATTATGGTAATCAACGATAAAAAATTGATTTACAGAAAATACCCACTTCCTACTCGCCTACAGTGGCATTAATAGGATGAAGGCATTAAACAAACTCTTACAATAAAAAATGATAGACTATGTCTATGAGAATAATTTTCTGGATTCTTCTAGAGAAACCGGCAAGGCCGCCATCTTGAAAAGGCGCGAAACACGTGGGATTTCGACCAAAAGTTTAGAAATTTACGCCATTTTCGACGTAAAGAAACGTGCTTCTCGTCTGATAACTCTTTATGACTAATTTAAACTGGCATATATATATTTTGACCTACAGCTTTCACGTACCTTGTGAAAAAAAATGCTATTGATTTTTTTCAAAAAATCCCCTAAAATTAATGAAACTATCCTTGAAAACAGCGGTTTTCAACTGGCGTCTAGGTGAAAACACTGTTGCGTAGACGATCAGTCGTCAGGGGTCACCAGTATGGCGAGATGGGACGTCGTGGTTACCAGTAAGGCGTGATGGGCCTGCGCTGGGAGTTCCGTTATGGGGTCACAACGGCCGACGAGGGACTCCGCCCAATCTCACCATCAAAACTCAAACATCCTCCTCATCCGTCTGATCGACGGTTTCAAACAAACCAGGAAACTCTCTTCTCTCTTGTCATGTTTATTTGATTAACATGCAATAACAGCAAAGCACAACCATCCGCGCACGGCACGTCTCTATGGACTTAGCGAGAGCGAGCTATGGCACGTCCGTAGTCGCTGAGTATTACGCTCGAAGTGCGGGAATAATACCAAGGCCCCACACACTGCTCTGTGTGCGCACGTCACCACGGTATGTAAACGAGGCGGTCATCCCCGTCCGCCCGCGTCCAGGAATCTGGGGATAAATGCCACATTAATTGAGCGATGTCAGGATCCTACATATAAACAAAATTATTAACGTTTCACTGGAAACTGGAATAATACCTCGTTCAATGACAAAGGCGATTGTCAGCCCGCTCTTAAAAAAACTACCACTTGACAAGGATGTTTTGAAAAATTATCGCCCTGTGTCTAACCTTTTTTTTTTTCATTTCAAAGATTATTGAGAAAATTGTATCATCTCGGCTGTTAGACCACATAGAATCAAGTAATCTTGGAGAGCCACTACAGTCGGCTTATAAACGCCATCACGGCACAGAGACTGCTCTTTTGAAAATTCAGAGTGATTTGTTGTTGGCAATGGACGATCACAAAGCATCACTAGTTGTATTTTTGGACCTTTCCGCTGCATTCGACACAATTGATCTGCCATTCTTGTTAATCGTTTGCGAAATGACTATGGACTAAGTTGAAAAGCACTTGATTGGTTGGAATCATATCTCACTGATCGATATCAATCTGTACATATTAAAAACAATTCCTCTGAATAGACAAAATTGAATTTTGGTGTTCCTCAGGGCTCAGTCCTGAGACCTTTACTTTTCAGTTATTATACAAAACATATTAGAGCCATAGCAGAAAAACATAATCTAAAAATAAATTTTTACGCAGATGACACTCAATTATATGTGTCGCTCCGATTTTCAAGCTACACAGAAGCAATCGCTGCACTGTGTCGTGTAGAAGCTTGTATCAATGAAATACAGACATTGATGAAGAACAATAAACTTCAACTAAATGCCGATAAGACTGAGTATCTTATTGTTCCATCTCCAAACGTTTTACCAAAGATAACATTACGCCCTATTATTATTAGTGGAATAGAAATTGAGCCATCAGTGATTGCAAAGAATTCAGGAGTAATGTTTGACAAACATCTTAACATGTGTGAGCATGTGAATCAAATTTGCAGAAAAGCACAATTTCTTTTGAAAAAGATCGGTGACATTAGGAATTATTTATCAATTATTACCACTGAGCATCTCATCCACGCCTACGTGACATCCTAACTTGACTGTTGCAACTCTCTCTTGTATGGCTTGCCGAAAAGCTGTATATTAAAACTACAACGAATTCAAAATAATGCAGCAAGGATTATATATCGAAGAAAGAAATTTGATCATGTGACTCCTCTTTTAAAACAACTACATTGACTGCCAATCAGACAAAGGATAGAATATAAACTTCTCCTTCTTTGCTTTAAAGCGCAACATTGCCTAGCACCCAGTTACCTTCAAGACTGTATTATCCCTTATTCTCCATGTCGCCCACTGCGCACCAAACATCTGTTGGTGGTGCCGCCCACAAAGCTAAAAACATATCGTGATAGATCACTTAATAAAGCTGCCCCCTCACTTTGGAACAAATTACCATATTACATACGAAGCTGTAACAAACTTGATCAATTTATGCGACACTTAAAAAGTCATTTTTTCAATATCGCATACTTGTAGAGATACTATAATTTTTTCACCTTAATGTACCAAGTTGATCATGTTGACTGACATTTTTGTTTGTAGCGCCAAAGAGCAGCTTAAGGTTGGATATGGCGCCATATAAGTGTATATTATTACTATTATTATTATTATTATTATTATTATTATTATTATTATTATTATTATTATTATTATTATTATTATTATTAATATTATTATTATTATTATTATTATTATTATTATTATTATTATTATTATTATTATTATTATTATTATTATTATTATTATTATTATTATTATTATTATTATTATTATTATTATTATTATTATTATTATTATTATTATTATTATTATTATTATTATTATTATTATTATTATTATTATTATTATTATTATTATTATTATTATTATTATTATTATTATTATTATTATTATTATTATTATTATTATTATTATTATTATATAGTATGTAGGCTATATATGCCACACATATGTAGGTACCTATACTGTTGTGCATAAGAGCTTTCTGAATAGTGGGATATGTGTCAAGAACTGTACATGTGGACCAGGAGAGTCTATCCCATCTTATCCAGGGGAGCTGGCTTTTTATATAAGGAGTGTTATTATTAAATGTGGCACACCAGATGCACAGGTACTGGTAGAGTAGTAAGTTTGTCTATGTAAAAGGTAAAGGTGCAGGTTTATAGTATGATATCAAATATTTCATCCGACTTTTACAGTTTTGCCCCCCTGGTTATTAGACATGTTCACATGTGCCATCTCAACTACACGGGGAGCATACAGTCCCGCAGCCATTTCGGCGCATTAAATTTATCATACACATTTCCATCTCTGTCGTAGCAGGTACTCATTTCACCTGAGTCAAGTGAAGCATTTGAGGGTTAAGTGCCTTGCCCAAGGACACAACATCAAAACAATCTCCCAATATTGAGAGGGGAGAAACAAGATATTTTCTCGGACATCCTGCATCATGCGCGTTTCGAAACTATTGACAAGGCTCCTCCGTGCTCTAACCATGACGCCATGTCCCAGTGGCCATACTGTGTGGCACAGGTATGCGTATCATACCTTAGTTAATGAACCTTGTTAGAGACAAAAGATATACTATTAAACATTTTAAAACACAGTTGTTTGCTATTCACACCCCTCTCAACAAAAAGTGCAAAAAGCACATGAGAAAGACAAAAGGGAAAGGCTGAGAAATGACTGGGCCAAGGTGGATTGGTGATATAGTTGTGGCGGTGTTGCTTGTGGTGTTGTTGCTTGGAGAAGCTGTTAACCCTTACAGCACGAGGATCGACTTTAGTCGTCAGAATCTGACGTCTGTAGACGTCAGATTCTGACGTCTAAAGTCGATCCCCACACTGTAAGAGTAGAAATAGGGCATATTTCTAATGGCCGTAGACCCCTAACATAGGTATTCAAATGAATCGGAAAGAGCTGACGAAGACATTTATGATGATTTCAAGTTGATAAAAACCCTTTGGTTGCGATGTTTTTTTACAAATTAATTCAGCGTTTAAAGGGTAAAGTGGCAACTATGGATAGACCTGTAGAACCCAGTCACCACCAGGTGTGGAGATGGTCAGACTGGATCATATTCGGACGAATTACTGTGTGAGTAAAGTAAGCTGTGTAATAGTGTGCTGTAAGCCTATACTGGGCGGGGGCCCTAGGGTAGTGGTTAGCACCGCTGCCTTTCACGCCAGAGTTTGGGGTTCGGTTCCCGGTCTAGGCGGTTTGAAAGAAAGAAAAAATGTTTCTTCCCCATCCACGTGTGAAAGTCAGTATTGTGGGGAGCCTCCGTGACCGAGAGGTAGCGTGCTCGGCCTCAGACCGCCAGGGCTCGAATTTCGAATCCTGTGTCTGGAGGACAGTGTCATCTCAATCATCTCACCATCCTCAGGAGGTTCTCCTGGCGCAGTTTAGCCTATATGTGCACAAAGGTGGCCTAAAGCCCGATGCATTTCATTTGTTTTTGTACGTCTATACTATCACTAAGTATGCCATCCCAGTAAACACAAAACATTTGTATAACATTCATACAACGCCGGCCCAACGTCTCCGACGTTTGTCCAGCATTGTATAAATGTTATGCAAATATTTTGTGTTTACTGGGATACTAGGCCTATACACCCCACGTGGCAGCTAGTTATACAGCAGGACATATGCCTATATAATACATCAGTGGAATAACACAGTAGTGTCACTGATAACAGCAACAGCAACAACAGCAACAACATCATAAGTGGAGATCAGCTGACTAACTGAGATGGTGAGAGGAGAGAGCTGTATGCATCGGTTTGGTTATATTAGCAGATATGCCACAATTAGGATTTTTTTAATTAATTATTTATGTATGTGTTTTTAAATTATTTATGTATATTTCAATATATATAATAATACTATTATAATGTTAAGTTGTGTTATTTGTGCAATCATAATCTACCAATGAATCATAGGAGATATGTGGCGCGGTATAAATGCTTTGATACTTAATACTTTACCTAATCCCATTAGTCCTCAGGGTGCTACAGGTCTTCTTTACGTCAGCTGTCAGTCATCTTGCCCTATCAGGTGTGACCATCAGACCACCAGTCGGACCTTGACAACAGGTGTGCCTTACAGATGTACGAACGGGAGGAGTGCGAACAACATGAATATTCATTATGACGTCACCGGTTCACTGACTGCAGTGTGGAGGTCACACTCAGGTCAGATTGTCTGGGCTGTCTGAGTTGGCCAGGGAGGAGGGGGGTTCTGTACTCATTGCACATATGCGTGATATCCAGGAGTCTGCCGGTAGCAGACAACTGGATGGATGAAGATGGCTGTCAGTTAGCTAAAGTGAAGAAGGGATAAGAATAATGCGAGGTTGGTTCGTTTGAGGGTCGATCTTGACAGAGGCCAACTACATTTCCATGATAAGATACATATTGTCAGCCAATTTTATAATATATTTATGTTTCAGCAGAGCAATTAATGATGGAGATAAACTTCACACCTGAAGATCATAAGTTATACCAGCGTATATACCACCAAGATTTACCTAAGGTCCCTCCTGGAATCAGAGTGAGGAGAGCCACAACCAATGATTATGACGATATTATGGGGTTCAGTGAAGGAGTACTTGATGGTACTGACTATTTACCAGCGCTATATCACCAGTATATGTCGAATCCGTTAAGATTCCCGTTTGTGGCTGAACTGGACGATAAAGTGGTGAGTCAATACTCTATTTATAATTCTCAATAGATAAAATATGTTTAATCTTAGTTATATTTAATCCTTGTTATTAGGTCCAGGTAATAATCATATACAGAAAAAAAGTGGCAGCTCATCTGTATATCTCCCAGGAGACTTGAGTTGGAATTTGAATGCTAACAGGCCTTACTAAGTTACTCTCGATGTTCAGCGCTCTATGCGCCTTAGAATCAATTGAGATAAGGCACAATATAAAGGCCTTAAAAAATACATCATTGAAGTCACCACTTATCCGAATAGTATTCATATATATTCAACTTCTAAACAGCTGTCAAAAAATATTAGTCACTCTGTTTGGGCCCACTGTCTGGAACATATGTCTCTAATCAATGCTCTCTTCCCTTTGTCATAAAACTGATGCATAATTTGTTTTGGACTATATAAAGTACAATAATATTTGCATACTGTTATCCAGAAATGACGACAAGTTCACCCAAATGTTGTTTAATATTCGGCAAACATCGCAGATAATAATAGTCAACCGATGAACGAACATTAGGTCATAAAGTATTAGGTCATAAAGTGTTTTGATAATTATATAGTCTAGTGATCAATTATTTATTTATGACATCATCGTATATTTAATGGTCGAGCTACATGTATTATATTTTTTGTAGTTGTAATCGAAAAGTACAAGAGAACATCGAATGGAAAACTTTAGTTATTTTTCCAAATCTATTACCTCCCCATAGACAATTAGCATACAACAGGCGACCCTCTAACGTCTCCTGATGAGAACAGCTGGCAGTTTGTCCATGGGGCCACTGGCGGCCCGCTAGAGGCAGCTGACGAGCTGCCGGTAGCCCACATATAGGTTTGTCCCCTGGCCTCCAATGGCTTGCAGCAGACGACCTTATAGTGACCACCAATGTGTTGCTATCTGGGTCAGTTTTATTTTCACTGTTCGTATTGCAACCAATTTGTGCAAAAATATTCTACCTACAATGCACGCAGATAAGTCATTATACAAAATATTATTAATACAGGACATTTTTTCCAGGTGGCTTTTAACATGTTGTTCGTGAATGATGACGGGCGATATGTCAACTCTGGGGGATCTCGAGCCGTTGAGTATGTCAAAGGCACTGGTGTGTTTGCTGCACTGAAGGCGTATGCACTGTTAGAAACATTCAAGATGAATCCCAAGATACAGAAGATAAGAAGAATCACTGGGAATCTGCCATACTTTCTCGACTCGGATAGGAAAGAGCGAGCACTCCTCAGTATAACGCAAATCTGGGTAATATGTATAGGATAAAGCCCGCGGAGCTCTACATTCTTAGCTGTGGAAAAGGCCGACAGCTAAGACTGTAGAGCTCCGAGGGTTTTAACTGACTTAAAACACATCCGACCATAAAGAGGATCCCTCATTATCAATAGCTCGGTCACACCTGACCGATTTTGATACCATAGGCCTGCCATGATAATTGGTCTGTACTAGGTCAATAATAGCTCTTCATTCCCGGCTAAGAATGTAGTAGTCAGACAAAGAAAATAATGTAGTGGTGTGTTTTAATAGCATAGCTAGCCATACGCAAGGATGCACATGTGTGCGACCACATGGTTTTTGTGCCTGAAACATATATCTATCATGCATAGTATCATTAATATGTATATGTATTTTAATTCTCTTGAAGCATTTAATATTTTTACATATATTACCAGTATCTATTTTATCATATTATACACCGTAAAATATCAAGTACTGTGTACCACAGACGCATATGTTTCCATAGACGTGTAGATTTATGCTTATTTTTATGGCTGTTACAAGTCCAGAACCTAACCCAATTTACAAACACAAAATGCCACTTTTAAAAAAACGATAAGAAGTTTGGAAACATCAGTAAAGAAACATACTAAACCATATTAAAACAATTTACTACCTTACTGTAATTTGTCATGTTAATTTATTATTGGCTGTATAGAGTTATTTGTTTGAATAATAAGTGAAGAAATTTAAAAATGGTAAAATAATATGTGTTGAAAGAATGATACACCTCAGAAACAGAAATTCTAAGGTTAACGTTTTTATTTCAGGAACTAATAAATATAAATGATAGCATTAGCTGGGATGACGTCATATCTTACGTCACAAGAGACGGAGAAGGAGGCCTGAAGCAGCAACAAAGTGATTATCCAGTGATCAGAAATCTAAGCAGATCAGAGCTAACAGATATCATGAGGGACAGTAGCTTATCCAGGAGGCTGTTTCCTGGTGATGGTATAAATATCGGACCAGAGATGGTGGCCCCTTCTGTTGAAAACTGTAATGATCATGTTTTATTTGAAGGTAATTAAGATGGTATTAGATAATTATTGCAATATTTTATACACTGAAATCAATGTCAAACACTGGCACTACTCTGTGATTAAAATTATGCCCTCAATATTCTATACTAGGTGTTGTTGTGGGTACATACTGTTCACTGTACAAAAATACACTGGGCTACGATTAACCCTTAGACCGCCGGTCCCAATTATATTCGTTTTTCGTTTTTTTATTACCACTTTATGTACCACATTTTAAAGACGTAAAGGATAAAATGTGACATCAAATCAGCAAGATTTGAAAATAGTCGACCTCAATTTTGTCAAATTTTGATAATTTCCAGTCACTTGAAGTTGTGGGTCGCGTTAGCGAGACAGAACTTCAAGTGGCTGAAAATTCAAATTTAATAATTTGGCTGTTAAATACTTTTGATCCGTTCAGTCTCTGTAGTGGTTGGCACTATTTCTGGATAATGGCGGCATAAGTCAACATAACCCATATTAGCTCTTCACTCGCAATGCATGACATAGCGATTTTAATCTGCTGTATTGTCATAATTAGCAGTTATTGGGAATGAAATTAGTGTTTAGACATCAAGATTTGCAAATGTTTTGTCTCACTTGAAGTTGTGGTCCCCGGTATTGAGACACAACTTCAAGTTAGCGAAAAATTCAACTTATTTAATTTAGCACTTTACGGGTTAATTATTGAACAATGAAGGTGTGTAATGACATTCCCCTTTTTAATTATCCATCATATATTCCCTAAATCACAATACCTGAGCATGGCACTCACACGACTTTACATGAGACTGTAAATATTGAGCTTAAGCTTAAGGGACATGGCACAATGGTTAGAGCGTGGCGTTCTGCCGATGTCGCTGCCTGTCGTGCGATTTTAAATCCCGCTTGGTGCAGAATTTTCAGAGAAATATCATGTTTCTCTCCTCTCAATCTTGGGATATTGCTAAGATGTTGTGTCCTTGGGCAAGGCACTTTGCCCTCAAATGCTTCACTCGACTAAGGTTAAAATGAGTACTTGGTAGGACAGAGATGGTAATGTGTACGATATGTTCAAGGCGCCGAAACGCCTGCAGGACTGTATGCTCTCCGTGGAGTTGAAATGGCACACGAATGAACAGGTCCAGTGACAAGGGGGTAAGATGTAAAGTCGGATGATAGGTCTTAAGACTTGATATCAGACTATAAACCTGCACCTTCACCTTTTTAAACTGTTCTTTGTATTCCTTAGAACAATTTTTAACTCAGCAAAATGTTTTTTCGATTTCTAAACTATTAATAATGTTGTTTTATAATTGATCCAGAAATAGCCTAGCAAAAATATACAACAAGGATTGCAAAAAGTCACTCCTGCTCATGGAAAATTTGATAACCCCTCCTTCCATCGAAGAATATGTTATGACCCCCCCCCCCCGCCCCTTTAAAGCGAGCAGAAAAAACCTATGACACCCTCAATGATATATGACCAAGTGCTGGTAATTATCGCTATCTAAACGACCATTGAATAGCAGCAGGGCCTCTGTTCATAAGCATGTGGTACTGGTGATCATATGGCTACACTCTAGTGCTCCACAGCATAATGACATATGGCTACACTCAACACAATAGTCCATCCACCATTTTTGTAACATTTAAAAAAAATTATACAACATTATTTTGTCGATACTAGAAAATGTCAATAAAACATTTATTCAAAATATTAGATAAACAACACCATAAAAAATATTTCTATTTCTATAACGGCATAAAAAATACATAATATATAACGTTTAAAAACATTTTTAAAACATTTTTTATTGATGTTTTTTGCCTAACATTAAAAAAATGTTGTATAGGTATTTTCTAGTGTCGACAAAATAATGTTGTGTGATGTTTCAAGAGATGTTTAGTCGCACATTTATTTATCAAAATGTTTGTTTTTGCTGGGAATGGTAGCAAAATGTGACCCTCACATTGCCCCCCCCCCCATTATAAATTTATATTTGAGGACAAGTAGCTAGTTTAAATGTGATATGATTAAGAACCAAGTTTCAGAGTTGCCACCCCCTCATCTTACACTGAACATTAAGTATATTACGCTGCAGTGAAAAATCTTATTTTTACATATTTACATATTTTTTTAGGAGATAAATGGTATGCTGTTCCTGAAGAGGGAGTCACTTGTTTAGCTACGTCGGAGTTTACCACTAGTCCTGAATATCTGATTATGTGGATGGGTTTGCATGGCCAACTTACACCTGATAATGTTGTAGCTTTCTTTCTTAATTTCCTACCGAACATCAAGCGATATAAAAAACATTCAAATGTGCGTATAATAGTCTTCGTTGGGGATGAACTTGATATGGATTCAACCAGGAATAAACTACAGGGTATCCCAGTCTACAATGAAAACATGTCAAGGCTTTATCAAGCAGCAATTACAATGGATTATAATGTATTCAGAAGAGATATATAGTTTTATACATACAACATAAAAGAAATTGACTTTAAATAAAAACGAACATTTGTTACACTGACAAAAAAGGGATGTTTACAACATTTTTCAAAATATTTTTTGCGCTGATAATAAATAGCCAATCTGCGTGATCACTATGACGTATCCAAATAAAACCTCATATCACAACATAATGATGCATTTTCTACAAGAAATCACTTGTGTCTACACATACAATTTTCAAACTAATCTTCCATGTTCAACAACATCAGAATTTACATAATTGTGTAAGCAAGTGTTAGGTGCCTTTTTTGAAAGCCGAAGCCAGTTAGGAAATTTATCATGTTTAACAAATTTAAGGTGAAAAAAACAAAAATGGAAACGAAGTGCTACACTTCACAAGGTGGATGAATGCTAATATCATATCGGTGAAAGACTTAAAGCAAGTAAGCAATAGTGTCTGTGATCAATTTATTAAAACAAAATGGATATAAAACAATATCGTATCTAAGGTTATGCAGATCAAACATGTAATAAATACGTCGCTGTTATCATGTGTATTATGTAATAGGTTGTGTATTTTATTGTTTGTACTAATCAATCTAGATATATTGATGTGTTTTGATTGAAAATGATTATCGAATGTGTGTCATGATGTATAATTATGTATTTTTAAATTTGTCTACATGAAATACCAAATTATAAAAAAACTAGAACAGGAGTTGCCGAACTCCGAGGTCTGGTTTTAGTCTGAGTGCTAAAGACAAAACATTGGCTTGATATTTTCTAAACATAGCAGTGGATCCTAAATGTGCAGAATATAATCAGAGTAAAATCTCATTAGTAAAATCTCTGATATAATTAAGGAAAGAACCGAGGAGATAAGTTAAAATATATCCTCAACGTGTATTTCTTCCACCACCATCGCCGGTGCTGGCCAACATTCATTCAATACTTGCCTATGATGTACCTCGTGCTGATTATGTAGGCCTACCCACCAAATTCCGGTTCAATGTTCGGCCAGCGTCGTAGCTCATTGCTGGTTCAATGTCGGTCAATCGTCTACGACGCTGACCCAACACTAATCCATGACTGGCAAACACGTGGCATTCATCCAATGCTGCTTCAATGTTGACCCACAGTCTTCGACGCCGGCCCGACATTGAAACAGCATTGGGTGATTGTACCGTGTTTTCTGACTGCTGCATGGGGGTGACTATTCCGGTGACGGGCGGGGGCCCTAGGGCAGTGGTTATCACCGCTGCCTTTCACGCCAGAGTTCGGGGTTCGGTTCCCGGTCACGGCAGTTTGAAAGAAACAAAAATGTTTCGTCCCCAGCCACGTGTGAAAGTCAGTATTGTGGGGAGCCTCCGTGACCGAGAGGTAGCGTGCTCGGCCTCAGACCGGGCTCGAATTTCGAATACTGTGTCTGGAGGACAGTGTCATCTCAATCATCTCCTCAGAGGTTCTCCTGGCCCAGTTTAGCCTATATGTGCACAAAGGTGGCCTAAAGCCCGATTCATTTCATTTCATTCCGGTGACGCTTTTCATCTCGACGCCAGAAACACCAGATGACAGGATACATCGGCCCAATGCTGATGTAATGCTGGGCCACTGTCTGCAACGCTGGGCCAACATTATTAAATCGAAACCCTTTAAGTTCTAATCACTATATTTAATCGTGACGGTGTATTTTTTCTGAACACTTTTTAAAGACGAAATTACTTAACCTAGGGACCTCAAACGTTATATTGGACATGTTCATATGGACTGGTGTACAGAAATATCAACCGTTTCCCACACACAGCACCCCTCTTTCTCCTACATTTAAATAGGAAACACACTCAGGCAAAATAAACTTAATAGGCTACAGGCCTACTGACGGTTCGAAAAATCCATAGCAAACAGCTAATAAATGAGGTACCCGCTTGCGGTTTATATTTTTAGAATAGGCCCTACCGTTGGTAAGATCATGAATACTGTAATCTCGCTGCTACACTTCTTACTGGATGTGACGTGTACCTTAGGCTACTTCACTGGCAAACAAACACTTTACATTAACCTAATGTTGGGTAACCGTCTGCGATAATGGCCCAGCTTTAGCCCAACAATGGGTCAATGTCTCGTGTTTGTCAGGTGGTGGTTACTGATAATAAGAGCTGGTTATTATAGTACACTGTAAACTGCCGTGCGAAGCCAAAAGACAGTATCTGCTTACTTTACAAGTGAGCAGATACTTCCTTATGGCTTTGCAGTGAAGAGAACCTAATATCATGCTCGACGAGTGTTCAATATCGCCTACACACGCACACCCCACCCCTTGTCACTACACAGCATGCCTAAACAGGAGTGCCGCATACATTATTGTCTCAATGTTGGCCCATCGTCTACAACGTTGGCCCAACATTAAATCATCATTGATTCAACGCCACTTGTTCGCTGGGAATGCACATTGACCCAGTGTTGGCTTAAGGTTGAGCCACCGTCTACGGCGTCGGCCCAACCTTAAACCAACATTAGTTCAACGTCTCGTGTTTGCTGGGTATAGAATCGGCGGTGTTTCACCATATCACCATATACGCGTTGACTCAGTGCTGGATAAAGGGGTCGCATCGTCTTTAACAATAATCCACCATTCGGCGAGCGTGTCGTTTTTGATGGTTTGCCATATAACACACCCATCATGGATATAAATACACAGTGATTCACTGGGTCAGCACTCTAATATCTCCTGGACTAATAGGATAGCTCAATAGTATCACCAGTCACATAGGATAAGAGTCATAGCTAAATCGGATTACCTTCAGCATCAGGTAAGGTATACAAAAATTATCAGTTTAAAGGTGTAGTCAACTGTTAAAATTCACGGGACAAGGGTCCCCCAGAAGGCAATAGTGCCCGTGGGTAGGCCAAGTCCCTATTCCATAATAATACTAAATATGCGTTTCATACCTAAAGCCTCATTAAGAGCAAGTTCTCAAATCACAGCAAGTTCATATATACTTGAGCGACATCTATGAGTTTATAATTCAAAGATCTTGACCCTTACCCCTACTTGGTCGCTTGCAAACAAACTGACTGTATTACTGCGGGGATGTTGAAACTGCTTGACCCAAGCTTGTATTGACATGCCCAGTAAACACAAAACATTTGTATGACTTTATGCAATGTTGGACCAACGTGTTGTATACGTTGTATAAATGGTATACAAATGTCTTGTGTTTGCTGGGCAGGCGGACTTTCTCTCAAACATTGTACATTTATTCAATGTTGGTTCAATGTTGGGCCAGCGTCGCAGACGTTGGCCTAGCATTAAAACAGCATTGGATCAATGTCCCGTTTAAGTAGTATTTTGTAATCAGTTCAGTGGCTATATTAATGCCGTCAATCTGTACTCAATAGGCTACTGTTGGCCTACACTTGACCGTCCCAGGCATGCTCGTCTTGCAGTTGAATCATTCTTTAATGTTGAATATATGATATGAAAATGGTGTTCAATTAAGTGTTCGGTACTATAGTGACATGCCGGCTCGTCACTACAGGCTACTGAAAATTTACAGTAATTCGTCAGTTGTTCACAAAATCGACATCTACGTGTTGACTAGCAACTTATCTTTACTTCTAGAAGTCTCATAATACATATGGTATATGTAACACATATATATATGTATTTCCTTCTCTTTTTTTGTTTCAATGATTATAATATATGTATATATACTAATAAGTGTGTATATGTGTGTATATATGTATTGTATGGGTATGTACAGATGTTGGCCAAATGCTGGACCAACGTAGTAATAAAATATAATAAAAATACTAAGTACATAAAATGTCGTTTACTTTTGTGCCAAAAATTGGGTGTCATTTGTTGTAATATCTTATTCTCACATATCTGATATGATAATGTTATTATTATTAAACTTGATAATTAGTAATATTACAATATACAAAGGAGCTATGAGATTGATTGACCCGGGTGATCCAAAAAATGACCTTATATATATCTTATGTGAGATATATTCCACCGGATCTCTCCATGGGTAAATTTTTATTATTATTTTCAAATGTGTAATGGCTTAGACCACCGACTTCATATTAAACAAATGTATAACTCTTATTTATGAAGTTATACATTACCTTAAACATGTTTTTCGCATATTTGCACATTGCATTGTGGGAAATAATCTCTCACGATGTTTGTTCGCACTTTCACATTTCTTACACGTCAAGATTCATATTTGGTCTTCACGTATTCAGACTGCTTTTTTGTATCACTAGCACATGTTTTGTTATTTTTACATTCAATCTGAATCATCACTCACCAGCACTACAATTTGTTACCAGATGCATTTTTTTCACAACAGACTTCATCATTATTTTTCCAAAACTGAATTATAGTCATAACCATATAATGGCGATGAATATAATTAAGTTCACATGTACATGTACACTGTTTGTTACCATGTTTGCTATTGTTTTTAATTTTCGATTAATGTATTTAAGGTCGAAAACAATTATCATTGCCTCCATTGTAATTTGCATGTATGTATCAAACATTAAGAAATAGCGGTTGAAATAGATGATACAAAAATTCTTGAATCTGTTGGAGGTGTACAAAAAAACTCCCTAGTAAATATTATGAGTTGTATTAATGATGATGATAATGAATATAACATTTTAAAAAAATCTCCTTATATGGATATCCTGGTATTAAAAATCATCTTGGGATGAATAAGGGAGCTTTTACAATTTTGAGTACAAATATTCCATGCCTGAATGCAAAATTTGATGAACTTAGTATATTTATTCAGGATTTAAAACAAAACGGTTTATTTTTCAGTGCAATATGTTTACAGGAAAGCTGGTTGTCGCAAGATGATGATATTTCTATGTACCAACTTGATGGTTATACCTGTATTTCCGAAGGTAGAAAATGTAGCCCTAAAGGAGGATTGGTTATCTATTTACATGAAAATTTTACATATTCAACTGTTGCACTTTATGAACGATCCGACGTTTGGGAAGGTCAATTTATACAAATTTCTGGAAATGAATTGTCATTTAAATTATTACTCGGTGATGTGTACAGACCTCCACGAGATATCCTACACAATTATAATACCTTTAATGATGAATTTAATCATGTTCTAGAGCAGCTTACCAGGTCTAAACCTGAAGTTATTATAGCAGGAGATTATAATATAAATTTATTAGAATTAGCAAAGCGAAATATAGTTAATAAATATTTTACATTTATCACTTCTTATAATTTTTACCCACATATCACTTTACCAACTAGATTTTCTCGATAAAATTAGATAACTTTTTATGCAAAAGCTCGGAAGTCTTAAGTAGCGCAACATCCGGAATATTGATAGACAAATTCTCCGACCACCAGCCCTATTTTATATGTTTGAAAAATAAGGAGAAATATAATAAACCACAAAAGTATATAACTATTAATAAACAAAATACAGAAAATATACACAAATTTGCAACTGAGCTTGCATCAGCAAACTTACTAGACAGTCTTGATCACGATCTAGATGCCGACCAAGAAACTAATTATAATATTTTCGAAGCCATAATAGATAATCATAGAGCTAAATGCTTTCACAATAAAATTATAAATTTCAATAAGTTAAAACATAAACAAAATAGTTGGATAAGTATTGGTATTTTAAAATCCATCAAATTTCGAAATGATTTATATAGAAGAATGCGGATAAGCCCACCGGATGGTGAGGCACATAATATAATTGCAGTTAATTTACATACTTATAATAAAATATTAAGAAGAACTATTAGACTTGCTAAACGCAACTATTATCATAATTTTATTTAAAAAGTATAGTAACAATATAAAAAAAACCTGGACGGAGATAAATATTATGCTGAATAAAGCCAAAAATAAAGTAAAACTACTAAGACTACTTCCAATTGGACGGAAAGAAGATATATGATAAACAAGAGACAGCCAATAAATTCAATTCATTTTTTACAAATATAGATCCTAGCCTTGCAAATAATATAAAAAAGGTCCCCAATAAACGCTACAGTGATTACTTAACTTTGAAACCAGAAGTAAACCTAAATTTTAAACCTATTACAGAAACAGTTGTTGACAAAATCATAACCAACCAACATGATGGTATATCTACTTTGGTATTTAAATCAATTAAAAATATTATTATTAAGCCATTAACCATAATAATCAGTCAAACCCTCAAAAAAGGAATTTTTTCCAAAAAATTGAAAATAGCCAAAGTGGTACCGATTCACAAAGCAGTTGATAATACCATGTTCACTAATTACCGTCCCATATCACTTCTTCCAGCTGCTTCGAAGGTTTTTGAAAGGGCTATACACGACCAACTCTATTCTTATTTTGAAGACAACCATTTATTTAACAAAAGTCGATATGGATTTAGAAAAAGACATTCAACAGAATTTGCTTGTTTAGAATTAACTGACAAATTATATGGATTAATGGATAAAAGTAAAATGCCTATTGGAATATTCCTGGATCTTTCAAAAGCTTTTGATACATTAAATCACCAAATTTTAATTTAAAAATTAGATTTTTATGGGGTATCAAGACAGGCCAACAAATTATTAACAAATTATCTATCTGATAGAACCCAATATGTAGATTTTGATAACTGTGAATCTGATATACTAAACGTTACCACTGGCGTTCCACAAGGGTCAATTTTAGGGCTATTGCTTTTTATAATCTATATTAATGACATTATTAACTCTAGTAAATTTTTTTGAATTCATTTTGTTTGCCGATGATGCTACTTTAATTACTACAATTGATAGCCATGATACAGAATTTGAAAAAATAATAAATAAAGAGTTTTATAGTTTTTCACCAGCGAAAAAAGAAAATATTTATTCCAACAATACAAATAGAAGATACTAAAATAAACTGTGCAAAAATTGTGACTTTTTTAGGATTTAAAATAAACCAAAATCTTACCTGGAATGATCACATAGAAAAGGTTGCTTGTAAAATAACAAAAGTAATTGGCATTATCCACAGAATAAAATTATATGTACCTAGGATGATATTAATTCAACTATATAAAACATTAATCCTTCCGCATATTAATTATGGTATTTTAATTTGGGGTCACCAGCATGACAAAATTACGCAGTTACAAAAAGGAGCAATTAGATCTATTACATTAAGCAGATATTTAGCTCATTCTGAACCTATAATTAAAAGTTTAAATATTCTAAAGGTAACGGATTTGTTTAAATTGCGTCAGATTAAATTTTACTATAAATACATTAGTCAAAATTTACCAGAATATTTCCTAGGATTAAATTTTGCCAGAAAATGTCAAAGATACAACATGAGAAATATCAATGACCTGAATATAATAACCGTTAAACATATATTTGCTACTAAATGTATCTTGTACAGTATCCCAAAATGTATTAATTCATTACCGCCCCTTATCAAAGATAAATTGTTAACACATAGTTACTCAGGAGTTATATTTTATACACGTAATTATGTCATAAATTGTTATCAATCGCAGTGTTTTGTTTCAAATTGTTATGTTTGCAATCGATAATTTTTCATTAAATTTGATTGTTATTCTTTAATGTACTTTAAAAGATGATTTGTCATAACGCGAACAGTAGACATGACTCATGTTTTGTTATACTCTCTTTCTCTTTTTTGTTTAACAATAACTATATTAATATTTATCTGCACTGCGGTGTGGGGCCAATGGGCGGTACCTGCTTACTTCCAAAGTAAGCGGTTACTGCCTTTTTGCTTTACAGGGCAGAGCAGCTCTACTATTTTGAAGTTATATTCTGTGCATCAGCTCTCTATAGGATGCGTCCTCTTGTGTATTGCGCGATGATCCTTATTATTGTTTTTTGTTTTTTTTCTAACTGGTGGCCTGCATGATAGCGATCAACATTGATCTTAATGCAGGTATCCTGATCCGCACAACATATAATATAATGTATTTGTATATTTTGGTTACATGTGTATGGGTTTTTTGTTGTTGTGTGACAAATAAATTGTTCTGAGTCTGACTCTAAGTGCGATATGGGAAATACAGCACTCGATCGTCCAATGACTAAGGTGTGAATACGACGAACACCTTGTTCATTGTACGGGAGCTGTATTTTCCCATATAGCATGATAAATATAAACAACGTTTGTATTCTCTAACGCAAGTAAGTCACACAAGACGCACTACATTTTATATTAGTAAATTTTATTAATTATTATTAGTTGTGCGATATATGGGTGGGAACGAGTTACTAAATCGTGGGAACAATTATTTATGAATAGAAAACGACTTAGCAAATCGTGGGAACGAGTTACTAAATCTTGGTAACGAGTTAACAACTCGTGGGAACGAGTTACTAAGTTGTAGGAGCTATGGTATGAGTTCTATCTGTTGCACATGTCCAGTATTATGCATCAGATACAAATATAGCAGGTCTGTTGGCTGTATATGTCCAGTAACATGCATCAGATTCAAATAAAGCAGTTCTATGTACTGCACATGTACAATAACCATGATAACATGCATCAGATACAAATATAGACTTATGTAGGCCATACATGTCCATTTACACCAAAAGATAGTGAACCATTGTTGTCAAATCTATATGTTATCTTTTAAACACAATATATAGATTGGTAATACTAGTAGTAGTGTACACCAGGTTTGCCCGTTCTTTTGTGTTATCAAACCTGGTACAGTTACAGCCTCCACAAGACAGCCACTGGGGGGGGGGGGGGGGAGTAACTGTGGTTTGATTGAATAATTAATTAATTATACACATTTGTTAGAGTACACAGCAATGATCGGACTCTATGACGTATGTATAAACTCATACATACGTCATAGAGTCCGATAATTGCTGTGTACCCTAGCAAACATGTATAATTACTTAACTAATCAATCAAACAACACTACTTCTTCCCCCCCCCCCCCCCCCCAGTGAATGCAGCACTCGGATGTGGCCATGGTGGGACTTTAAACCTTTAAGCCCTCACGATGCATTAAAGCATCATTTTACATCCTCGAAAACAATCTCAATTTTCCTACAATTAGGGGTTTTAAAACGAAAATTTCCATGAAACTGACTTACCAATACATAGCAAATTTCCTCAATTTTTAAACCACATCAAATCATCTTCTTCCACTACAAGTCGAGAATTGCGACAGCAATTCGCGGCTTGTAGTGGATGAAGATGACAACGATAAATTCAGGCTTGAAAGGGTTAAACCTTTAAGCCCCCACGATGCATTAAAGCATAATTTTACATACCTGAAAACATAATTAATTTTCCTACAACCAAGGGTTTTAGAATGAATATTTCCATGAAACTGGTTAACCAATATATGGTTATTTTCTTTAATTTTTAAACCATATCAAATCATCTTCATACACTACAAGTCGAGAATTGCGGCAGCAATTCGCGGCTTGTAGTGGATGAAGATGACAATGGTAAATTCAGGATTGAAAGGGTTAAACTGCCAATAGTGTGTTTGGTATTAGGTCGCCCACTTGGGATAAATGGAGTCACCCTCAACTATTGATACTCAGTGGACTATCCTGTTATGTCTGGATAACAATATAAATTTTGTAAAATGACAATTTTTATCAATAGTCAACATTGAACAACATTATCATGATTATGTTAATTATTCAGCTGGTCAGACAAAATTTCTCAAGCAATGGAAGCATACATCAACTATCAGACACTACATAAATTATCCGATCCGAGGATAGTGAAGCTGCGCAATTGTTATCTTTTTTTACTATTTGTTACATACATACACATATGGCCAGTAACATCACAGATTGATGTTTTGTTACTACTTTTTACATTCACACACTGCCACGAGCTATATGTTCGTCTAACACGATGGGCTATCTTCAATATTTATTTCAAAACTCACATTTGAAAAAAATCACCTGTTATGGTCAATTAGTGAGTGATTTTGTATGGATTTACTAGCCTATACACAGGATGGATTCATTTATTGTATATGGTGCTGATGTAGTATATACTGATAAAAAATAACATTTAAAATGTCATGGTAATACTGTTTTGTAGTATACAAAAAAAACAGAAATTGAATTTAAAATTCAGATTAATCATGTCCTTGAATCATTAAGCTTGCTAAGCTAGACTATAGTAGATAAAACGAATTCGTGAAAGGAATGAATTCAAATTATGATTTTTTTGCGAAGTTTTAGGTGTAGAACTGTAAGTTTAATGTTCTTCACAGCCTATCCAGCCCAACGCTATGATAGACTCCACAATCTTCAGGTGTAATATTGAATCCAAAAATATTGCGCAAATATATAGCTTTAACATCACATTGTAATTGTACATTATGTTACAACTTGTTGCAGATGTATAGACATGGCATCACATTTTAACTGTTCTGTTTTGTTACTATGTGATTGCAGATATACTCAGTAACATCTCCGTGAACCCTTTCAGACGTCAGATACTGACGTCTGTAAGTGTTAGATTCTAACGTCTAAAGACAGTCCCCAAATAATTAAAATAGTTATAGTGGTCGTAGAACTATAACATTTATGCTTATTTTAAATTGAAAAAACTCTTTGCTCTCTATGTTTTTTACAAAAATATTTCAGCTTGGCAAGGGTTCAGCCGTCACATTCTAATCGTTTTATTTTGTTACTATGTGTTGCAGATACACAGACATGGCTAGTAACATCACTGTTGAACCATCAGAGCTGACTTGCACTATCTGTATGGAGTTCTTCACTGATCCTCGTGCTCTACCTTGCCTCCATAACTTTTGTTATGAATGTCTGGAGAAATGGTCAAACAAATTACCTGTACGATTAGGACTACGCATACAAGAAAAAATATGCTGCCCTCTATGTAAAGAAGTGTCATCAATACCACCAGGAGGCCTTCACAACTTGAAGAGCAACTACTTCGTCTCAGATTTAGTAGGACGAATGAAAAAGAAAGACACAAATCTGATTCATGGAGGAGAGGAATGTAGTACACAGGATTGTGTGCAGCCATCTGTACAGTACTGTACACAGGGCTGTGAACATCTCTGTACAGATTGTTTCAAGCATCACAGCAAATCAAAGGGAAATAGGAATCACACAGTGATTGACCTTAATAAGGTCACAACTAAAGGTGACATCAGCAAGGTCACTTCTACATATTGTAAAACCCATCCCACCAATTATATCAAACGATATTGTGTTGATTGTGATCTAGCTGTCTGTGGTACCTGCCTGTCTCTGAATCACAGTCAGCGCAATTTGCTGGATATAGAGGAACAGAATAAAATTAACAGGAAACATTTGAAAAACATCCTGAAAGAAGCTCATGTAATGTTTAAATTGATAGATGAACAGATAGAAGATAACGAGAAAAATAGCCAACAATCAAGAACTGATATAAACGATATCAAGAGACAAATAAGCAATGTAATTGATGGGATGATAGACAAATTAAACAGTCAGAAAGAACTGCTATTCACAAATTTAGATGAAATTGAACAGCAGAGGGACAAGGTGTTGATCAAAGTTCGTGATGGTCAGGTATTCAATAAAACTGCTGTGACCAGCTTGATATCTAATACCGATGCTATGTTACATCACGAATATACCAGCGCGAAGCAGGTCAGTGACTTACAGGCACAGTTTGCATCTATCGCCAATGTAACGACACCTTCGTTTGTCTGGAGTCGTCATGACAGCAGAGGAGAATCACAGGCTGAAAAGATGGTGGCCACTATCTCTCTTCGTACAGATGTAAAAGATTCAGAAGCTGTAGATGATGATTTGAGGGAGTCAGGGTATGAGACAATGGCTAAAGCTGTGAGAGAATCGGTAGACGATACAATGGCTAAGACTGTGGACGAGACAGTGTCTCAACCTGTGAGAGAATCGGTCGAGGATACTGCGGCTAAAGCTGTGAGAGAATCGGTTGTTGAGACAATGGCTAAATCTGTATCTGTGAGTGACAATATAATTTCTGAGATACACCTGACAGAAAAAGATGGAGTGAAAGGCCTAGTGGAGATGGGTGACACAGTGTGGATTGCTCACAGTGGCCAATCTTCCATACAGGCCTATCCGGTGACAGCACCGCACCTACCACAGACTATCTCTATGCATAGGCTGAAGAACCCCACAGACATGGTGAGCTTCCCTCCTGGACAATCACAACTTGTAATCAGTAATGACGACAAAAAGTTACTGTGGATTAAATTGTGTGAATGTGATGGTGTATGGAAGGTGGCCGCACAGAGGTATGTACATGTCAGATATTCACCACGTGGTCTAGGTGTCCGTGACAACCAGCTGCTGGTGTGTGATGATAACGTGATACATGTATTGTCTACATCAGGTGAGGAGACACATAGAGTGAACATGCAACGAAGTGTGAGGCCATATAAAGCTGTGACTCAGCTCACATCACCTGGATTTGTCGTCATGGACGATATCAACAAGCAGGTTGTGCTGTTGACTGAGAAAGGAGAGATACAGCAGACATACCGTGGTCAGAAGGGGTTTGACCCTGGTGACATTGTCTGCCAAGGTCACTCTATCTATGTTACTGACCTTCACAATCGCCGTATAGATGAGCTGAGTGATGATGGCCGTTATGTCAGACAGCTGATAAGTCAACAAGAGGTGATGTTTCCTCGCAGGATGTGTGTAGATGACACAGGTCATCTATACGTAACACAAGGTAAATATGGGAACAAACAAGTTTGGGTGTTAGAGATAACTGCAACACATAAGGAGACACAAACAGAAATACCTAGCGAGACGCAAACAGCAGCACATAATGAGACACAAATGATACCTACCCAAGCACCAACAGAGAGACCTACCGAGACACGAGATATATCATCTGGTGACGAGTCGGCTTATGGCAAACTGCTCACACAACAGAATGTGATGGAGCTGAGAATCACCTGGTAAATGATGCTCAATTAGTTTGTTGTGTACTAAAACTTCACAATATTAACCTACACTTTAGGCTAGCCTTTCAACATGTTAAAAGGAACACAATTTATGTGATATCCTATACAAGACCATAGCACACGTAGCCAGACTCAGCCGACAACCACAGATTAGTGAAGCTGAATTACAATTTTTGCAATACAGACACACACATGCCGAAGCACAACTGCCAGCCATCTTGCGAATCAGGTCAGACAGTCAGACCACAGGTCTGACCTTTACAACAGGTGTACAATGTAGCTGTAGACAGAAAGAGGTGTGCGAACAACAAGAATATTAACTGACTGCAGTGTGGAAGGTCACACTCAGGTCATCTCGACTGATGGCCTGGGTTGGCCAGGGAGAAGGGGGGTCGCGGATGCATATCACATATGCAGGAAGTCTGCCTGTAGCAGACAACTTGATAGCTGCCCGCTTACCCCAGCTAACGGACAAATTTTGAATTTTAAGAAAATGCACAGCTGTTTTAAATTGAATTGTCTCTGTTGTAATCAAACAGTCATACTAGGCACCCTCTCTACTCCATATCAACTTTACAAAAACAATAGCCACTATATACTAGACATCCACGCCAACATAAGAAACTATTCGTAAATAATTATACAGTTGAAACATGATTGACAAAACACCTTGTGCAGAATGATCACTGTCACGGTTAACCAATGCAACAACACTTAAGTGAGAGGTTATATCAGAATACCCTTTGGACTAGATATCCATATCGCTGGCATCATCCACAGAAAGCACCCATAGCACCCTACCGATATCAGCAGCCCTTCCCAAGCCCCAACTACAGTAGAGGACAAAGGCACAGACATATGAAATAAAATGAAAAACTTCTATATCGCCTAACTCCTCGGAGGGCCGAGCTCAGAGGCGCAATCCATCCTCATCAAATTCCAAAGAAGAGTCGAGGGAAATAAGCATGGGCGTCATCTGGGAGCCGGGACTCCAATACCCAGTTATATCCATGATAACCGACAGGACCTTCCCACTTACTACGACAATAAAATGTTATCGTACTCCCACATGTGTTATCGACTATTATAGATATTCTGTGTATTCATTTTTAACCAAACAAAATACATAGAAAAATAACTATATTTATCAATAATATTCAGTGGCGAATCGAGGATCTGAAGAAAGGGGAGGCACCCGAGGTTTTGGGAGCTTGTCCCCAATATTTTTTTGTTAAATTTTAAGGGACTTTATAAAGTATTTGGCGTAAATAAGTTGATCAAGGATGATCCATGTCAAGGCATGGACCAACTGACATGCAGGTGTTTGATTATGAAAGTATTTTAAAGAATATGCAATATTTTATCTATGCTAATAAATATTTATAATTATTACCTTGATACTTTTAAAGCCAATACTGATGATCAGACAATGCTTCTATTAGAATATGATTAATAACAATTCTATTACAATGTGATTGATAGAGATGATCAATGCATCCTAACCCCAGACATGAACTAGTGCATCTGCCGTTTAGTAGAGCTGCAGATACACCTCTTTGTAGCAAAGAGGAGGCGATAACTACTGACAGCACGGTTTCTGAAAAGTTTATAAGACAAGAAAGTGTGGCAAAAAACTATGAACAAAGAATAACTTACTGATTTTTATCACAATATGATAAAAATGATTATTTTACAATACGATCAGAAATGATTATGTACTATGTGTCTTGTCCCCTGGCATGAACTGGCAGATACACCCTTTCATATTCAGAGCAGACTTAATAACTACAAACACCACGGTTTCTGAAAAATTCAGAAGGTGTGGCAGAAAACCACACACAAATAATAACTTACTTATTCCATCACAATATGATTATTATTTCAAAATGTTAAGAAGAATGTAATATTTTAACTTATTTAGGATTCCACTAGTTTTTGTTATTTTATTTGATATTATATGGATATGTTCGTTCCACGCGAGATGTTTATTAAAACGTATGCCTAAACAATTTGAAGAATCGACACATTCAAAACATTTAATTAGGTAAATCTTCAACATCTGAAGACAAATGTATGCCAAGTTCTAGTACGTCCCCCGGGTAAATCCTCACCTGTAATACTGTGCTAGTGTGTGGGATCCACATACTAAAAGTAGTACAGAGGATAGAGATAGTGCTGAGGCGGGTGGCCAGATATGTCCTGAGACGCTACAAAACCAGTAGCGTACCAGACATGATGGAACACCTCCAGCATTGCCTAGCGGCAGTACTGCCTTCTCCTGACCATGTTATATAAAATTTAAAAAAATATTGTTGCAATTAATCCATCATCCTACCTCAAGCCGACACATTTTGCTATTAGAACATATTGTTATTATTCCTCCCCTATAGATGCAATACATTATATCACAATATGATTATTATTATCCTTCAATTAGTTCAGTTTGTTCCCCAGAACAATTCCACTCTAATCTACCTCATCCAAACATAGAGAAAACTGCAGTCTTATAACTGTAGCTGCTCAACACATCTGCAATCTCCCAACTGTATCATTTTAACATCACCAAACCCAATTATAATTATTATGTTTTACTATTTTTAACTTGCGCAAATTTTCAAACTGTTACCTTCATGTGGTACATACACTTTATTGGGCGGGGGCCCTAGAGTAGTGGTTAGCACCACTGCCTTTCACGCCAGAGTTCGGGGTTCGGTTCCCGGTCTCGGCGGTTTGAAAGAAACAAAAATGTTTCTTCCCCATCCACGTGTGAAAGTCAGTATTGTGGGGAGTCTCCGTGACCGAGAGGTAGCGTGCTCGGCCTCAGACCGCCAGGGCCCGAATTTCAAATCCTGTGTCTGGAGGAAAGTGTCATCTCATTCATCTCACCATCCTCAAGAGGTTCTCCTGGCCCAGTTTAGCCTATATGTACACAAAGGTGGCCTAAAACCGGATTCATTTTCATTTACATACACTTTATTTCTGGAAACTTTACTAAGAATGTTAACTCGGGATTAGATCAAATAGGGGAGCGGCCAACTAGCTAAAAGATGCGTATTTTTCGAGTTTAATTAGCCCTCCTGGCATCAGGCTGAAATATGTCTCAAATCAAAGAGGAGACCCCACTGGTAAGTTTTTGCCCTGTTGGCATTGCTACATCCCGGGGGTTACCATGGCAACGGGGGTGTAAACAAACCCTTTCAAAACCTTCCTAATCCTAATAACTGACCAGTTTCTCCTATGTAATTTACTTGTTGTCAAAGAAATTCATAACATTTATAACATAACTCTACAATAACTGATTTTCATCGTATAAAATAACAAAATTGTATGCATTCTTCACAACAAAAACATAATTTGTATAATTCTGAATGTTTTTCACGTTTAAAGTGTTGCCATGGCAACTGTGTTATTACCAATTATTGTGCTATAACAAATGATAATGTTTTCTATGTTACTTTTCATCTACTCAACATAAACACACAAACAATGTGTCAAATTGAAGGTAATTTATTTTTCTTTAACATGGTAGTTTTAAGATATCAAAATATATAATTACTATATGCCTTATTTGCATAAATGCATACGCTATAATGTCAAAAATAACAAGTTGTCACAACCTTCTTAATTCGTGATATATATTACACTTGTAATTACTTACACAAGCTACTATAGTCACTGGGACACCATGATTCAATGGCAATTTTTGTTCGTTAGTCGTATGTGTATATTATATTGTGCTATGCCGTTGGGGTGTAATAAGATGATTTGTGTTGCACAGCCGGCATTTCTGTTTTGTTCAGAGCGAAAAACACCCTATATCCCCTAAGGTGTGGGGGTTGCAAAAGAGGTACATGTATTAAACCATGTTTAATGCAGTCTTGGAATTTCCCTTACATGTATCTATATAACATTCCCATATATTTCGCTGATATTGATGGCATATCACATAGTTTCTATACGCATAAACTACACAAGAAACAAGGTGTGAAGGTCATCTGAGGTCAAGGTCAAGGTCATTCAAGTCTACAAAATAAAAACATCGCATATTTTAAATTAAAAAAATCACATATTTTGACTAAAACTGTTCATTTCTACGAGCATCTGCAGCTTAAAACTTTATTTATTGATTTTATCGCTATTTCCTTGTTGATTTTCGACTGTTGTGCTCCCCAGGCCATGATCAGAGGCTGATTATATGTTCTAAAACCGATATTTTACCCTTTCCAGCTAATAGAAAATTATCTATAGGCCTACCCACAAATAAGCCGTGTGGGTTGCAATACAAGCTCTATTCATTGCACAATGTTGTCTTTGACTTTCACGTATCTCTAATATGTTCCGCCATATTTCGGTGTTATCGATGACATATCAATATTCAAGCATACACTGCACAATAGAGCTGTGAAGGTCGTTTGAGATCAAGGTCATCTGAGGTCACAAAATCGAAAAAAAACTGAAAAGACTACTAAGGTAAAGGGGTTGAAGGGGACACTCGATTAACTTCATTGTAGTCTTTGAATTTTACAAATCTCTAAAAAGTGTCGACATATTAATTTTGCTGATTTTGATGCTATATCACACAGTTTGAAGCATGCACTATGCGATAAGAAAATTATAAAGGTCATCTGAGGTCAAGGTAAAGGTCATCCGAGGCCACGAAATCGATAAAAGAGCGTATTTTGACGCATTTGTAAGAGCGTATTCAGCTATAAACTTCAATTAGTAATCTTATTCTTACTGTTATGTCTATTTTCAGCTGTAGTACACCCCAAGCCATGATGAAATGACGATTTAAAGTTCCATAATTATATAGCTTGTATTTTATTTTTTTCTAGCCAAAAATAAAATAACTGGCTAAACTCACCTTTTCTCTAGCCAAAATCACATTTTGTTGGTTGAGATCACATATTCGCTGGTCGAGGTTATTTTTTCAGTGACTGAGATTACTTTTTCACTGGCTGATATCACTTGTTCATTGGCCGAAATCATTTTTCGCCGACTGAGATCACTTCTTCACTGACTGCGATCACTTTTTACTGGTCAAGATCACATTTTCGATGGCTGAGATCACTTTTTCATGGGCCGATATGACCCTCCCACTGACTGAGATCATATTTTGAGTGTTTCAGATCACTTTTTGTTGGCCGAAATCACTTTTGATTGAATAAGATCACTTTTTTTCACTGGCCTAGATCGCTTTATCACTGGCCGAGATCCATTCTTCACTGACTGAAATCACTTTTTCACTGACCACATTTCCATTAACTGGAATAATTTTCTTTTGGACCGAAGTCTGTTTGCAACCGTCTGATTTTACTTAGATTGCTTAATTATATCGCCTTTTCAATGGCCGATATCACTTTTAGATTGACTGACAGCTCAATGAAACATGATTACCTATTCAATGGCTCTAAAGATCACTTTTTTCGGAAGTCGAGATCATTGGCAATACCTTTTACTGGCTAACATCACTCTTCACTGGCTGTGAAAACGTTTTCACTGGTTCAGATCACTTTTCACTGGCTTAGATAACTCATTCACTGTCCAATATCACTTTTCGCTGATTGAGATCACATTATTCATTGGTTGAGGTCATTTTTCCAGTGCCTGAGATTACTTTTGCACTGGCTGTGATCACTTGTTCGTTGGTCGAAATCTTTTATCTTCATCCGTTTTGAGATAACTTTTTCACTGGCCTAGATCATTTGTTTACTGGCTGAGATCACTTTTTAACTGATTTAGATGATTTTTTACAATGGCTTAGATTACTTTTCTAGTAGTCACTATCTCTTTTATTTCGGCTGAGATATATTTATCGCTCGCTAAGATCATTTTTAATTGACGATATCACTTTCTCACTGGCCTGGCCAAGGTCACTTTTTCACCGAGCGAGATCAATTTATTGTCACTGGTTGAGATCACTTTCTCATTTGCTCAGATAATTATTTTTTGTAGCCGAGATGACTTTTCGAATGGCTAAGAGCAATATGCCAACGGACAAGATGTTTTTTTCAGTGAGTGAAATCACTTTAAATTTTGAGCGAGATAATTTTTAAAATATATTCAACCAGTGGAATATATGGCCGAGGTTACAATATTGATAAAGTGATATTCTGATAAAGTGCTGCTGCATAAACGCTATCAAATCTAATAGTAACATATATAATTACTTTCATTCAAATGTAAAATTGTATTTTAATCGAGTGTAGACACAGGGGTTTATTTTTCTCATTGATATAGATACGATATTTTTATCGAGATTTTTATTGTTTTCGTTGTCACAAGGCATATGATTCGGTGTTTGAATCATATAGTTGAGTCTTTTATTACAAATAAAGAATGGGGAAATGCTTTGTTTTTTTTCAAAATGGCGGTCATCCTAAATTTTCTCATTTTCACTAAATTCGCATTGATAAACGTTTAATAATTATTTTAGAAATCATAGATTTTCTAATTCCCTGTTAGAAATACATAACCAGTGACATATTGCCCGGATTTGAGTGGGGGAAACGGGGTCAGTTGAGCCAATTTTTACAAATGTCCCAACAAAATCCAAATATTTCTGTATCGCGGGGATAAGTTGACACCTGCTTCCTTTATCATTTTTTGCCAGGGAGTGGAGTTTTGGTTCAGTAATGTTAGGCCTAGTTAACAGCAACGTTTCTTGAAGATGTCACCGCCTTCGGTTCATTTCTAGGTTTCATACATTCCACTATCATGACTATGAGGATATAATTATGTTTTTTTTCCAATTTCATGATGTCATAATTATGACCTTAACATTAACCTCAGATGACATTCAAACCATGTGTATACTTCAACCTATATCATATAGCATCAATATCAGCATATGATATAAAAAAAATAACGATTAATATCAACAAAATATGTAAAAAAAAACACTTTAAAAATTATGCAAAGGTTACTCGGCGACTGTATACCGCGTCTACGACAACACCCATAGCATAAGTTAGGCACAGAAGTATTTTTTGTTGTCTTGAAAAGTAGCCGACTGTGATAGTCAAAATCAGTATTGTTTTATGTCCTGGAGTGAATTGCATTCGAAAAAAACAAACAAAGTAACGATACAATTATTAATTGGAGATAAACATATACTATAATGGCATATTGTAAATTATAATGTTTTAATCTAAATATCAGATTTTTTCACTTTTGCTACCTCAGATGACCTTGACTTTGACCGCTCAAATTACTTTTAAACCATGCCTATTGTGTAGCGCATATTTAAAACTGTGTGCTATATTATCCATATCAACAAAATATCAAAATGTTTCAGATATAAGTGGAATTTTAATACTCTATTATGCAGTGTAGGCCTATAGTCATTCATAGTCATTTATCTGTTTACCTGAGCCACATCTACGTGTGAATAATGGTGTACAATGTATTTTGGCAGTCCGCTTACCTTAGTGGGTAGGTTATAGCTGTTTTTTTACTGGAAAGAGCAAAAAATTGTCTATGGAGCCTAAATAATCATTTTATCAATGTATGGGATGTACTACACCCGAAAACATTATTGTATAATGGAAGATTTTAGTCAAAATAACTGATTTTTCCGAATTAAAATTATTATGTAAATTTAAACTTGACCAATCGTTTAAAATGACTGTAAAGTACATCTATTACTATCGTTTGTGCGACAATACTGTGTTAAGTTTCAACTTTAATTTTCAACTGACAATTATCGGTAGACACCTCAAAATATAATGTAATAATAAGTGTTAAAAATTAATTAGTGACATTAAATATACTGATTAATATGTGTTTATTTATTATGAAATATTAGACATGCATGCAAATTAGGTATATGCTAATGAGCTCATTTGCATGTTTGAATATAATACATATATGCCACAGTGAATTTCCTATAATTTTATACTTTGTTTGTATTTGTATGCCGAGTAGTTTGCAATAAGAGCCACAAATAATGACCACGTGTAATATATATCATGAATTAAGAAGAATGTGATAACATGTTCCTTTTAAAGCTATAATGTATGCATTTATGCAAATAAGGCATATGATAGTTATATAATATGCATGTTAAAACTGCCATATTACAGGAAATTTAATAACCTTTAATTTGACACATTGTTTGTGTTTTTATGTTTAGTAGGTGTAAAGTAACATAGAAAACATCACCCTTTAGTATAACACGATAATTGATAAGAATGGGGTTGCTATGGTAACACTTTTATTGTAAAAAAACGCTCAGAATTATTCAGATTATGTCTTTGTTGTAAAAAAATTCATAAAATTATGTTATATAATTACAACAAAATAAATTGCTGTGACTACAAATAAATCACATGGGAGAAACTGGTCAGTAAATGGGTTTAGGAGAGTTTTGAAAGGGTTTGTTTACAAGTGTAATATAATATCACGAATTAAATAGGTGGTGACAACTTGTCATTTTTGCCATTATAGCGTATGCATTTATGCAAATAAGGCATATAGTAATTATATATTTTGATATCTTAAAACTAACATATTAAAGAAAAATAAATTACCTTCAATTTGACACATTGTTTGTGTTTTTATGTTGAGTAGATTAAAAGTAACATAGAAAACTTTAACATTTGTTATAGCACAATAATTGGTAATAACGCAGTTGCCATGGCAACACTTTAAATGTGAAAAACATTCAGAATTATACAAATTATGTTTTTGTTGTGAAGAATGCATACAATTTTGTTATTTTATACGATGAAAATCAATTATTGTAGAGATATGTTATAAATGTTGTGTATTACTTTGACAACAAGTAAATTACACCCCCGTTGCCATGGTAACCCCCGGGATGTAGAAATGCCAACAGGGCAAAAACTTACTAGTGGGGTCTCCTCTTTCATTTGAGACATATTTCAGCCTGATGCCAGGAGGGCTAATTAAACTCGAAAAATTAGGGTCCTGGCCGCCCCCCTAAAACGGTTACGTCATTGCTTTCACACGTCACACACATACATCACACACACAACGTCAAACACTACCATCTGAAGCTGTGACATCAAATTCTGGTGACATCAGATGAACACTGGACTGGTCAACCGTGTCACCATGATCACAAGTAATTCACATTAATTTACATCTCACCTCTATCGGCCAGGCCGTGACAAGAGAACAAACTGTGAACGCCAAACACAACAATGACGACCTTAAGCTTTCCCCATTGGACGCCACTTTTCTGACTTCCATTGGATGAAGGCTCAGGTGACGAGAGTGACCTCTGATATAAAAGGGACAGAGAAAGCGTCCTAGGTATTCAGTATTCAAAATTCAGATACCAATTCATTCTTTCGATTCATGGTCGCTATTCTATTCTAATTTCTAGCTTTTTATATCATTCTAAATTTGGGATATCTTGAGACCGATTCTATTCAAACTTCATCTTTATCAAGAAACAGAACACTAAACTCTTAAAGCTTGGGCAATTTACATCTGGAGTTGTGTTGTTTATTTAATCTAAGATCCCGAGATCCCGCACGTCTTGTACACCTCAGATGTAAAAAAACTACATTGTGTTTTATTCTTTTTTTTCAATTAATAGTTTTGCCATCAGCTCTCTTTTTGCACCATTTAAACTTGAGCAAATTCTCATATCAATGTTATTATATTGAGTCAAGTATACATTTTCACAATATTCATTCATTCATTTATTTATTTAAAAATATAAGATGAATAAAAACAAATTAATATTTACCAGATGGTTTCAGAGAGAAAAACAATAATTAACAAAAAATATGTTTTCGTCACTTGGAGCAGGAAATTGAGCATGCTATTCCAGTTTTAAATGAATGGAAAATGGGAGCGAGCAATTCATCAGCAAAAAGGTTAATTTATTTGATCACATTTTCAATCAACATTCTCCCACTTTGTGCAGAGGTTTTCATTATGAGACGTATATCGGTATCAGGCCATAATGTATTGTATGGTGGTTATGTCATGTGCGGCTTGATCGTGTGAGAAAAGACAAGCGATGCTCATTTTTCGTGCAATATGGGAAAATACAGCACATATCCAATGAATAATGTGTTCGCCTAAATGCTCCCACCTTATTCATTGGCCGAGTGCTGTATTTTCCCATATCGCACTCAAATGAACAGTTTATTTCTAACAATTAATATATAGTTATTCTTCACACGCTTCCCGTGTATATTTGGTATAGGGGTTATATTATGTATACTTTATGTATACTTCTCATTCAACATGATAGTATAAATACTATGAGGCTAAATCAGTACTCGAGGCAGCTCATTATTTTATTTATGCATTCATTCATTCATTCATTTATTCATTTGTTCATTCATTCATTCAATGAAAAATATAAGATTACTGAAACAAGTTAATATTTACAGGATTGTTTGCGAGAAAAAAACATTAAAAGGCATTAACTAACAAAAAATATTTTTTCGTCCTTGGGAGGAGAAAATTTTGCATGCAATTCCAGTGTTAGATGAATGGAAAATAGAAGCGAACAATTCATCAGCACAAGGGTTAATTAATTTGATCACATTTTCAATCAACATTATTTCTAACAAGAGGACTGATGTCCTATATCATGCCCCGCCATAAATTAGGTTAGAGTATTTGCGGTCACAAATATTTTAAAAGTCGACTTGTGGCATCCTGTAGTTTTCAGTTGTATTCGTTCTCACTCTTCCCCTGAATGCGATGAGGCCTTTCCCACCTATTTGAGCACCCCTCTCCACGCGACTCCCAGCTGTCGACCCCTCCCCTAAATTTCAAACTCTGCCTAAAATTATGAAAGTGATACATGAAGAACAAATATAGCTTTTATTGCAATAAATATGTTACCCATACATTTCTAAATATAGACACAAATAACGTTCTGAATTATTTTCTTAACTTTATATGAGCACATTTAATCTCAAAATTACGTATTATTTTTCAAAATAAAACCACATATTTTTCGTGCGTTTTTGCTCATAGGTAGATAATTATGGGGATTATATCGATACAAAATCACAAGAATAGAGATTAGCCACTGTTAAACCGTTTTTGATATATTCGCTGATGTAATCCCCCGTTTTAGGCTCAAATTATTCCATTTTTAATCAGAGGTGGCAATATTTGACTGTATAATCCAGTTGTCCACACTCTATAATTATGTGATGGGTTGCACAAATAACATTTCGCAGATGGCAAGGACCCAGTGCTGCCTCAACGCTGGGCCATTATCATCGACGCTGTCACAACGTTGGAACAGCGCTGGCCAAGTTATCGCTTCGCGTAGGCCTATACTGTCACTTGACCAGACATATATGGCCGCCTGATTGCCGGCATTTTGCGATTAGCTTTGATGTCTGGTCTTGGGTGGTGTCGCATGAGAGGCACGTGTGTCCTGCTGGGGTGGGGTCCCAAATAGGTCGACACAGGCTCATATCTGGCAGGGTGAAGTGGGACATACACCCTGCTAGATGACAGAATGATTTGTGGTGGCCATTTTAAATTTCACTAAAATCACCTGCACATTATTGCGACTTCAATTTTCGAATTTTTTGCGCCACAAAAAAAATGAAGTTTATGCATGGCGGCCATTTTGAATTTCTGTAAAACCTTGAAAACATCACATGCACATCTCAATATTGTTGGGAATGTGATTGTAAAATTTGAATAATTTCTGACGTTAAGTTTGAAAGTTTTTGTGCCCACAAAAAAATTTGGCGTTGACTTCTGGTCGCCATATTGAATTTTGGTAGCATCTTTAAAAAATCACTTGCACATCCTAATGTTACTAGGAATGTGATGCTAATTTTTTTTTTTAATAGACCAAAATAATTTTTTGCGCCCACCAAAAAATTGAAGTTGAACCGTGGCGGCCATATTGAATTTCAGTAAAACGTTGAAAAAGTCACCTGCACACCTCCATATGGTGGGGAATGTGATAGAAAAATTTGAATAATTTCTGACTTTGAGTTTTGCGCCCACAAAAAATTTCGGAGTTGACTTTAAAAAATCACTTGCACATCCCCATTTTGCTGGAATGTCATGTTAAAATTTTAAAAAAATTGACCAGTAGTTTTTGAGTTTTTGCGCCCACAAGAAAACGTGACGCCAGACGCCAACCGCCGGACAGATTCCTGGCGCGACTAAAATCCCCCTTTCTCTACGGGCGGGAGATAAAAATTATTATGTGGTTATTCTGCACACGCTTCACCTGTATATATATGGCCTACCAATAAACACAAGACATTTGTAATACATTTATACAATGCTTTATTCTCATTCATCATGATAGTAGGCTATCAACCTTTAGCATTACCGGCAATGACTAATCAATCACTCCTGATTATATCAGGCCAAATAAATACTATATCAGGCCAAATGAATACTGTACTCGAGGCTATTTATTATAAATAGGACGTGATGTAGATATCGTGACTACTATGTTTACATGGTGGACTATTGAAAAGCACCAAAGTTCTGGATGTTAGAATAATTTTGTTAAATTCGCGAATTTGTCCTCTCAGCGAAATTCGGACGCAAAAATCGCAAAAATTAAAACCATGCCCGCTTGAAATATCTGAAAAAAATTAATGAAAAAATGACTTTAAATGGTTGTTGAAAAAGTCAATTGAAGAAAATATTCTGCCGATAAAAATCTTCGAGAAATTGATGAATATGGCCTGTATAATAACGCTGGGTACAAAGTCTATATTGTATTATCAGCTACATCAGTTATACGGCATAAATCAAACTGAAGATACCAGCTAAACACAATACGCTGAACAAATGTTGGCTTAATGTTGGGCCAGCGTCCGCGACGCTGGCCCAACATTAAGTCAAAATAATCTCACTGCCTCGTGCTAACCAATGTTGAAAGCTTCCAGGTCAAGTGAATGCTATGTGTTAGGTAGTGAAATCATACTGTAGATCTGGTAATATTCGCGTGTTAAAATTTTCGCGAATTTTCTGATTTTGGGACTTTTCCCGAAATTTAGAATTCGCGAATTTTCATATTTCTTTAGCAGCGCTATTATAATAATAATATTCGCGTGATTCTTGAATTCGCGAATTTGTCCTCTTCGCGAAATTCGCGAAAATTAAAACCTCGCGAATATTACCAGATATACAGTATATAAGAGGAGTGTGCTGATTGTGAACTACGCTGAATCTGAACATATAGGTTGTGTTGTGTGTAACATTACGTAGTCCTTCAGGTCAGTGAATCTGAACATATAGGTTGTGTCTTGTGTAACATTACGTAGTCCTTCAGGTCAGTGAACACCATAATTTTATGTTAGATAGTTTATGCTAGATAATTCAATAACATAGCGCTGTAAATATTAAGACGTCTCGAGTTTGATGGATTTACATGATTTACAGGTAGTTCTTCTTAAGCTGAATCTGAACAGATTATATGACTTGCCTATATATAATGTAGTTCTTATTTATGTATTCTAGCCCCATTACATGACGATGAAATACATAATATAAATCATACAAAGAAATTGTAGGCCTAATAAGTCATGGTAGTACACTACAATGAAATAGTACATGATGTGGAAAAAAAGGTGTAAAAGATATAAATTAAATGTAACTCTTTTCAATAATAAAAATAATTGTAATAATGTATGACTGTTGGAGACTTCTGGATTTGCCACTGCAGAATATTGTGTTAATTAAGTTGTTTATCGCTCTAAGTGTTTGACTCTGTTCAGCGTTATCGATTTGTTGCCTTTAATTGAGTGCAGGTGCACCCAGGATTTCTTATCTAACTTATCTTTAGCTTCAAACCGGTATTAACCCTCACAGCGCGGGGATCGTCTTAACCCTCTAAGCCCTCACGATGCATTAATGCATCATTTTACAACCCTGAAATCATACTTAATTTTCCTACAACTAGGGGTTTTAGAATGAACATTTCCATGAAAATGGTTCACCAATACATAGCATTTTTTTTATATTTTTAATTTACTTCAAGTCATCTTTATCCACTTTATTTTCATGTTGTGCAAAATGGTAGACTGCGGCAATAGAGGGTGGCTTTATTCTTCATTCCAGGGCGGGCGGGGGCCCTAGGGTAGTGGTTAGCACCACTGCCTTTCACGTCAGAGTTCGGGGCTCGGTTCCCGGTTACGGCGGTTTGAAAGGAGCAAAAATGTTTCTTCCCCATCCACGTGTGAAGGTCAGTATTGTGGGGAGCCTCCGTGACCGAGAGGTAGCGTGCTCGGCCTCAGACCGCCAGGGCTCGAATTTCGAATCCTGTGTCTGGAGGACAGTGTCATTTCAATCATCTCACCATCCTCAGGAGGTTCTCCTGGCCCAGTTTAGCCTATATGTGCACAAAGGTGGCCTAAAGCCCTATTCATTTCATTTCATTTTATTCTTCATTCCAAGCAATTTTTTCCATAGAATATATTGCCATATGAGGGTTTATTCACATATGTTCCCATTTTGTATAATAATACAGATGCAAATCGTATTTTGCTTTTTTATATCACAACCATAATGCCTTAAAGAAGTCGTCGTTTTATTCATCTCCCCTCGCAAGGCCCGCTGTCTGCAACGTCGGGAGTAGAGGGCATTGCGGGGGAAGATTGTTATATATTTAGCGCATCATTAGAATTACATGTGTCCAATCGTATAACTTTTTTAAAGTTCATTCCAGACCGAGCCCGAGATAACTCGTGTTTTGTGACGTCATAAAAAGTACTTTTTGTAAAATGTCCTATCCACGGATACATGTATAATGAGAGTTCCGTCTTGAATGAGCTCTCTAAATATTTTCTAATGCTGTCATTGTTTTCTGATCCTTCATTGTCATTGTGGGTTGGCACATGATATAAAATCTAATACATAGCGACTATATTTTGAAGTCGACGTTGTCTAGCTTGTAAGAAATTGAAGAAGATGCAATTATTCTTCACTCTATTTTACTAGTCCGTAAGAACTGACTATATATACGCAATATAGAGTCTGTAATCATTGTCATTCGTGAAGTTGTGCCACACATTTTCCGTGCGCAGTCGATCGATTGCGGAATGAATTGCGTGCATGTTAGGTTAAAGATTGATATACTAGTTGGTAATGATATACTATCTGTCATTTGAATAATGCCTTGCCGCCCTTGGCGTGGAGATTTAACTGCCAGTATTTAGAGGACATTTATCATTTGAATAGGGGTTTTTCTCATAGTTTTTCAGGAAATTGTTGATCTTAGCATAGGCCCACACTGATCACCAGCATACAAAAACAGAGCTTAAAATTACTATACTATTTAATTGAATGTGATATTTATGATGATCGAAGAGTCAAGCTTTTTAGTAAATACGAGTTTAATACTGATTTTACTGATTAATGCTAATGATAGATTTTTTTTATAATGAACTGCACACCCTATTTATATGCGCTCGCCAAGCTTGTTTTTATTATGTATAATATAAGAAAGTCTTTTACCTAATAATTTATTATGTGTCTCATAAGCCGAACAACGGCTTAATGTCATATATATGTTTAGCTAAAATAAAAATAAATTGTATACTATGTTTTATGACATGTGACACAAAAATAAACAATTTTACTACTGCTACTGCCCCCACTTTGACGCTGACCCGAGTGGTTAAAACGTCAACTCGAACTATATTTCACCAGCTTTTGTCTTCAAGCAGTTCAATAAAGAGGCCACCTCAGAGCATCCACTCCTGACAGGGAAGAATTAGGGGTTGGAAGCGCCATGGTAACAGAGTTAACATCGGTAACTCCACAAGCATAATCATTTTGTTGACATCAGGTATATTTATGTAGATATCACAAGCGTTTTTTAAGTACCACACCAATGTGAAAGACGTATGTGCCCAGTGGAACCTAATTATATGCAGGATAAAGCACGAGGAACTCTAGATTCTTAGCTGTGTTTTCCACAGCTAAGAATGTAGAGTTCTGAGGGTTTTAACTGACTTAAAACACATCTGACCATAATGAGGATCCCTCATAATCAACAGCTCAGTCACACCTAACTGATTATAGTACCATAGGCCCCCCATGATAATTAGTCTGTACTTGATCAACAAAAAATCTCCATTCCCGGCTTAGAATGAAGTGGTCGGACAAAGCAAATAATGTAGTGGTGTGTTTTAAGTGGAGATAATAATCGTATTGCCTTGATATGCAAAGACACAGTTATTTTATCCCATTTTATCATTTTTTTATATTCCAGCACTGAGCAGATTAATTAATGATGGAGATAAATTTCACACCTGACGACCATAAGTTATACCAGCGTATATACCACCAGGATTTACCTAAGGTCCCTCCCGGGACCAGGGTTAGGAGAGCCACAGCCGATGATTATGACGCTATCATGGGGTTCAGTGAAGGAGTACTTGATGGCAATGACTATTTACCAGCGCTATATCACCAGTATATGTCTAATCCCTTAAGATTTCCTTTTGTGGCTGAAATGGACGGTAAAGTGGTGAGTAAATCATATGTTCATAATTTGCTGGATTTTATTATAGTTTTAATTCATGGAAGCCTTTCATTAATTAGAATGGTAATAATAGGTGATCTGAATTATTATTGACACATTACTTTCCCTGGTTTTCACCAACTATGCTTGTATCCATTTTCTATCTATATTAATAACTGCAAACAATATTGTCATTACAATAGGAAAATCAACTGTCACGTGACATGACAGCCCAATTTTTAAAAAGGGTGATAGGGGCCTGGCCTCAAACTATCGACCGGTCTCCTTGACATGTGTTTGTTGTAAGCTCATGGAGCATATATTGGTAAGACACATGTTAAGGCATTTTGATGACAGAAAAATAATTTCAGACAAGCAGCATGGTTTTAGAAAGGGTCACTCTTGCGAAACCCAGTTGATTACTACCGTAAATGATCTGTTGGCATCAGCCGATGTGGGGAACCGTATGGATATAGCCATCCTGGATTTCTCCAAGGCATTCGACATGGTCTCTCATCGCAGACTGATGTCTAAACTAGATCATTATGGTATAAGAGGAAACATCCATAAATGGATTTCATCTTTCCTTAACAATAGAAACCAAAAGATCGTGATTGATGGCTATAGTTCAGATACAATTTCTGTAGACTCAGGGGGTGCCTCAGGGATCGGTCTTGGGTCCAATACTGTTCTTGGTCTTTATTAATGACCTGCCCGACCTTGTTAAATCACAATGTCGCCTGTTTGCTGATGACTGATGATTGCTGATGCCTTTTGTAGAATGAAATTAAAACTTTAAATGACTCCTTGCAGCTACAGAAAGATCTTAAATTACTTGAAAATTGGGCTGAGGAATGGGGTATGAAATTTAATGCCAAAAAGTGTTATATAATTTCCACCGAAAAGGGGGGAATCCCTTTTTTCTACACCCTGAATGACCTTATTTTGCAATATGTTGGTACAAACCCATATCTGGGCGTCACACTTTCTGAAGATCTGATATTTAACGCTTATGTAGGGAACATTACCAAATTGGGCAGTCGAATGCTTGGTTTCATATAAAGAAACCTCAAGGGCTCTCCACCATGCCTTAAGGAACTGGCATACCTGACATTGGTCCGATCTGGCCTGGAATATGCATCTGTTGTCTGGGACCCTTTCCTGCATAGGGAAATCGATCGCCTCGAAAAGATCCAGCGCAGGGCGGCACGCTTTGTCACCAACAATTACAGGACGGAATGTGGACCCAGCTAATTGACAGCCTAGGTTGGGATAGCTTGAAAGAACGCCGTAAAACAGCTAGGCTTTGCATGGTCTACAAAGCAATTAATAGAGAGGTAGCCCTCTCGATTGATATGCTGTGTAGACCTGACAATAGAACAAGGGGCAGCACACAAAATTTCTAGCCATTCAAACCAAAAAGAGACCGTTTGCAAATTCCTTCTTCATTAGAACTATACCGGATTGGAATAAACTACCATCTGATGGGAAATTGGCGCCGACCTTCACAGCCTTTAAGGCTAAATTGAAGAAGTCGGACTAATTTTTCTCTTTTAACTTCCCATGCAAACCTCTCCGCGTGGCGCGATAGCCCACAATGTGCTCCTGCCACATAACTTTCAGATTCAGATTCAGATGATGTAGCATGCAAGATCACTAATTTTAAGAATGCTGTCAGTTCATGTGTACTTTATAGTGAAGCAGACGCAATCTTTTAAATCTTTTATCTTCATACACTTATCTTCCATTTTTGTGGATATAATGTAAGATCGCTGCTCTGGTTGAACAGTCTTAACGACGCATCTGACTTTCTTCGGTTGTCAGTTTCCGAGTTCCCGATATCGCAATATCGGAAGGAAAGAATAAACTCCAACAAGTTATTAACTTAACATCTCTGAGTAGGTGACAGCACGGTTCATGCTATACATAGCGGTCTGCCTGCTTGTGGGCAGTCTTTTGCATTCATGCTAAGGTGATAATCATAATAATAATAATAGTATTTAATATCGTATTAAATATATATATAGGTATATATGTGTGTATGTATGTATGTATGCGTAATGGCTGCGTACGTGTATCCAATGCGTATACTATACATGTTCACTCTATCGCTATGTGCGATCTTATTCTTTTCAAACAGTGATATAACTAAGTAATAGTAATTATGAACTATCCAATGCGTGCACCGGTCATCTCTTGTGTTGCAGCGTGCACACTTTTATTAGGGATACGTTAGCCTATCTTGACATTCATTTAGTTAAATTATTTAACGTCTTATGTATGGATTTTTTATTGATGTACAGGCAGGTTTCTACATATAATATATATAATTTGCGTTTATCACTATTTATATTGACCGCGACATGGATTTCACAAAAATGTCGTGAAACCTATGCAAAAAATAAAGTATATGGAAAGGGGGACTAAACTTACAGCGTTTGTATTTAGTGTCACAGTGTATTGTTGTAAACAGGGCAAACCTGACTAGATTTAATCTGGCAAAATAACAAATACAGAGTTTTCGTAAAATGAAAGCTCTTTTTATCGGACACAAAATAGATTATTAATCTTAGGCGAATCCCAAGCTATGTAATTCGTGGTTTGTTCGGATCTCGATTTGTTTGTAACAGTCTCTTTTAGCAATAAAATCTTGAGGGTAGTTCAAACCAAAAATTAATCCGAAAGAAATATAAATTTATATAGCAGATTCTATGTCTATCAAGAAAATCTTGAGGGTAGTTCAAACCAAAAATTAATCCGAAAGAAATATAAATTTATATAGCAGATTCTATGTCTATCAAGAAAATCTTGTATTTTAAATACGTTTCAATAGTTCTTTTATATGATAGATATAGTTTTGCATTGTTTTTGAATATATTCAACCATGTGTCAGTGGTTTTTTAGATTATGACTTCGATTGACATCGCCGACATCGATCCGGTCGCAGTCACGTGGCTAAGTCCACTTCAAATTCTTATATTATCGCTCACGCTGAATTCGTGTTTTTATTAACTATTATTAATAGTATTATCCGTACGCGCTGTTAATCAAATGTCAAAGTTACTTGAGTCTAGATTGTGTCTAGACTCGGCTCTAATTGTTACTCTAACTGTTAGTAGACTCAGACTATACTATAGACTAGTATAGACTATGGCCATAGGCTCCTGGCCTAGCCGCCCTAGGCCAGGGCTAGGACTAGACTTTGGTCTAATTCATTTTAAATCTAATAGTCTAATTCTAGACATTGCACATTACAAAATTGTGGCTGTCTACAAAAACGTATATAGGCCTAGTCTAATCGCTTTTCATTTCATGAAATCAAAAAATTTGCGCTGCTTAACCTCATTTTCATGGAATTAAAATTAAAATATATGATGTAGACTAGTCTACCATAAGACTGGTTGAATCGTCATTATTAGTGTAATAGTCGGCAGCACTTCCAGTCACTAGTGACATATTTTTGGAGTGACAAATTCATAATACAAAATTCATCTGGATTAAATTTGGTTTGGACTGTTCTTTCATGATTTTAATAAAATGTAGTCTAAAAAATATACAATCTTAGAAATTTAAGCGCTAGTGTTAACTTTAAATTAAGTTAAAAGCACAATGACCATATAATTTTGATTTAATTTAAATCAATGAGAGTGGTGATAGTTCACCAGTTTTAAATTTGATTTAAAATAGCAAGATTTGATGAACTTTTTGAGGAGATAATCAATTGGACATAAAAAATTTGTAGCTGTCTATACTTTATTTTTATATGACTATAAAGATCTAAAAATAAAATTTATGTTACAAATATTTTTAATAGTTTGTGTATATATTTGATAACAGCTTTGCGTGGTTGTTATTGAATCTGTCTGACCAATTATTTGGATTATGACCCTTATCTTTGTCTCATTGACATTGTTGGCTTTCCATGTGGTCTAGTCAGTCTCTAAACCTTACATTATCGTTCACTCATTCTTTGTTTCAATCGTGAATTCCCGTTGTTATTAAATTATCAAATTTAACAAATTGAGCATAAAACAAGAATTCTCATAATGCAGAGTAACACTGATCGGTTTCTCATTTATTAAACATTTGCGGAATAACAATGAACATAATGAAAAAATCATTTGCATTTTTGCATCCAAATTTGGGTTTGGATGATGCTTCCATAACTTTTAATATGTCAAGGGGGATGGATAATAGTTTCATCTTCGTTATATAAAAATTTTTGTTTCATTCAGGTGAAAAAGTACTATGTTAACTTGTTGTGATTCACTGAGTAAAAATTTGAGATGGCGTTCACTTTAGACAATATTAATTTTATAAATCGACGATAATTGTGTCAGAGAATTTGTTTAACAAGGATTGATTAACTCTTGAGGCGATAACCACTTCAGCTGCTTTTATGCTAGTTTGTGGTTGACTCACTGATTCCTTTCAGGAACTGTTTTTCCTGTGGGCCATTCTTTGGCATTGCCACTGCGGCCTTATGGGGTTTCAGATAGGTCTTGTTGTCAGGAACATATGTTTTTGGCCTTTTTCCTCGTTGGGAGTTTCATCTTTGTTACTTAAATTTTTTGGGTACATTTTATTGTGTGATTTGCAGGGTCAACTTTTTAAATTATCTTGATAAGAAGATTGATTCTTGTTGTGATTCGCTGAGTAAACATTTGAGATGGTGCTCACTTTAATGCAATAGACAATATTAATTTTATAAATCAATGATAATTGTCTCAGAGAATTTGTTTAACAAAGATTGATTAACTCTGGAGGCGATAACCACTTTGGCTGCTTTTATGCATTTATGCCAATTTGTGGTTGACTCACTGATTCCTTTCAGGAACTGTTTTTCCTGTGGGCCATTCTTTGGCATTGCCACTGCGGCCTTATGGGGTTTCAGATAGGTCTTGTTGTCAGGAACATATGTTTTTGGCCTTTTTCCTCATTTTTTGGAGTTTCATCTTTGTTACTTAAATTTTTTGGGTACATTTTATCGTGTGATTTGTAGGGCAAAAATTTCCAAATAATATAAATAAATAAGAGGAGCAATTGTTGTTTCTAGGATTTGATTTAGCAAGAATTGATAAACTCTGGAGGCGATAATCACATTGGCTGATGCCAATTTGTGGTGGACCCACTGATTCCTCTTTGATTGGAGTTTTCTTTTTTTTGTTACTTTAGGTCAATGAAGCATACATACCAGCCACTCTTAATCTCAAATTAAAATATACAATATTAGTGCTCATAAGGATATTTAAAAATAATTCATGTTAGGAAGTTAAGATTTAACGTTCTCATTAGTAATAATTTAAATTAATGAGAAGAGATATAGTTGATAATTTCTTGATTTCATTTTATATAATTAATGCAATTATGCCAATTTGTGATGACTCTGGAATAATCCCAGGGGCTGGTTTTCCTGTAGGCCATTCTCTGGCTTTGCCAAAGTGACCTTAGGTTTCAAGTGGATCCTACGAAATTATGTTTTGGGTCACCTTTTTCTTTCTAAGTTTTCTTCTTTGTTGTTTGTTTTGTAAAGCTTAGTGATCCAGCTGCTTTGAAATTAAAAAATAATAAAAAAAAATAAAAATAAAAAAAAAAAATGGCCACAAGAATTAAATCTTTCATCATTCTTACTTAGATATATATATATATAATAAATAATTTGTAAATTAAAATAATTCGGAAGAGTATCCAAGTGTAGGAGTGTAAGGTAAAAGCAATATAATTATTCAATTAAACTACTGCAAGAACATTATTAGTCAATAAATACAAGGTCAGTTACAACAAGACTTGGCCAGTTGTTACAGGCCGCATTAATTATTGCATGCCTTATACGCCAACTACATGATGCTCTCTGTCTAGCTCGATTAATCTAGCATCAGGACTTGCGCCAGCTGCTGAAATCAGTGCTAGTAATGATAGACAGGATGCATCCGGACTTGCGCCAGATGCAATGAACTTCATGAAGAACCAAACATATGATTATTCATTTGTTAGTTCGGCAGGACTTGCGCCAGCTGTTCTAACTATAGCAAACATGATGGGGAGTGATTTGCCAACTGGATTTGCGCCAGCTGCTGAAATCAGTGCTAGCAAGGATGGGCAGGATGCAATAAACTTTGTGAAGAACCAAACATATGATTTTTCATTTGTTAGTTCGGCAGGACTTGCGCCAGCTGTTCTAACAATGGAAAACAGGATGGGGAGTGATTTGCCAACCCGATTTCGGCCAGCCGGTTTTTTGATACAATATCCACAAGCTCATTCTTACAGGTGGAATTAGTTTATTCTAGCATCAGGATTTGCACCAGCTGCTGAAATCAGTGTTAGCAAGTATGGGCAGGATGCATCCGGACTTGCGCCAGATGCAATAAACTTTGTGAAGAACCAAACATATGATTTTCCATTTGTTAGTTCGGCAGGACTTGCGCCAGCTGTTCTAACAATGGAAAACATGATGGGGAGTGATTTGCCAACCCGATTTCGGCCAGTCGGTTTTTGATACAATATCCACAAGCTCATTCTTACAGGTGGAATTACTTTAAATGTGAATGATTTATGTCCTTTTTCTTCTCCCGTAGAAGAGAAGAAAAAGCTAAAATTTTACTTTTTCGTCAATAACTGCGTGAGTAAGAAATTATAATTATTATTATTATTATTTTTTTTTAGAATTCTTTAGATCTTGCTTTTGAATGTATATGTAAACACCATTTTTAGTGAATACAGCAATACTCAAGATGTGGACCATTTCCTCATGTTCCTAATTTGCTTCAAATCCTTCTAAATCTATGTTTTGTGGTCTTCTTATGTTTTCAAAGTGTGTCTGCAATACCTAGGTCAGCTCAAAATGAGGTCTGTATACTTCTGTTGTCAGATTTTACACTTACAGAAAATAAAATTCCACTGACATATAAATCCAGCCAGTCAAAACACTACTCAGACTTGCTTCAGGAATTATAAATACAATAGATGTTATGATAATGTGTCCCTTATTATCTACATTTGGAAATTTTAATTATTCGGTTATCTATTCATTACATGTAAATTTCAAGTTTCACTTCTGTAGACATCCTAATTTCAATTTAAAAACTAAATTTCAGACTATATAGCACTTCACTATTTAGAATTAGTGTTGTTTCTGATGCCGCAAGTAATGGTGGATTAGACAGATGAGAGGTTGGAATTCATATGTGCTCTTACGATGCATTCGTAAGTTTGTGTTGTGGGGGTCAGACACTTTGTGTCTGTGTGCCGTTTTCATACCCTCCTCAACAACAGATAATCTTGTTTAATAATGTTATTGATAGATTTTGTCAATATTATGTAATTTGTATGTAATGATACAAGAGTCAATGTTCATTAATATATTAATGTGAACAATTAGTAGATTGTTATTGATAGGTTTGGTTTTGTGTGAACAATTACTAGATTGTTATTGATAGTTTGGTTGATATTATCTAATTTGTTTGTAATGATACAAGAGTCAAAGTTCACATTTAAATAGTAGATTAGATCAATCAGAGACATGTATAAATATTCATAGTAGATTAGATCAATCAGAGACATGTATAAATAGTCCTAGTAGATTTGATCAATTTGAGACATGTATAAATATTCATAGTAGATTAGATCAATTAGAGACATGTATAAATATTCACTGGTTAATCCTGTTAACTGACTGTCAAGTAAATTTATACCTATTTTGGTCTTAGGGCTTCACTCTGTTACAACCACGTTTACATTAACAACATTTGAAGTGAAGCCCTTTTTATTTGTAGTCGTTTAATTTGATGTTTATTTTTAATAAACAAATTTTCCCCATTTTATGTGTCTGTTTTTTGTACGATAAATACAGAGTTTTCGTAAAATGAAAGCTCTTTTTATCGGACACAAAATAGATTATTAATCTTAGGCGAATCCCAAGCTATGTAATTCGTGGTTTGTTCGGATCTCGATTTGTTTGTAACAGTCTCTTTTAGCAATAAAATCTTGAGGGTAGTTCAAACCAAAAATTAATCCGAAAGAAATATAAATTTATATAGCAGATTCTATGTCTATCAAGAAAATCCCACCTCCTCCCTCTTCCATCCGCTGCAAGTTTTTTGTTCATTTTTCTTCTGACCGTTTTCATACCCTCCTCAACAACAGATAATCTTGTTTAATAATGTTATTGATAGATTTTGTCAATATTATGTAATTTGTATGTAATGATACAAGAGTCAATGTTCATTAATATATTAATGTGAACAATTAGTAGATTGTTATTGATAGGTTTGGTTTTGTGTGAACAATTACTAGATTGTTATTGATAGTTTGGTTGATATTATCTAATTTGTTTGTAATGATACAAGAGTCAAAGTTCACATTTAAATAGTAGATTAGATCAATCAGAGACATGTATAAATATTCATAGTAGATTAGATCAATCAGAGACATGTATAAATAGTCCTAGTAGATTTGATCAATTTGAGACATGTATAAATATTCATAGTAGATTAGATCAATTAGAGACATGTATAAATATTCACTGGTTAATCCTGTTAACTGACTGTCAAGTAAATTTATACCTATTTTGGTCTTAGGGCTTCACTCTGTTACAACCACGTTTACATTAACAACATTTGAAGTGAAGCCCTTTTTATTTGTAGTCGTTTAATTTGATGTTTATTTTTAATAAACAAATTTTCCCCATTTTATGTGTCTGTTTTTTGTACGATAAATAGTAGCAAACGATTCAGCAGAACAAGTATAAGAAATTATTATTGTTTTATTGTGAGTGGTGCTGGTCTTGAATACACTAAAGAAATACTTTTAAAATTTCATGTTGAATAATGCTGCATTAGAGTATATATTAAAAATAACAGTCAGAATGAAAAAATAAATCAAAAGAAAATAAAGCCAGCTACACTATCGTATAAACATAATTCCTCAATAGAAGGTATTCAAATTATTGTTCATGTTTATCTACTAGGTTCAAAAAGTTCTGTGTAAATTTAATGCTCTTCACAACCCATCTATCTCCTAACATTATGATAGGCCCCACTTATAGCTTCGGGTGAAAAATTGAAGCCAAACTTTTTACGCTAGAATATAGCTTTAAAATACAAACGATAAAAATATACTCAATATTTTCAGCTATCTATATTTCCCCCTTCCCTCACTTCTGTAATGTTGTATTATGAATAGGTGTATGCTATTGTAAACAATCCACAAGAAACATTAAATTGACAACAGACATATATAGATAATTATGCAAAATGTATTATTTTATTATATATACATTGCAGGTGGCTTTTCACATGTTATTTGTGAATGACTATGGGAGACATGTTAACGTTGGTGGATCTCGAGCCATTGATTATGTTAAAGGCACTGGTGTGTTTGCTGCTATGAGAGCGTACGCACTATTAGAAACATTCAAGATGAATCTGAAGATACAAAAGATAAGAAGAGCCACTGGAAATCTGCCATATTTTTTTAATTCAGATAAGAGAGAACGAGCACTCCTCAGTATCACAAATATCATAGTAATACTAACTGAATAACTTACGCCTTATAAACATCATAATCAGGTTTAAGATTGATTAATTTGTTGATTGAATATGGCTATATCGCTTTATGTGTATCATGGCGATATCATGACAGAACAAAATTCATAGTATATAGCACAGTATCGTAGGTAATAATGCACCCTCTGACTTTTAAGCTGTTTGTGACATTATATATGCAAAACTACGATGTCATCCATCCCATTCGAAATATGAGCCAAGTTACAGTCGATAACTTACACTCTTACACTTAAACATCTAGCCAAATGAGCAATCACAGAAGATAATAAGACCAAATCTACTTATTTTTCTTATTTATGGGCATATAGGCCTTCCGATAAAAACCTTCTTCCTACGAATTATAGCGAATATTTTATTCATGGTTTCAAGATTGATATACAGTGGTAAATAAGCACTTTGATATTCCCCATACCTTACCCTAACTGCCACCATACAAATCTTACATTAATTTTCTAGCAAACACAAAACTAGAACGTTCCAAAATATGAGCTGAAAGCATGCATATAAATTGTATACCTGAGCTACCATTATTAATCATAATCATGCTAATTATAAAGTTTAGTATAATATTGATTATATTTACTTACCTCAGTATAGTTGTATAAATAGTGACACTGGTGTTTTAAGGAACATAAAAATATGTATGGTAGAATGATACCTTCATAGGTATATTCCTAATACATACAGTTTGGGTTTTAGGAAGTAATTAATATAAATGACAGCATTAGCTGGGATGACGTCATATCTTACGTCACAAGAGACGGAGAAGGAGGCCTGAAGCAGCAGCAAAGTGATTATCCAGTGATCAGAAATCTGAGTAGATCTGAGTTAACAGATATCATGAGGGACAGTAGTTTATCCAGGCGGCTGTTTCCTGGTGATGGTATACTGATTGGGCCGGAGTATCTGGTGCCTTCTGTAGAAAACTGTAACGACCATGTGTTATTTGAAGGTAAATGATATTTTTGTTAAGAAAGTGATATTAGATTGTTTTTACAATATTTGATAATCTTTGGCATATTTCATTTATTTGTAGTTGACGCAATTGCCAACGTCTAGTAATTGATTTCAAAATATTACCCTGATTCTAAAATGTCTTCTTCTTTAAGGTTAAAATCTATTATTTATGTCAGCTATGTAGGCCTCCCTGCACATTTCATTTATTCATCCATTTGCATATTTCATATAGCCTAAGCTGACAGATTTGCTAGATTCTAACAGATTCCGGCAAATGAAATATTCCCCTAATCCTAGAACTTATTCCTCTTTCATTTTAAAATTAGTTTTTTTTCATATCATTTGAAAGATTTAGATATTTATGTCAAGCGTGAACAAAACCGTTACGAATTCACAATAGGCCCATATGGGATTTATACATTCTGGCCCAATTCAACCTGTATGTAGACAAAATGTCAACATTCATTTATTTATAATTCATTAATTCATTCATTGGCATATTATATATAATATTATCTTTAGCTGACATAATTGCCAGATCCCTACAGATGCCAACAAATAAAATATTCCCCTGATCCTAAAACGTATTCTTCTTGAACCAATGGGTGAATTATAATTTGGTAAGCCTCTCGAAATTTTTCATTTAATTTACTCTTCATTTCATGGTTTTTGTTTGATTTTCTCAGCTAAACACAGGGGTTCGGGGTACCACCAGACAAAAATAAATTGGGGTTCGGGGCACCACCTGACAAAAATAAACTGGGTTCGGGGCACCACCAGACAAAACTAAACCGGAAAGACCAGACAAATATAAACTGGAAAAGTTGATTGTCAAGCAACAAGTTTAGAGTGATTTGCTCATATTTGTATAATTTAAGACCAATCATTTGCAAATCTTGATGTTTAAACACTCTGTGAATTAAACTGCTAATGAAACAGAATACAAACGACTGTAGTCATAATTAACGGTGAAAGAGTTCAACATATACTTACACAGAGCACTGTGTATAGTCCCAGACAGACACATGTGCGTCTAAAAAAGGCCGACAACTTACCACACAGGTGTATGCATGCACCCACCCCTCCACGTACGAGATGTGTACACATTGTCAGCCGATCAGAGGGCTTTCAGCAAGACATCCGGCCAATCACAAGCTTACCACAATAGGTTGAAATTAAGAGTGGGGGACATAAGACGTCGCCATCTGAAAATTTTAACATGCAGAGTAGCAGTGCCTAACGGCTGGCAGTGTACACATACTGGGCCAGGGCTCTTTTACTTCGCACAATCACTGAGGGTTAGAACCATTTCTGTATATTGACAACGTAGACCTACAGGTTTCTCATGTCAGCACAAGCCACTAGTTCGTTGCTTAGATATATAGAAATAACTCAAATGTCCTAACATAGACTAAAAGGTGTGCAACCGCGGGAGTAAAAATGTGCTAACATAGATCGATAGGTGTGCAATGGCGAGAAAACAAAATGTCCTGACATAGATTGATAGGTGTGCAATGGCGGGGAATCCAAATTTCCTAACATAGACTAATAGGTGTAAAATTGCGGGGAGTTCAAATGTCCTAACATAGACAGATATGTGAGCAATGGCGAGAAGTACAGATTGTTTTAGCCATTATTCTGGTTATGTTATATGTTACAGTCATTTCAGAAATATGCATAGCTTTGAGTGAATAACCTAGTGTCACTGTATCACTGTCAAAATTAATAATTGGATTTTTAATGTTATGCTTGTGATAAAGGGTCTTCGGCGGATCAACCCTTTCATTTGACACTAAATATTCAGTATATTCAATTGCAGTAAAACAATCATGTTGCTGTTAGAATATATAGTGACATTTTCTATATATTATTTGTTTCAGGAGATAAATTGTATGCTGTTCCTGAAGAGGGAGTCACTTGTTTAGCTACATCCGAGTTCACCACTAGTCCCAAATATCTGATTATGTGGATGGGTTTGCATGGCCAACTTACACCTGATAATGTTGTAGCTTTCTTTCTTAATTTTCTCCCAAATATCAAACGATATAAAAAACATTCGCATGTGCGAATAATGATGTTTGCTGGAGATGAAATTGATTTGGATTCAACCAGGAAAAAATTACAGGGTATCCCAGTCTACAATGAAAACATGTCAAGGCTTTATCAGACTGGAATTATAATGGATTATAATGTATTCAGAAAAGATATTTAGATTTGAGAATACAAAAATTTAAAGGTTGCATGTGCCCATGATGGTGCCTTACTTGCACCAGATTTAAACTAAGGCATCATCTAGCAATATGTGCTGAAATCTATTACATATAAATTGACATTAAATGATGATAAAAGAAATTTCCTAAAATGTTCACATTATAATATAAATACTACAGCATAACTTGAAATTTTAGGTGCAGAAGTTGTATATATGGATCATTTAGGAAACATCGTTGGGATAAACCCCGAACATAAACGCATTGATGTGACAATAGCTGAATTTAACAAAAAAACAATTGAACTATTATCAAATTTTAAGATGTACACTTAGAACTGATGTTTTTTGCATATATACTTATCACCTAATAAAGTTATGTCGCTCTGCAGCAGATTGGAAGTGATTCTTTTTTATGCAACGGAAGTGGTACTTTTTTATGTAATAACACCAATCTAGCATTCAAATAAAACATAGATAAGTTCCAGCTGAACACCTCAGATTTAATAAATAAATCAAGGTTTAAAATGAAGGGATCTAGGCATAATCCTGTTGGTGATATGCATCTACAGAAGAAGCCATTAGTCGACGACTTACTGAACAAACAAGGTTGTTATCTTAATGCACAACAATAGCCTATAATGACATTTTACAGCACCTATGTTGTGATTAAATCCTGTATTTTATTTATATGCATTTTGAGTACCTTAATGTATGATCAACTAGATTTGCCTGAGGGGCAAAGCTTGCGTCTCCACCCGCCCCACATAGTACATTAATTATAGAGAAATACAGTACTGTCACCAAATTTTATGTAAACCGCGTGAAAATGTGATGTCAGAATCACACCAGAATCTAATCAACATATGGCCAGGGTAAGTTGCTTCCTTGGAACATGTAGTAGTAAATCTTTGCTTTACGTCACTTTTCGGCACAAAAGGTCTTTTAAGTGACATTGTAATACGATAAAAACGTTGTAGTCAATTGATGAGATGAATGATGTACAGATGATAATGTGAGGGTGGGGGTGATAGGGCATGGTGGGTTATTGAGAGCGTTTTCCTTCGCTCGCCCAATAAGGGGTTCTGGGCATGTCTAGGGGATATACCCCCAGACATGCCCAGACGGCCGGAGACTTGAGTTTCGCTGTACAAATTAATGATGAAACTCTGTGGCATTTTGCGCAGCTCCGCTATCCTCGGGTCGGATAGTCCCCAGAGTAACAATAGGAAGGATCACTCCCTCTGGGTTCCTCCTTGGAACAAATGGGTGGAGCAATTCAAGCTCTTCAGATTAAAATGTGATTCGTAGGCCATCTTCAATTTTGTTGGAAAAATGAAAATGAAAAATGATTTTTTTCTCAGGGCCAATGAGCATACACTAAAGATAAAATATATATATGTATAACCATATATTACCAAATTTTGATAATAAACAAAATGAGCAAAACTGAAATATCAGCTAAAATCCTAAAACGTAAAAAAATCATAGTTTTTATTATCAGAATCACACCAAAAACTCACCAGCTCATGTGCAGAGTAGGGCGTTTCCTTTAAACCAAACATGAAACAAATCCATAAAGCGGTTCAAGCTCTAAAGAGCGACATTGGATTTTGGCTGCCATCTTGGATTTTGTTGAAGAAGGGAAAAACACAGACAAAAGTTTACAGGGCAAATATCCCAGGGCCAATATGCGTAATGCAAATATTTAGAAATAATCCGAATATGGCTATATTACCAAATTTCGATGATGGCCAAAATGAGCAAAACAGAAATATCCACTAAAATACTAGAACGTAAAAAAATCAAAGTTTTTATTATCAGAATTACACCAAAAGCTTTTCAGCTCACGGCCAGGGGAAGGTCTTTCCTTTAAACCAAACAAATTGATGAAGCGGTTTAAGTTCTAGCGTGCGCCATAGGATTTTGGCGGCCATCGTGGATTTTGTTGAAGAAACTGAAAAACGCAAAAAACAAAATTACCAGGCAAATTCACCAGGGCCAGTATGCATACTGTAAATATTTGGAAATAATCCGAGTGGGGGTTTTCGAGTGAGAGCAGAAACAAGCGGGGGCGACGGCCTCAGCAAAAACAATAAGTCTCCACCACCACATAGTGGGTGGAGACTTAATAAACATGCTGTTGCCTCCTCTTCATATTTTCCTTCCTCCCCCCCCCCCCCCATTCCCCTCCGCGTGCTGCTGCTCAGAGTTTAATTATAAGTATGATAGTAGGCCTTCATTTAAAATAACTATTTATTATACGACTACGTAGACATATATCTTGTCTCGACGAGACAAGATATATATCTACGACGTTGGCCCAAAAGTACACCAACGATGGGCCAACGTCTCGTTTTTACTGGGATATCATTCTTTGAGGGCGAGGGCCCTAGGGTAGTGGTTAGCACCGCTGCCTTTCACGCCAGAGTCCGGGGTTCGGTTCCCGGTCTCGGCGGTTTGAAAGAAACAAAATTGTTTCTTCCCCATCCACGTGTGAAAGTTAGTATTGTGGGGAGCCTTCGTGACCGAGAGGTAGCGTGCTCGGCCTCAGACCGCCAGGGCTCGAATTTCGAATCCTGTGTCTGGAGGACAGTGTCATCTCAATCATCTCACCATCCTCAGGAGGTTCTCCTGGCCCAGTTTAACCTATATGTGCACAAAGGTGGCCTAAAGCCCGATTCATTTCATTTTATTTTTATCATTCTTTGAAATTGGCCAATTTGAATATTTAAGTACCGGTGGTCACCACCCTGTCACAATTCGACATTAACTCAATTCTTGACCAATTTTTACTCTGATTATAGGCCTACTATAGTACTCTTGACTGATTACTATATTTACATTTGAAAGTGGTCTTATTTGCATACCCAAGATGGCCGCCATGACATTTCTTTACAATTTTACGTTAACACTCTTCAAATGCCAATATTTATCTGAATTCTGATCTTTGCAAAACTTCCCACAACCTTCTCTGACTGATAGCCCTATTAAAGAGACACAATCAGGTAAAATAATCATTTTCAGTTTGGCTCCATATGTTGTTAAGTTTTCAAAATGTTCATAGACTAGAATTGCCTAGATTTACGGTTGGATCTCCCATTATAGCAGACATGTATTGCCCACAGGCGCACTTGGCAACATTGGCATCTACTAAATATTATGTTTCAAACCTTACAACGCTGAAATATTTATGTATAAACCATGGAGACCAAAGTTTTTTGTAATTTAAAATGTCTTAGTATTCGTTTCCGCTTCATTTGAATATCTATGTTACAGCCATTATAATTTTTTTAATTCTTTAGTGCGGGGGCGTCTTTAAAAACATCAAAAATCATTATTTATAACAAACATGTATTGCCCATAGGCCAATACTTGTCAACATTAGCATCTACTATATATATTATGTTTCAACCCTCACAACACGGGAGATAATTGTGTATAAACCATGGAGACCAAAGAGTTTTTTTCCGCTTCATTTAAATACCTATGTTACGGTCATTACAATTTTATTAATTCTTCCAGTGTGGGGACAATCTTTAGACGTCATATTCTGAACTGAAAACAAAACAATTATGCATGCACCTTGATTTCACATCGCTGTATTGTACTCTAGGTGAAATGTACCACAAACTCAACAACAAAAGTTTAGATACATTATTTTGTCAATTCTTTTATTACCCAATAACTAGTTTTTTATAGATATAACAAATTTTATGATGATTAACAAATTTTCTTGGCCAATTTATTTTAAAATACCATATATTTAGGACCTCTTAAGTAGGCACCTAGCCCTACAGAAAGTTATTATTTTTTTAAAAATTGGCTGGGGAAAAAGGCTTCTTAAAAGTTTTACCAAAAATGAATTTATTTAAGTGCAGTTCTAGGAACATTAACAGACTGGTAATAAAAAATATTGGAAATTAGTTATATAACAAAATAGAAATGACCATTTTTCAAATACTTGTAAATGTATCATCATTTGTTCAGTACTGTGTAATCCATTCAGTGAAATTAAGGTATTATATAATATACCCAATGTAAAATTAGGCATTTCAGCTAACAAGACATTAAGGAATATATTCAAATAATTTTATTGCAAAAACTGCCCAGGAAATATATTTGTATTATAATGTACTATGTTGTTTTTAAATCATCTATCATAATCCTACCATCACATTGAAACATTACATGAAAAAATAGTACACATTTTTTGGTAACAACATAATTAATATAAGCTGTGTGGTATGTCACAAGTGAGATATCTTGGGATCATTCTTGCTGAAACATAATCTCTTCATTAGAAGTCACAACAAGTGTTTCATTTTGAACAGTAACTGAGGAGTCTAATATCTCATGGGCTTCTACTAAAGAGCCGAGTGCTGAGATATTGGTGGCGTCGTTATACGTAACGCTGGGTTCAGCAGCATCTGTGGAAAGAATGAACTGTCCATTTTGCAAAGGATTATGAACAAGATGATAGGTTTCTATAGCACCGATATCTGTAGTGTCTACAACCACACCTACAGCTTCTTCATCCAGCATAAGGCTGGGCTGTGTCTCTGTATTGTTGTTGTTGTTGTTGTTGTTATTTCTACAGAACTGTTTTGCTGCCACAATAGCTGAGAAGCGCTGTCCATATGGTCGTGTTTTCTCATGCTTGATTCCATGCTTGTTGGATTCATGTCGCTGAAGATGGTGTTTGTGACGGAAAACATAACCACAATGACAGCATTTGAATTTCCCCTGCACGGTGTGTGCACGTATGTGTGCCTTACACATCATCTCTGTCTTAAATCTCCACGTACATCCCGGGTAATTACACGCATAGGGTCGCCCGAGGTCATGAACTCTCTTATGTTTATTCAGGGTTGACCGGTCAGTGTATGCTTTACCACATATCTCACACAGAACACTCCCCTTGTTATGAATCTGTCGGTGTGCATGGATTGCCACGTTAATGTGGGAGGAGAACTCGCACTGGTTACACTTGTACTGTTTCTGTTCATGCACTCGCTGGTGAACTCTCAAGTACGCTCCAGACTTAAACATCTTGTTACACAGCTCACACTTGTGGTTCTTCTCCGCTCTGTGAATATCCATGTGTTTTCGGAGATACCTGAGTCGATGAAATATTTTCCCACATGATGCACAAGGAAAAACTCCCAGCATATCTTGTTTTTCAATATTTCGCTTTCTTTTCTTAGTCGTAAAAGACGACTTGGCTTCATATTCTGACATAAGGTAAACTCTATCCGTAGCAAACCCCTCCACACTCACTTTATCTGGAGGCTGCTTTGACATAAGTAGCTCCTGATGCTTGTATTGCATATGTTTTTTCATGGCCATTTTGGTTCGCGTCTTGTAAGCGCAGTGCACACAGCAGAAGTAGTTTCTGTCATACCACAGTGTCTTACCTTTGAATTCCTCAGTATGAAGCCTGAAATAAAAATCTAGTACTGATTCACCAGTTTTGTCCAAGGTAGAATTGTCAAAATCACCACCTTGCTGTTCTTCTCTTTGTGAAACTTCCCCATTTACATCTAAAAGAGGATCTCTTTCACAAGCAGAATTACAAAGATTAGTTGGAGATTGATTTTCATGTAACATACTGGTTTGTGTTTTGATGACAGGAGAATTTTCAAGATCACTTGCTGCTCCAACAGGCCAGGAATGTACAAAACTAGCCTCTGTTTTAATTGGCCATGAAACCGCAGTATTCAATGTTGTCGTTGCCATATCTGAGTGTAGGGTTTCTCTGCTAAATTTCTTTGCTCTTGATCTTGCCTTAGTCTTAGCAGGACGTCTCTTGTGTTTGGTTCTTGAAGAATTCAGGCCTTGCACTGATGTACATGTGATGGCGGACGGTGCCGGTTTCGCTGGAGGTTGGCCAAGCAGCTCATCAGGGCAAGTACAAAGGTTGATGCCATGATGTTGGTCATAATGATTAGACAGATCACTATGTGCCGTACACAGCATTTTACACAAATCACACCTAAAGATGTCATCCCCGATTGTATCTGTAAAGACATAAAAAATAAAAACTTATTGCAGTATATTCATATTATATATTGGCTGCTGATATTTCATACAGATAGTTTATAATTATTTTTATCCATTCCTATTACACCCCCCCCCCCCTAAATCAGGTGGAAAGCGACAAAAATGAACCATGGGAGGATCACGGTATCAATAATCAAAAAAGTTCCTTTTTTAATTTTTACTTCTCAAGCTAGTTGATTTTATTAGGTATATAACAATAACCCTTATGCTGCTGAATTACTTGAATATTCCTATTTTTTACTCATTTGAAGCTAGAATTGTTAACACAATTTCCATCTTCAAATGATGAAAAAATATTACAATTATTATGGAAAATAGACAACTTTAAAATTAAAAAAATATATATAACAGAGATTCTGATTGCAACTTGCTTGAAACGACATAAAAGGTAAAGGTGCAGGTTTATCAGTTTATAGTCTGATATCAAGTCTGAAGACTTATCATCCGACTTTACATTTTACCCCCTGGTCACTGGACCTGCTCATTTGTGTTCATTCAACTCCACAGAGAGCATACAGTCCTGGAGCCTTTTCAGCTCCTTGAACTTATCAGACAAATTGCCATCTCTGTCTCACCATGTACTCATTTTCACCTGAGTCAAGTGAAGCACTTGAGAGTGAAGTGCCTTGCCCAAAGACACAATATCGAAACAATGTCCCAAGATTGAGAGGGGAGAAACATGATATTTCTCTGAAAATCCTGCACCAGCGACATCGACAAAGCCCACGCTCTAACCATTGCCCCATGTCCCTCTCCATTAATATAAGAACCCAGCAGCATAAGGGTTAACCCTTTGCCTGCTAATCATGATAGTCATTTTTAATCCATTTTATTTGCACATGATTAATTCACTGATATTGTGAATAAAATGTTTAAAAATCAAGATTTGCTAATTTTTTGTCTGAAATTGAACAAATATGAGAAATTTTCACTCACTTGAAGTTGTGGGTCGCAGTAGAGAGACACAACTTGAAGTGGGTGAAAATTTAGATAAATAACCAAGCAGGATAAAGGTTAAGTACCCCTTGTGCACTAATTCATTGTGACCTGAGCCACTAGAGATCTGATGTCGATTAAAGTACCTGTAATGTGTATAATGTGTATAATGTGTATAATCATGATAATAAAATTCTAAACTAAAAGTGATAAAATATAATATTTCTTAAATCTGTCAGATTAAGAAATGTTGTGTACATTTAAAAAATCTAATCTTTCTCTAAATATTAAGAAAATCTAACGGCACTGTAAGAGATTACACGTACGGTATGACTTGTGTGCAATGAAGAGAGCTATATCTGTGAATTTACTATCACAAACTCCGCAAGTCAGGACATCATTTGGGATGAAAAACACCTGAGCATCTGCAACAGATAAAAAAAATACATGAAATAATAGAATGTATGGCTCAGGTTGCATGACTGGCACTCGCCCGCTCTTTAATGCAAGTAGAAAAAAAATAGACAAGTCCATAGATAAGCAAGATAAGAGAAAACTTTAGTAAAATTGTACTAGTGACTGGCACTCGCCCGCTCTTTAACGCAAGTAGAAAAAAAATAGACAAGTCCATAGATAAGCAAGATAAGAGAAAACTTTAGTAAAATTGTACTAGCTTTGGAACATTGTTTTTGAAACTTAGGAGTTAGACATTTTGTCTTGCTGCGAGACCAAAAGATTTTTTTCCATTAGAAACCATCATAATTGTTCTAACTAGCTTTTTCCTGTTCATTTGAATACCTATGTTATGAGTCTACGGCCGTTAGAAATATTTTTATTCTTTCAGTGAGGGGGGCGTCTTTATACGACGTCTACAGCTGTCAGATTCTGACGTATAAAGACGGTCCCCGCACTGAAAGGCTTAATCAGTCACAATATGGTCTGCGTGAGGCAAAGCAGCGCCATGTGTTAGAAATGGTTAAGAAAAAACACTTGAGTTAGACCATTTAAAATTCTGGCTTTGAAAAAGATTTAGTTTGATGAGTTTATTGAGGAACGTCACAATTTACAATTTACCACATGTCAAGTGGACTAACTTTCGAAATATCTTCTTCTTTTTCATGGTACTAACAGTGGTCGCTCTTGTCTTGGAGCATTACTAGTTGTGCTCTATGTGCGCAAATTCAGTGGTGATGTTAATTTGTTATTAGGGAAATAGGCATGTGATCGGACGCTCACACCATCACACATCTAAAAAGGTTGAAGTGTAGTGGCACGCCTCGTACAATGTACAGAAATAACAGCAATCACACTCCCTGCAAATTCAAGAAGTGTGATTTTCCACACACCACTATTTTACAAGCCATCAGCACTGCAAATTGTGTCAAAATACTGGTGCCAAAAGGGCCAGTTGTAACACAAAAAGAAAACAGGAGGTTACACTACAACAGGACAATAATTGTTAATCAGATCATCAGAAATACCTAGAGCACAAGACTACATAAGTCCAGGAGCTCCCGCTCAGAATTATAATTTGATTTAGGCAATTTTGTGTAGGTTTATTGATGTAGTCCTAGGCTAGGTCAAAAATCAAGACGCAAGATAACTAGGTCTAAGAAGCCCAGTCTGAGAGTAAGAGAAGAACTAGACAGTCTGTCAGAGATTGCAAACCCCCATTGAAATATGACTGTCATCGGCCCAGTACTTTTCGAGATCTGCTCCGGAAACGAAGTGCGCGTCAAAACATCTAAATAAGTCATAGTTCTGAACCAAAAGTAGGTCAAAGTTCAAATACCCCAAAAGGCACAACTAGACCCCCTAGGGGTGTTGTGTGTAAAATTTGAAGACAATCAGACAAGTACTTTCAGAGATATGCTCCGGAAACGAATTGTTTACGGACGGCCCAATGCGGTAACATCATCATTTTCTCCTCTGCGACCTTGCGTATTGAATTCAGATTAAAAATATTTTAGCCTGTCCATTATCCCCCTGGGAGTAACCCACATACCAAAAATTGTTATCCTAGCTTATTTTCTTACAAAGTTATAGGCAAAAGAAGAAGCAAAAAAAAAACGGAGGCGGAATCCATAGCTCCCTCCGTCTCACCTACGGTGACGGCGGGAGCTATCGACCATACCAAATTTGAATGCAATCCAACCAATGGTTCATAAGTTATCGTGCCCGCAAGCTTTTTAGGCGGCCATCTTGAAAAAATAGCCACTTATGTCTTGGTGCAAAAAAAAAATATATGGGATAAATTGCCCAGGCACATAGGTCATATTTGTAAAAAATAAACAAAACTCATCAGTTCACTTTTTAGTAAGAGCTAGATTTCCGACCGCCCGCCCGACCGCCTCTGCCTCTGGTGATCACTATACCACACAGCCTTAATGGCTGAGGGGTAAAAATAGAGTTGCTATTGTACGGCTGAGTTATAATGGTAGTGAAAGGGAGCCTGTCATGCCGAAACAAGGCTTCCATAGCCTGCACAGGATTGCATTAGCCACTGCCTTTAAAAAACCTTGCGGTTTACATGATGTTTAGCCATTGGCGAGAGGAATCAAACAGAGTTGATCATCATTCAGTTTGGTCATGGGCGATAAAACGTGAAAACATAACTCCGGTCGTTATTGCTAACATTAGAATTAAGTAGCTTAGACAGTAGGCGCTTGACAATAAAATATAATTTAGACAGTAGGCGCTTGACAATAAAATATAATTTAACTTTTTCATTAACACTGCTTCATTAATCTCATTCTACACCTGGGTCTCACAATTTTAAAAAGGCCTCATTTTTCAAAATCAGATAAGGGGTAAAAAAGTAAGGACAAAAAAATTATTTGGAAACATGCTTTTTTGTATATTATTGAAATAAAATTGTAATTTGTTACTGTTTTTTTATGGCAAGCACTGTACTAAAAAATGTTCAAATTTGACACAGTGATAGCTATAAAAAAAAGAGAGGACAATATATATATGCTTTTTAAATTTGTTTTTATATCTCAAGTACTTTACGAGATATTGTCATTTTTGCCAATGCAAATTTGCCATTCGCCGGGTATTGGTAGGAAAACTGGAATTTTTGCAGGGAAAAGTGTTTTTTTTATTAAAAATAAAAAACATCACAACTTTTCCTAAAATTAACCATATTTCACAAATTTAATAACGACCCATTAGGCCCACTAAGTATTATGGAACTTTATTGCACATTGAATTATTTTTTTCGTTGACTTTGACCTCCACTAATGTCACTGAGAGGTCAAGGTCGAATGTGAAAAAAAATGCCTAATTTCACTTTATGTCGATTTTTTCATGCATCAAAAAAAGTATCTACTACCCCTCTGATTATCATAAAATTTTACAGGAAATTTCGAAAATATATACTTTACCTGTACCATCAGCATGATTAGGTTATTTTATTATACTAGGTCGCGGACACCTAGTTTATATAGAAAAATAAGTTGACTGGTACAAAAAGTATTCTCTTTTTTTTTAGTTCCTCCGACCCCGAGTTAGTGAACGATTAAGTTGACCAGTATTTTTTTTAAAAAAGTAATTTAGATTTTTTTTCCATTCTCCTGCCCTAGGTTTAAAATAATAACTTCTGTCAACCAACTAATATAAAAACACTGGCCTTATTTCTCTTCCGGAAACCCTTGATTAAGTTGGAACCATCATAAAAAAATTTTTTTTAATAAATAGAACACCTTTTCTTACCTTCAGAGACCATAACATTGATAGCCTTTTTTTCACATATACAAAAAAAGACCAAAAAAAACGATGTCATAAATTTGATTTTTTTAGATTTGAGACGTGAAGATTCAGGTTTACCTACTTACAAAGTCTAAGGCTTAATATTTGTACGGCAAAGTTATAATGGGAGTCAATGGGAGTCAGTAATTTCATAAACGAGGCTGCTCATAGAGTTACACTATAAAAAATCACCTACGATTAGGAACTGCCTAAAATTAAATCATAAATGAATGATGGCCAACTCCGGTTGAGTATCCAGTCTGAAGAAATATATATAGGGTCAAGAATATTTAAGAATATTAAGAATAAGAATCTTTATTGGGTAAAACCATTCAGCTTAATTTACAATGTCAATGTTAGGTACATCAGAAAAAGTTATTTTGGTGTTTTTTCTTGTTTTTTTTTAGGATTTATGTGCCAGAGACCCGTCCAGCCTTCCTTAGGACAGCCTATTTTCAGCCTGGACGTAGACAAATTGCATTGTGAGAGGACCTCAGACCCCGTTCTGGCTCAACAATAAGTACATTTGGACTCCCTTCTATCATTTCCTGGCTAAGTCCTTGCTGCAATAAAATGCATATTTTTTTCTGTTTGTTTGTTCTTTTTGCTCACTATTACTGGTATAAATTAGGAAATCATTGTAGAATTAAAAGAGTTATTTGTTTTCAATGCCACTTTTATCACTTGTTCTGGGGGTTTCTATTATTTAGATATCTGGCAACTACGAAAAAAGATGCTAGCTCTTGCTTTTAATTTCATATTAGCTGCAACAAATTCTTGAAGACGTAAATGAAACAGGCATGCTGTGGCACCTTCTGATAATTTTTTTACACAGGTGCCATTTTTTTTAATTTTTTTAGAAAAAAGCAAAAAATGAATATAGACTATGTCCACTGCCCTATGAAGAAGTTCTGGAGGCCACCATTAAGGCTGTTTAGACAGAACAATGTGGGAATCTCTTAAGAATTGAGATACCTAGGGAGAGCTGCACTAATTTTGAATTTCCCAGGGTAAGACCTGGGTGTAGTTTTGTTTACCGGCCCTACGCTTCTCCATGGGGCGCACCGAGGGTAAAAATGGAAGTTTCTTAGCCATAAAGATGAAAATCCATCAAATTTTTCCTTCATCCATGACCCCCTTGTAGAAAAGATAACCAGGGGCCGGAGGCTATGCCCAAATTTCTGATTGTTATGTGCATATGTGGTATTTTTGCTACTGTTACTGTATTGCGGGGCACTCGTTGGATGCCCTGACGTATCCAAAAACTAAAACTCTAAACAACTTCATCCCAGTAGTTTTCTTCATCTGCTTCAAAAAGTTTGAGTGTCCGGGTGATGTTTAGGATTCTGTATCCCTTTCTCAATTTGCAACATTGACATGATTGAGGTGACATCTATTTTATAATTCAGCTCAGCTTTTGATCCACAGGGTTCATACTCCCATGAAGACACAGAATTCCGGGACTTTTTCAGACTTTTCCAGGACGTAATCAGATTTTTCAAGGACTTAAAAAACTCAATATATTTATTCCCCAACTACAACTTGAAACTACATTTTCTACATCTTTTAAATGACAATTTACATAACAAATAATTTGTCATTCCTATTAGGTGGTAGTCTCTAACAACATCGTTTTTGCAATCTCTTTTCTCACTTTTTAAAATTCCAGGACTTTCAAGCACTTGTAACAAAATTTCAGGACTTTCAAGGCCTGGATTTTTTATTTTTAAAATAAAGGACATTCAAGGATTTCCAAGACCAGTGCGAACCCTAGATCCAGCACAGCATTTTTCTTGCTCGGTGAAATGTGGTCAATTATTTCTTTTAGGATGTCCACAAGGGGGTCATGGAAGAATAACAATTTTGATGGATTTCCATCCTTATGGCTATAAAACTCACGTTTTTACCCTCAGTGCGCCCCATGAGGAAGCGTATGGCAGGCAAACGAAACTTCACCCAGGTTTTACCCTGGGCAAACTAGTGCAGCCTCCCCCAGGTATCTCAATTCTTAGAGATTCCCACATTGTTTTGTCAAAACGGTCTTAATGATGTCCTCCAGAACTTCCTCATAGGGCAGTGGACAAAGTCTATCTTCATTTTTTACATTTTTTTTTAATTAAAAAAATTGCACGTGTGTAAAAAAAATTATCAGAAAAGGCCACAACATGCCTGTTTCACTTATCTCTTCAAGCATTTGTTACAACAATTATGGAATTGAAGGCGAGAGCTGGCACCATTTTTCTTAATTGCGATAAATCTAATTATCATATGATGGAAACCCCCGGAAAGGGTGATAAAAGTGCCATTCAAAACAAATAGCTCTTTTAATTCTACAATGATGGCTTCATTTCCACTTAGTAATAATGAGCTCCCCCCAAAAACAGAGAAAAATATTTATTTTATTGCAGTGTATCACAAATTTACAAAAAACACGAAAAACCCATCAAAATGACTGTTTGGAATGTACCTACAGTCTGTCCGACGGTGGAGGATGTTCCAAAATAAAAGTTAGCATTTCGGTATCCAGTCAGTCAATTCTCAAGCGATTGTCACAAAATATTGAAACCATTATTATTTAGTCATTTGGCAACAACCCTGGAAATTTTGCAAAATTCCATTCAGCATTTTAAAAATTAGATCATTTGACATGTAAAGCAATTCTGGGAATAAACCGGAATGAAGTTAGTGGGTTTATACATGTTATAGAGGAGCGTCATAAATAGACATTTATTACATGTCAATTGGGTTGAAATGGTCTAATTTTTGAACTATGCAATAGTTTTCCACAAAATTTTCAGGATCGATGCCAAATGACCAGGAAATAGGGTTTACAAAATTTCATGAAAATCGCTTGAGAATTAACTGACTAGATACCGAAAAGATAACTTTCCTTTTTGACCATTCTCCACCGTCAAACAGACTTTAATAGACTATACTTGCCGTCAAAATAAAAATGATCAATCAGGATCGCATGATTTCCTTGAAATTTTGCAGAGGCTATTTTCTTTTAAAATCCTAACACAGGTAAAAATTTAGCAGGATAATATTTCAAAAGTTAGACCATTTGCCATGTAATAAAATTTTAAAATTAGGTTAATGGGGTTATAGAGGGACATCGTAATATCAATTCATCACATGTCAAATGGTCTAATTTTTGAAAAACGGTATATAATTTCATGAAATTGTCTGGGCTGTTAGGATTTGAATAGAAAATAGCCTTTGCAAAATTTGAAGAAAATTGGTTTTAAAATTGCCGGGGAAATCGCAGAAAATCATGCGATCCTGGTTATTTTGACGGCGAGTATAGAGGGGTCTAGATCTAAATAATAAATAAATAACAATAAATTGGGTCGGGGTAATCACCTTCTTTATAAATGTCTTGTTGCGACGGGGCTATATGCAGCATTATACTTTCCTCTGCTGAGAGTAAATCATTGCCATTAGGCTGTGTGCCATGATTGGTAACGTTAGTGGCACTGACACTGGGCTGCAAAATGCTTAGCTTAATTCCTTCATTATCGACCATGCAAGATGTTTCTTCGCGTAAAATACCAATATTGTCACTATTTAGTATAATATCATCCTCTCTCAAAACTTCCATTGTAAACTATTTTAGAGCATTAATACATCTATCAGAATTAGATGCTTTAAAGATATTAACTACATCCTAAAAATATAATTTTTGAGGTAATTTATTGGTCTGTTTTCACTTTCAATGGCAGCCAATTTATGTTACAGGCAATCTTGAAAGCAGACTATCACAAAATCCGTAGCGATGACAACCAGTACAGGAAGGCTCGCTACAGGGAAGGTTCGCTACAGGAAGGTTCGCCACAGTATTGGAAGGTTCGCCACAGCTTTGGAAGGTTCGCCACAAATATCATAGGAAGGTTCGCCACACTTTAGAGTGCAATATAAAACAAGTTACTTACTGTTTATTGAAAGAGAACATATATTTATTTCACTAAAGACAACAAAAACATTAAAAAGAACACATTAGGGGTCTATACAAATATTATACGGAGATATATACTGATAAAATAATAATAAAAAATATTTTATAATTATAAATGTGCATTCTTAAATAAGAAAAATATTACTATACAATGTCAATGTTACACAAAATATTTAAAGGGACTGGCCCAGGCTAAAATCATAAAAAAAATCGGTGATTTTATTTTGGCTTCTTAATATGACCATATGATGTAAACATGTCCATGGACTAGAACTGCAAAAGTTTTTCTGCTGCGCATTCACCAGTTAGGCTAGATATAGAGACGAAATTCCCGTATTTCTTATTTTGACATGGTTGTCCATAATTCGAAATCAGGAATTACGTCTCTATATCTAGCCTAACTGGTGAATGCGCAGCAGAAAAATTCAAAACTTTTGCAGTTCTAGTCTATGGGGGATACCCTTGAACAAGTTCACAAGTTCCGAAGTTCCCAAGTTCCGGGAAATTCAAGTTCTCAATTTTCACGTTGCAGGAACTTTAAGTTCTGAAATTTCTAAATAAAAGTTAAAAAAAAAAGTTTTTTCCTATTTCAACAAAAAAACATTTTAGATGCTGCCTTTTGCCTTTCCACGCATTATAGTTTGCTAAGCTGCACGCATGAATAGAATTAAATGTGGTTTTCTATATCGCGCACACTCATTGTTATGTTCAAATGACGAATTAGGCCTCTATGTGTAGGTCCGACGTTGACCCAAAGATGTAAGGTTTTCCCAACGTCTGTGACCTTACAGCAGCATTAATCCAAGATCGGGTCAATGTCTGTTTGATGGAGATTTACAGCTGGTATTAGGCAGCCATCCACAGAAGAGTTGATCTGAGTAGGCCCAGTTGTTTTTAAAGTTCAAAGATATAACATGCCGCTATATATGCATAGAAAATATATAATGATATAGGGCCTAGGCCTACAATCCACACCTCACAGATGCCAATTCCCAGCAAACACCACGCCTTGAAAATATTTTTCTGGTGTGTGTCACGCGGTGGGCACAAACGGAGACGCGACATGGCTACGCGTAGAATATCTAAGTAATTGTCCAAGTTTGTATGTGCGTCGACGGTATACTTCTCTGTAAATTCTCCTGGTATTCCGAGTGTCGTACCATAAATCATCTCGGCAGCTGACCTGTCCAATAACTCATTAACGGCGGGACGAACGCCAAGTAAAACGGAAGGTAGTGTAATTGTCCATGGGCTCGGTGACTCGTGTCTGCTTTTAACTGACGGTGAAAACGTTCGACCATGCTGTTCGACTGGGGGTGGTAGCTCTTTGTGCGATTTCGCACTATCCCGAACTGGTTGCCGGTCTCGCTTACTTTGATTTCAGCAACCCGCGGTTTACTTTCGTCCACGTCGTTCTCCGAAGCGAGTGCCCGGTCAGCCAACATGGCCAAACTCTCCAACGAGGCACTATCTGGCTGTGTGGCCAAGTGGGTACGTATCGAAGTGGGCATCTGTCGGATGAAAGCCTGCCGTATAACAGCTCTACCAACTACAGCTTTCGTGCCGAAGCCGGCTGTCTTCTGCAATCTTCGAAGGAATCTGGATGGTATGTCGTTGCCAATCTACTCCCCGGAAATGACTTTGTTCACTCTCTCGGGTGTAGTAAGACCTCATCGCTCTATTAGGATGCCTTTAAAACTCTCATACTTATTTGTGCGGAAAGGTTGCAGAAGCACATCTCTGACGTCTGACGCTACCTCTCCGGAGAGTGCTGCACAGGTGAGACTATATCGTTCGTCATCATCCGTAATATGGTGTAAATCGAACTGGGTCTCAATCTGATTGAACCAAAGTTCTACGTCTGTAGCATAGAAGGTGGCTATCTTGAATTTCGGCAGATTAGCTGATCGCCGCAAGCTTTGTCGTCTGACTGGCGAAGGGTTTCTGGAATATTCGCTCTTTGAAGGACTGCGCTGGCATCTACTGCGTGCAATTCGTTCAAAATCTGATTTCAGCTTTCTGTATTCGCTGTCAGCTGCTCGAAACTGATCTTCATCTGCTTCACTTGCCAGAAAATAAGAGTCTTTACGACAAACCCCTTGTCCTTCAAGGGGTGAAGACACGAAACCTTCGCTATCAGATCTGGTAGCAATCTTGAAATGTTTCTAACTTGAAATTATTTAAATAGTAAAACGTTTGAGTTGCAGGCCTATTGGCAACTGGGAAGTACTCAAACGGTTATTAACATGATATGCATTTAAAACATACCAACTATTTTGGTTCTCCGTTCTGCGTGGAGAACTGTGTGCACAGTTATCTAGACCAATGAATAAGTCTTAATACATGCTGAATCTGTAATTTTTTGAGAAGTCACCATGCTATGTCACATATTGCAGAATACGGGGGTTGCTGAAATGTCGAAAAATCGCTGTTTCAGAAATTGCGTTTATATTGCTTTCTATATTATTTTAACATATAAATTGTGAAAACTGTAGGTCACAAAATGTATATAGAATGCCAGAATAAATGCTATGTTGCTACTCTAAGCTATGATACTATAGTATTTTTGTAAATCGACCTGTGTGGAAATGCTTTCCGGGCAAGTCGAAAAACACATAGAAACATCAAAATGGTCGCAATAGCACAACTGTCAAGTCATAATCCGGTAAATTAATTAACGATTAAAACTTGCCCATCATGAGAAAGTTTCATTCTCTTGACGATAGGTCTAATGCGGCTGTATTATTTATCTAGTCTACAGTTCGACTTGATTTTGATTTTTTTTTATATAATTCTTGACTGACAGTAGTCTATAAAGACTATATAATATAACCTCGCCAATGAATATTTCCCATAATGAACATCTACTTTTTTTTTATAAAATGTCCATCATGAAAATCATTTACTGTGACGTCGAAATCGATCGCTCGCTTCGATTAGTAGTATTACACGTGGAGCTGGGCCCGTCGGTTTAGGTTGTTCGGGGGTGAGGGTTTTGTGTGCTGTGTGTGTGCGGCGGCATGCTGATCTCACCGAGTGAGTGGTGTACGCACCGATTACAGCAGCAGGCCGTGAGTGACGTACATGATCTGTATCATGTAGGCCTGTGTGTCAGTATGTGATAGCGCGTCGCTGATAATCGAGTGTTGTATGCGGTAGGGCCGCCTGCTTTAACTCATTAGCATATTCATAACTAGGTTCCGCGCCGGCATAGATGCGAGACGTAGTCTAGCAGCTACTGACCGCCAGAGGGAAGGTCAGCGCGAAAATATGTAAAAGTAGAAATATTAAATTTATAATCGAAACTATTACACAATGTGTTATATAATTTAGACGTCAATTTGATGCTAAAATGCGTTCAGTCTCACTTTGAGAAAGAGATATGTTTTGAAAAGAAAATTTTACAATGTCTAGATAATTTCCCAGACAATGTGTGGCCTAAATATGTAGGTGAGGTTTATCAATCACGCCACCGATTCAAGATGGTGGCTTAATTTATGCTAATTATGTCGAGTTGAAAGCGTGGGGTGATCCTCGCAATGAATGCCGGTATAGCAGGTTTGAGCGCGGCTATAGGTAGCCAATGGAGCTAAGGTTAGGGATACCGCAGCAAAATGGCTGCCTCACCAATACATAAAAATAGTAAATAGTAAAATATTTCTCCTGCCGCTGAAACTAAAATATGATTGTAAATGACAAAATGCTGACCTACGGTCCTAGCAATGATGTTTTAATAGACCAAATAAGACCTTTTATTCACATACATTTCAGGCGAACAATTTTAAATGGACCTAGGTCTATTAAAAGTTCTCTGAGTCGAGGCGATATTTTGTTTGAAAATTTTATTTTTCTAATTTTTCAGACAAGAAACCTAATGGCATTTCCTGAAAAGGCCGTAAAAATTCGAATCATCCAAATATAGTGTAACGTTAGTCTACAACGAATTATAATGAATTTTAAAAATATTCGCCTCCCAATCGCCTACAGTGGAGTAAGTAGGAGAGAAATATTCCAAAATTCTGACTTGATAGGGATGAATTGAGAAGATTCTAATTTAGTGTTGAGCAAGAAACGACGTGTCAGCCATCTTGAAAAAATGGATCGCACGTGGTTATCAATCAAAATTATTGAAATTTTTCGCTGTTTCGCAGCGGAAACGCGCGTGCCTCTCTCCGGATAACCTTCCTATATAATCCTTACTGGCATATTTGATTATGACCTACAATTTTCACGCACCTTGGGAAAAATGATGTGTCATTTATCCGAAAAACCCCTAAATTTTATCAAAACTATCCTTGAAGTGAAAACACTGTTGCGAGTCGTATGAAACGGCTGTGGTCACCAGTGTAAGTATTGGTGACGATCGTCCAAATCAGAAGGGTGCGTGTCGATCAAACGTCGGGGGCATCAATGTAAGTGTAGGGCTTCTCACCAATAGGGGATTGGTGGGACCAGCCCCAGCTCACTTCACTTCAGTCTCCATTCCCGTCGGGACGACGGAACACAAATGACTCCGTTGATTCATCTTTCGGTTTATTCTTGTTTATTTAGTCTAGACGTTGTAACAACTTTAGTGCACACATTTCCACGCAGAACGCGACAACCTAGCCAGCGGCTCGGCGCTTGAGTCTAGCGAGACGACCGCTCAACTAGGCAGCCTGGGAGTAAGTGGCGCGCATCGCTTGATGCAGCACGATTCGAAATTGAGGCTAGGCGGGCTACTGCCTTTCGTCAAAGGTGGGAAACGCCCGAACCAGCCCGAACTGTGAGACGCGGGTTCCCACAGGTGTACTCAAATTTTCGGCCTGGACACCCTCAGGACCGAGCATTTCGAGGGGTTGAAACACATCCCCCATCGATCTGCCCAGTCCTGTAACGCACATAGGTCTCTCTGCAGCTGCTCCTGATCTGCTCGACATTTTATCGGGCGATAGAGGAGGCGGTCATCTGCAAAGAGACGAACCTGCGAGGAGACCGTTGAAGGGAGGTCATGGGAAATATCTTTTTTGTCCTATTTAATCCTTTGTATTTGACTTTGAATGTTGACTTGGCAGTCCTTCTCAGTGGAGTATCAGGCAAAGGGATGGTGCTGAGCGGCCGACCAGACTAAAAGCTGCTATTGATCTGAATTCAATCGCATCTAGTGGAAGGTGATTCCAATCACGTACAGTTTTGTACAAAAAGGAATTTTGTCCCAGCGTGGTGTTTGCTCTAATGTGTTTAAATGATATTTTATGTCCACCACGAGTTTTTTCGTCTGCTGGAGTTAAGAGGTCACTGACAGGTACAGCGATTATTCCATTCAAAATTTTATACAGGCTTGTCGGCCTGAAGTTCTTTCTTCTAGTTTGTAAGTCAGTCGAGCCTAGATCTTGGATAAGAGCTGTCACACTTGATTTACGCTGGTAGTTGTTTGTTACGAAACGTGCAGCAGCTCTTTGAATTTTGTTTAATTTATCGACATCACGTTGCCTGTATGGATCCCATACATGACAAGAGTATTCCAAAAGTGACCGAACTATTGAAAAATATGCAATCTCTTTTAATTTTGAGGGACTTTTAAATTTCTCCTCAAGAAACCCAGTGTGGAATTCGCCTTACTCGCAATTTTGGATATATGATCCCCCCATTCCAGGTTCTCACTGACTCCTAAGTTGGGTGTACTTGATACTTTCTCGATTGTGACCCCTTTGAGCTGATAGTCTGAAGCTATCTCTTTAGCCCGGGGTCTTTTCACCCAGAGGACAGAACACTTGGATGGGTTGAATTTCATCCCCCTAGTGTCTGCCCAGTGTTCCAACTTAGTTAGGTCCTCCTGCAGTTTTTTTTATCAGCCTTAGTTCCAATGGGCCGGTAAAGAAAGCAGTCATCAGCAAAGGGTCGAACATCAGATGAGACTGAGGATGGGAGATCATTAATGTAGCATTGAAATAAGATCGGACTAAGTACTGTACCCTGTGGCACACCAGATCCTACATGAGCAGTGTCTGAAAAGCTACCATCTACTAATAATTTTTGCGATCGAGTGGTGTGAAAATTTTACATCCAAAGTAATGTGGATCCCCTAATTCCATAGCGATCAAGTTTGTGGAGTAAACGTTGGTGGGGAACTACATCGAAAGCCTTACTAAAGACTAATTCAATTAAATATGTCTCAATTTTATCCTCATAGTTTTGAACCAGGTCTTCGGTGGTCAATAGTAATTGACTTTCGCATGAATGCTCTGCACAAAAACCGTGTAGCACAGGCGTTGAAAGTTAAGTTTTTGTTAAGTGGGTCATTATACTCTTGCAAATAATGTGTTCGAGCAATTTGGCATAAACACATGTCAGGAAGATCGGCCTGTAGTTAGAAGCAGTATACCGATCTCCTTTTTTGAAAACAGGGGCTACATTAGCCTCGACCCATTCATCGGGCAATTTTCCGGTCTGAATAGAGTGCTCGAAAATACTGCGTAGGCGTACCCTGGCAAGCCTACCGTAAAAATAATCAAACGAGTTTTTGTACATAAAAATATAAATTGCAATTTATCAGATGAATTAAATTAATATAAATTATAGCTACAGTGGCGAATCCAGAATGTGCAAGAGGAGGGGGCGTAAGCCACATTTTGGCTGGAAAAAGGGGTGTTAGTTTCAATTTTTTCCAAAAAATGCATGAAAATGCAATATTTTAACCAATAAAGGGGGGGGGGGGCGTAGGCCGGATCCGCCCTATGCTAGATCCGCCACTAAACTAGAACAGGAACAAGCTAGCAAGCTGACGTTGGCCCAGTGTTGGGACAATGTCAGTACTTCCGTTGGCCCAACGTTGCCAAGTGACGTTGGCCCGACGTAATTTTGTCCATCGGCCCAACATTGGCACAACGGTGGCAAAACGTCGTTGGCATGGTGTAAGCAAAGCACCGTTGGACTGATGTCATTTTTTTTCAATTTGCCCGACATTGGCACAACAACAGATGTGGGTGGGCAAATGAGTCCTGTCGCCACAAATGGCTACTTTTACGTCCTCTCAATGGTCATTTTTTAAATATTTAGGCTACATTATAGATATTTTGCTTCTGTCGCCACATGTGGCGACCACTTGCCTACCTCTGAACAACATCATGCAAATGTCTTCCTTGAAATGCCACGCAGCTGCTACTAAGGCTAACTACATTCGGGCAAGCTCCAATAAATTTATATAGGGTCTATACCTTGAGGTTTACCGTTCACAAATATCTGGTTAACTTTACATAAAATAGATTGAAGAGTCGTTATCATTGACATATCATTCTGCCTTTGAATCAACATAGCACAATGCACCTGTAGATGCTTTTGTCCACACTGATTCAAATGACCGGCGCCTACCTTATAGTAAGCCAGAGCCATCTAGAGCCTGGATTTTCCAGCTACTGCCAGATTTTGTGCTTTATCGTGGTCTGAAAATCGTACAAAACTCGAATTCAATCAACATTGTATGAATTCCATGACTTCACCACGGTACTTTACAGCGCATGCTCGCTGGCCTATACATAGCCCGTTTTTTTGTTGCTGAATGTTTTTTGCATTGTCCGATCAGCTCTGGATTGCAATGTCACAAGATTTTTTTTAAAAGTTACAACAATATTGGATAATTCCGTAAATTTTGTGCCCTTTTTAATGTTAATTTTGTGAAAGAAATAAAAAACTAGAACAATCATGTCATTTGTGTGATGTGAAAAAACACTGTTGGTTTTTTTACCTTGCCCACCTTTTAATGCTAATTGGATGAATATACAAAGCTAAGACGTACAATAAAATGTGTTTATAATGTACATTGGAAAAAGTTTGACTTTCAATTGATGTCAAATCAAGGACATCAAATTGATATCCATCATCACACATTAAATTGAAGTAGATTCTAGGTCAAAGTGTTGACCATGTATATAAGATCCCTTCGAAATTATTATACAGTAAGTATAACTCATGCATAGGCAAAAATACAGTATCTGCTTACTTTACAAGTAAGCTGATAAGCCTACTGCTTTTAGGCTTGGCACAGCAGTATAAGCTACACATGTACCGTGGTGAAAGATTTTCGCTGATTTCTCAGTCAATTTTCAATATATTGTTATAAAATTTCACGAGCGCTATATCTCTTGTCATGTGGCACTACCATGAAAATTAAATTGAAAAATATTGTAGGCCTCTATATCTTAAAAGCTAGTCTACTTAACATGTAGTAAATAATAAAAATGTCACCCTCTATAATTAGGCATACAACCTATTATTATAGCTTCGTTTTAAAATTTCATTATGATCATGTCAAATGGTCTAACTTCTAAAATAGGACTACATTCTAAAATTAGGCCTCATTCGTGTGTGAAAAATGTCATGAAATAGGTTCAAAATTGACTGGTGAATCCGCAAAATTCATTCACCCTGTTTGCTATTCGTATTTTTGTCAATCTGACTGTCTAAAGGCCTAAATAAGTATTTTATGATTTTATGATTTAAGATTACACTTGGGCATATAACACATATAAACCACGATAATAATTAATAGTGACTGATGTTTCCTGTTTGCAAAGAACCATTGTCATCATGATTATAATCTCTTTATCATTTTTGATGGAGAAGAGAATGATCATCATAACCATCATAACATACATCATTGTCGGCAGCCGCCTCAACTTTATCTATCAGATGGCCTGGACTATCTGCCAGGTGTGATAATGGTGGCGGTCTGCCTTTCATCAAACTAACAAGAGCTGAGCGTCCTGACCTACGCTTAGTCCCGACGGAATTTGATCGACTATCAAGGCCGGTGGAGAAATTAGGGACTTTGGCTCTTAGCCATGAGATTGTAGTGATTGCAGACACTTGCTCTGAGCCGGATACTTTGAAAATATCTGCCGAGTTTGCTAGGGGAATTACATCTGTTGCTGCACGTGGGAATTGTGTGTTGGATAAAAAAATGGCAGTGATTGCTCACACTTGCGTAACACCTGATCTGATAATTTTGGCAACTAGTGTACAGCCGAGTAAAGGGGTTACATCATTATCATTCATGTGGATATTTGTAATGTTGACTGATGGAACGATGCGTTTAATATAATAATATGCTGATATATTAATAAAAAGGCCTAACATTTAGTTTTACAAAAATCCAGAATTTATAATGTTAATCAGTGTGGTCATAAAATTTGCACCACACTGGAACAACAGGTCCAGTTTGACCAGAGTGTACATGCCGACTATCAGTTATCAGAAAGACTGCCATATAGATTGCTTTATGTGAAATGTGACCCACCTTTTATGCCACGCCAACTGTTCATGATGACAGATCACGGGGATATTCTCAACTCTGTAATGAGTAGGGCTATATACACTGATACAGACAATGAAATGGGCAACAAAATATCACCCATCAAGTCAGAAAGAGTAAATATTCTTACCTCGGTAATCTTCAAGCACCCCCTTTTGTCACAAAGTGATACATGACAATACCGTATCCCCAGCAGTGTTAACACTCCATCAACTGTCTGAACGCATTAGCTCGTGTGTATCATATAGAGATGTGATTCCACCTCACGTCAGGCTTAAGTCAAGAATTACCCAGAACACCAGCGCCAGACAGTCGCTCAATCGATCGTGATAATGATATATAATATCAATCTCTGATGATTTTGATGGTGAATGGAATGGTAAAAATTGCACTGATATACATCATCGTCGACGGCCTCCTCAACTATCTGTCAGATGGCCTCGACTATCTGTCAGATGTGCTTATGGTGGTGGTCTGCCTGTAACCATCTTTGTTCATGTAACGCTACCGACATGGAAACTTCCCGTCTATTTTGCCCACTAAATCTCCAACACCAAGAGTCCCAGTTAACTAATATGCCTATCACAGCATCACCTTACTAGCTGCATCTGGGATTAGCTTCAATTTGATAGATGGGCGTGGCTTCGATCAATGCGAGGCCAATCGCTCTGGATCGATTAACCTACTAATCTATCCAAGCAAATTGTTATATTTTAACCTGCACTACCCCAATATAATATTGCACACTGGTTTTCATTTAGATGTATTGGTCGCAGTGTGTATGTATTAGTCATAATGTGAATATTTGTATTGGTGACTGATAAAACGATGCGATTAATATATAAATAACATTACAAAAGTAAAACAATGTTCTCGCACCATGGTCATGGCGGATCTCATTGTTTTTAATACTAATAAGATATATATATATTCATATTGGGGGCGTGGGTTCGGATTCCTAATTTAATATTAGTGTAGGAAATATCACTGTAGCAGAATACAGTGAAATATAGTGGGTCGATATCCACCAAATATCAGAGAACAGTCAATATGATGAAGACCTTATTGTCGATTGTTCTCTCTGAAGGCTGGATACAAACTGACATATCTGGGCAGATTTGGCGCCCACCCAGAGAGGTCACGTGATCGCGCAGGGATTGTCCCTACAGCAAAGTACCACACCTGGAAGTTATCACAATCTTCCCTATTTTATTGAAGAAAGGTCATAGACAGTTTTTTTTATTCAACAACAAATTTTAAACCAACCCTCTACGACCTCCCCTGCTAGTATTGATAGAAGCTTATGCGATGACGCACATTATCACCACCTAAATATTTCACATGTCCCATTATGTCTGCTGTATATTATTCCACACTTGTGAAGAGAAGTTCCCTTATTAAATAGAGTGGAAGATCCTCAGCTTACGCCAGCATCCATCTGCCACACAGTAAAACAAGTGGGAGCTATAGTAACTTTGAGAAAAATGTTATATTTTTATAACGTCATATTGAAGTGGCAAAAGCCCACAATAAACAGGGTCCAAGAAAAATCTGCTGAAATAATTAAAAAAAAACCAGAGACTGTCTAATATACAAATAACAAAGATGTAGACAAGACACAGGCTTGTAACAGACAGCTGTTTATTACACGAATTCAATCTATTTGATAACAATTACTGCTGGACCAACAAATTGATTTTAAATACATTTATTCATGGTTGTAGGTTGACAGAGAACTACAGATTGGGTGCGCCACCTACATTTTCCACTTGTGTCACCAATGTATGTACTTCAGACACTGGTCGTCTAGATGTGTGAAAAGCCTCAACTACGGTACTTTTAAAATGGTGGCCTCCCAGAGTGCAAACTAACCCTATTCATGATATTAGCACTGCCGCTTCTGAAAATGAAATAAAACTATCTAGGCTGAATATATATTGCATATAGTAAACATTGTGCTCATGCAGTTCATACATTAAAAACTCCATTAAAATGTTTTGAATAAATATAAAATTTAAAGTGGCACACTCTTTGATACCCTCTGGTTAAAGGTATGATCAACTGCTGACCATACCAGCATCGCAGACATTAACCTAACATTAAAACAGCAGTGGACCAATGTCTTGTTTGATTAGTATCTTGTAATCAGTTGAGTGGCTATATTAATACCGTCAATCTGTACTCAATAGGCTACTGTTGGCCTACACTTGACCGTCCCAGGCATGTGCGTTTTGCAGTTGGATGATTCTCTAATATCAAGCTTGTCTGGCGCGTCCTACATGTACAGCTTCCCACGTTTTGACAAATGCGCTTCTAAACTTAACTGACCAATCATGATCTGACTCATGGTTCGTGCGATTTATGAATTGCTGACTCCTGGTTGGCACTCGGTGATGTAACAGATGCCAGAGACCCGGCCCAGGTGTTGATTATTAGCAAATGCCACAAAAAATATCAGTGGGTATATACGTGTACTAACTCACTGATAAAACAGTAGGCCTATACTTCCATCCCCGACCACTAACCCTCTTTTTTAAAAGAGTCTAAATTGCAGTGTTTAAAAAGGACCCAATATTTAGATATATATAGTAGGCCTAAAGAAAGACCCAGTAATTAAGGTAGTTTCAAATATATATATATATATATATATACATATATAATTATGTAGTTTTTAATTTTCGTGAGGACAAACACGCGGAATTAGGAATCTTGTGAAAACTATCATAATACCGCTACTATAATCTGGACTAATAATTCGCAAACTCAAAATTTCATGAAAAATCCTAAAATCACAAATTTGCGGAAGTCTTAAACACGCAAAAATTACCAGATTTACACTATACCATAATGTTTTAGTGAATGCATGTGATAGCAAACTACAACGCAGCAATTAACTGAGTAAAAATGACTTTCTGAGTGATTCTATTATCGGGATTAGCGTACATCCCTCTAAAAATATATCACGAACTTACACCATATCCGAAACTGAACAATTTACATCTATCATGAGAAGCGAAAACCATACAATTGTCAACGCTCTTGCAAAATATAGGCTACTTATATGCGTGTTTTGAAAATAGTACTCCTTTTGTTATATATGTGGTGCTCCTCAGTCCTGAAGACTGTCAGTTGTGCCTGGGTTTGCAGATACTGAGGCGCATCACATATAATAATGTATAGGCCCATGATGTGTTTGTATTTCACACTGTATATATGCTTTCATCGTCTGACTTAAGTATTATCACATAGCAGGCTGTTGCTCTTGGATTTTTTTATTTTGGCTGTTTAATGCCGTTTAAGGATGTTTCCGTCATCTTTGTTATCAGATGAGGTGGGGCTTTCTGGAGGATTTCAGAGATGCTAATTTAATTAAGGCAGCTACATTCTCTATGAGCAAGGAGGTTATATGGAAGGAGAGGAAAATTGAATTCAGACGGGGGGCACAGGTTAGAGAAGGATCTTCAATGAAGTGATTTCTTTGTTTTTGTGGTCACCATAATAGGGATTAACTGGTTTCCCCCGCGCCAATGCTGAATCAGGGGGTGGTCTGCCGGATCCTCCTGACGTGTGAGCTTCAGTGCACATGCGCGAAGATTCACATTTTATCAATTCAGCCTGTTGGATGCGTATTTTACATGACTTTTATTTTTCACTTGCACACTAATTTCCAATGACATAAGACACACGACTTTGCCTCGTTCGTACATAATCTCAACATTTTTACCATTAATTTCGTCGTCTTCGAATCCTGAAAATTGTAAGAATAACGACTTGCATCCTACTGTTTTAGTAACTGAAAAAGATTAGGTTAATTATATATTTTAAATTAGTCATTTAATCATACAATGATCCGGATACTGGTTCTCAAATTCGTAAGATATGGCACATATTTATTTACCCATCCATCGTCTAACGAAGTGGTTGGTGGTTTAAATCATGTTCTTTCTAATGGTTAGCCGAAAAAAATTTTAATTGACATAATTCAAGTCCATAGATTATCTATCATTTCAACGTTCATTAGCTCATGTAACAACTCACGTTCAGGCCTATATATAAATTCAAATAAAAAGCAAAATAATGCAGAGTTTTTTAAATTTGATAGCGCGCAGCCACAGTACGCCTTGATTCTCAATTAGTTCCGCTAGCATTGAATGAAGACTTTGTTTTTCCCAGGGGTAGACGAGGTCATAAATTTTACAGCCCTGACCAACACACATCGTCAGGGTGGATTAACGTCAGGGGGATCCGTTTCCACTCCTTTCGTAGAACCTCCTTGCTATGAGGTATAGTAGGGCATGTATTGTTCCATTGCAACACCGAATATGTGATACTACCGGTACTTGGGTTGTGATTGAAATTTACACATATGTTAATTTTCATGTTATTTTAACGAAGTAACTCTGTTGTATATAAGCATGTACATCTATATATTTTATACTGTTCATTTTTATTAACGACGCATAAGTCTGCATATATAAATATCCCTCGTCAAATCAAATATCTATCTGAAATATCTATCTACTCGGGTAGGAATGTGTCGTGTGCCTCAAAATTGCCTCATGAACTACTGGTACCGAGTTTGTAAAAAAATAAACTACGGAGCTTGTACGCTACTAGGTAGTTGAGAATAATTGATTTCAAAGTATTTTTTTAAAGACTTAATTTATATACATGACATTTTTTACCTTATTGTTGTAATTAAGTAGCATTCACAACAAAAATACATATTAAATTTGAGATGAGAGGCATGACGCCATCACGGCACTGGACTCAATGAAACTTTTTTATAATTGGTCTAATGTAAGCCCAAACATGTTAAATTGGCGCTTTGCCGAGCGTTGACATGTGAATGTTGTTTCACTTATCCAAACCCCTCCACGCCCCCTCATATTTGAAATCCTGAATCGAAACAAAACAAGTAATATAGATTTATTTATTTCTAGATGTCCTCAGGTGTTTTTAGCACACTCTGAGGCTAAATTCTACTATCGGGAAGTCATCAAAATGTGGTCTAAAAATCCATTAACAAGCAAGTTTAACGTAATGGAGTTTGGAATTCTGAAAGAAAGCCAGAATACTTTTTTTCTTCAAGTTTGCAAAGAAAGTATATATTTCAACAAGTTGCACGGACTTCCTTAGTTTAACTTGATTAGCAAGCCGTCTCTACTTATAACAGTTGCGAGTGGTGATGGGAGCCCTAGCCATGTGATAGTGCACAAAGCATAGCTTCGGACAAGGGAAATACGCTATTAATTTGATTTTAAGGTGTGATTTTTTTTATTACACTTTTACTTATTAAAAGATGGAAATCCATCTGCAGACGGAAATTTCCCACCCCTGAAAATGTTTTGTATAATAAAAGCTAACAAATTGGGTTTTTTTCAAATTGAAATCATCATAAATATCTTAGTTAGCTCTTTCTGCTTAATCTGGCATATAATGTGATGCAGGCACCACCTATTATAGAGGCTTTCAGCCAAAATTTGGCACAAGGCAAAAAATGACAATAATAAACGTTGTGACAAATATTTATAGGTTTACGTACAAATTTGAATAGTATACAGGTATATTTAAAATGCAAAGTTTTAAACCATAATACAATTTTTTCCTCATAAAATTAAGATATCGCTCGACTTTTTATAAAGATTGATATAATCTATGAAAAAAAACATAGTCTATAGTCAATAAGACATGATGAATTATATGAAATATGATATTACTGGAATTATTGTTTTTATACATTAACAGAGATGATTGTAGGGTCCAACTTCACGTGTACAAAATGGAATGGGAAGTGCTCCAGGTGTTTTAATAAAATTGCTTTTCTTTAGTTCTGATAGTCATGAAATAACATTAGATCAACAAACAATCTGCAAGTAATTGCCTCAGTATGAAAAGGCACCAACAATTCAAGAGGTGAATAAACTGATTTTTAAATCTTCAGAAACTAGAATTACTATTTTTGAAAATCCCATTTAATGTTATTAAGAATGAAGAAATAGAAAAATTTAGCACAGCAGCCATGTAAAAAATAAACTCTTTAAGTGCTACCATATAAAATAATTTTATTTTTACACTCAGAAGTTGTGGGTGGCTGTAGTGTTCATTTGTCCTTCATAACAAAATTATCTGAATTGCTCAACCATTAGAATTCGGAATTTTCTGTTTAAACCATGGAGACCAAAGGTTTTTATTCAATTTGAAGTCATCATAAATGTCTTAGTTTATATCTCTTTCCACTTAATTTGAACACCATTGTTCTGGGTCTATGGTCATTAAAAATTTGTAATTCTTTCAGTGCAGGACCAGTTTTATTAAGTCAGTCCCATACTGAAAGAGTTAAGAGGAGAAACAAAAGGTTAAAAATGGCTATAGATATTATTGGCCTTTTTAACCTTTTAAACCCTCACAATGTATCAAAGCATCTATTTGCATCACTGAAAAATAAGAACGATATCTTGTTTTCAATTCGCCACCCACTTTAAGGCTAGTTATCTTTGTCCAGGCCTAGACAGCTGGGCATCCGAGTGTACGCTCTGACCTTCCAGAAACTACAGCACTGGAATCAATTAACACACATAATATTATTATTAAATGTGGCAGCTCAGTATTGGCATGTCAAGGGTCACATATCTGGTCATGATTAAGTTTTGCTCATCAGGTCTCACATAAATCTTGAGTAACAAACAGTTATCTTCAGGCTGTTTGAATATTGTTGACAAAAAGGAATCTGCACAAAAGGTAATCCAAAGCTGAAATCTATGGCCTAGTATCTTTATCTTGATCTGTTGATTTTATAAAAGTTCACATAGCTTTTTAATTATGATGTGTGGGTAGTCCAAAGCTGAAAACTATGGCCAAGTATCTTGATCTTTAATCTGTTGATTTGTTTAAAATCTAGCTTTGTAATTGTCATGTGTGGTCAAACAATTTTCACATGGCTACTTTCGGTTGTTGTGTGGGTAATAGTCCAAATCTTTTCTTGATTGTGATTCTCTGTCTGGCGTACTGATCATCTGGTGAGAAGCGGGCAGGATGAGCCGATTGTGTTGGTTTGTCATCCGGGGTTATTTTCTGGAAAGAAAAATCATTATTAAAAGGAACATAAATTTAGAATATGTGATCATTAGAAGTTTGGTGTTTGTAAGATCTGGGGTAGATTATTCACCCAAAAATGTGCACACATTTCACAGTCTTTTTTTCGCCCGCCCCCCCAAAAAAAAAACTCAAAGAAGTACTCCCCATGCAAACCTCTTGAGCCTGCAGGAAAGCCTGTTATATAGATTGATAGCACATACAAAGATCGTTCTAACCCTTGAAGCGCTGAATTTTTTTATATAAGCCAAGAGACCAGAGGGTTCTTTTCAATTTGAAATCAACATAAACGTCTTAGTTAGCTCTTTCAGTTTCATTTGAATACCAATGTTATGGGTCTAGAGTCATAATTATAAATATTTGTACTATTACAGTGCAGTAGACGTCAGATCCTGCCATCTAAGTCGATCCCCTTGCTGTGATGGTTAATGAGATGTCATTGCTTCAGCTAACCTAATCGATCCTATCTTATAGTGATGACCCATATGATTTTATTGCATTCATTTTTTGGAGGGATATTTTAAAAACATGTTATCTCTTTTCCTGCATTTTAATCAAAAGTGGGGTGCAAACTAAAATGGATTTTTTTCTAAAGCATGTTTAGTGGGATGAATTAAAAGTCGAATTATAGTAGGTATTGCAGTCCTCCAGTTTTAAGGAGAGCGACCACTGTGTGTGAGATGCCCCAAATTTTATTGAGCTATGATGCAATTGGCAAGATTACATGAAACACCTACTAGATTCCTTGAAACACCTACTAATGATGAAACACGATCTAAAATGCAATTAACTACAACAATAGACTGAATAAACACCACATGAAACGCAATCAACGCCAACAGTAGATAAAACACCAAATAAAACCCAATTGGTATTAACAACTCCGCAGAGTGATGACATCGTCTTGCAGGTGGTGAGTTGCAAATTACTTCAAAAGTGGATATATATAGCACCACCCAAAACGCAACTAATTTCAACAGTGCATATAACACCCAGCCTAAGATGTCTAAAGGGTAATATAATCAAAAACTTATCAATTATTTCATTCATTTTCTTTAGAAAAGCATTTGAAAATAAAAATAAAATATTTGAAATCTGTCAATCACACTTGTTACACTTGTCGTCTAGTTTTCTTGCCAATAAATTATTTGGAAGCTATGCATATGTACATGGTAAATAGTTGTAACTGCTTCCTGTATGCAAGGAATCTATGTACCGTGTTCCGGCCGCGGATAGATATATACCGCTATACCTGTATACACTTGCACGCCGGTATGCCGGCGCACTAGTCTATTATCTAGCACGCCGGCATGGGAGTTACTTCGCAAAAAAATCACAAGGGGGGACAGTCCCCCTTTGAGTGAAAAATCCCCCCTAAATATATTTCCATGGGGGGACAGTCCTCCCCCCCCAAATCTAACCCTTAATTTGTGCCTGAATAGGGAGCACAGAGTATTTTAATCCCCTTATGTTTCTGAAGGAATTTTAGAAGCGGAAAAAATCAGCATTTTCTGGGACTTAAAATAAAAAAGAACTAATTTCATGGCGAATAAAAATGACAAGATTTTCATAAACGCGGGACTAAAACACTTGTCAATGCCTGAAAGTCAAAAACTACTAGATGAAAATTTACAAAACCCTTTAGGAACTAGGGCAAAAAACAAACGAGGTGCACGAAAAATACCCTCATCATCCTGCTTCTCATGTAGGTAAATTTAATAAATTTTTTAATTGTTCAATTAAATTATGCTGAGCCATTTTTCGTAACTGCTGACATGTTAAAAGAAATATTTGGCCACATTCCACAGTTTTCACAGAGTAAGAAAAATGCTGTGCTAGATCAAAATCTGAGCTAAATTAAAAAAACCTCGAAAAGATGGCACCTCAATGTGGGAAACAGTTATGGGGGTAACAAAATCCAAAACATCACCCAGACACTTGAACTTTTTGAATCAGCTGAAGAAAACTACAGAGATGATGCCGCTGTTGAGAGTTTTGTTGTTAGATACACCAGGGCACCCAACGAGTGCCCCGCAATACAGTAAGTAGCAAATATGCACATAACAATCAGAAATTTGGGAATAGCCTCCGGCCCCCGTTTTTTATAAAATTTTATTATGATGTCCTCCAGAACTTCCTCATAGAAGAGTGGACATAGTCTATTTTATTTTTTTTGCATCTTTTTACAAAAATAAAAAATATGGCACTTGCGTAAAAAAAATTATCAGAAGGAGGGGGCACAGCATGCCTGTTCCACTTACCTATTCAAGCATTTGTTTCAGCTATCATGAAATTAAAGGCAAGAGCTGGCATCATTTTTCATAATTGCGAGAAATCTAATGATGGGAACCCCCAGAACAAAAGTGATAAAAGTGCCATTCAAAAAAAATAACTCTTTTAATTATACAATGATGGCTTCATTTCTACCAGTAATCAGGTCGAGAGGAGTACTTGGATTTAGGTGTGCAATGGAGCGTACTTGGAACCGAGTGCGTACTCAAATCCAAGTAGAAAATATACTTGATTTCAAGTACGTACTTGAAAGCGAGTACAATATATTTTTTTGGCATAATTTTATGTTAAACAAAGCTTAACTAATAATTTAGGTCGTCCATAGATAGAGATGAACCATATCTTTTGATTTGGGTACACAACTTGTTAAAGATTTCGTTTTTGACAAACATCCTGCAGCTTGTGTTTACATCTATCAATATGCATTCTGCGTTAAAATAGGTCAACATGGGAGGAGGGACGAAGTTTCATCGATTTCTGCGCATCTTGACGGCCATTTTCTATGCAAGGAATCGTGGGTATGTAATTGCGGTAATGGCAACCAATTTATCCCAGACATTGAAAGGTCAGGTGTCACCTCAATGTACAATATCTACTTGGATTTAAGTACGTACTCAAAAGCAAAATTGTACGATAGTCAATACACTTTGTTGGCTTAGTTTTATGGTAAGCCAAGCTGATAATCGATGTGAATGGATGTCATTTCACAGATATGAATCATCTACATCTACTGATAACTTAATTCATCAATTTAGCTTTGTTAAACATTAAAACTAAACCAAACCAGAGTGTCAATGAAACAGAAGCATATCCTTGATTAGCGCAAGTTGATTACAAATTAAAATATCTGAAATCCGTGAGGACGTTTAATGCACAGGCCCGAGCTCTTTTAAACAAACTAAACATAATTGAAATCGGATAAGAATTGATGGAGGAGAAGCATTTCTTGTGAATGGTGGACAAAGTGCCCTAATCAAGTCTTAATTACGTCATATAATATTTGATAATAAAAAAATTCCTCAAATCCGTGAGGAAGTTTAATGCACAGGCCCAAGCTCTTTCAAACAAAACAAACAAGAATTAAAATCGGATAAGAATTGAGGGAGGAGAAGCATTTCTTGTGAATTGGGACAGAGTGCCCCAATTAGGTTTTAATTAGGTCATAAGTCAATTAATAATTAAAATTTCTCAAATCCGTGAGGAGGTTTAATGCATAGGCCCAAGCTCTTTCAAACAAATCATAAAGAATTGAAATTGGATAAGAATTGAGGGAGGAGAAGCATTTCCTGTGAGATGTGGACAGACGACAGACAACAGACGCAACACGATGGCATAAGCTCATCTAGACCTAAAGGCCGGATGAGTTAAAAATGTATTGTACCTGGATTTGAGTACGTACTTGAATCCAAGTATGGTACTTGGATCCAAGTGCGAACCTAAGTCCAAGTTCTTCTCTCGACCTGGTAATAGTGAGCGAAAAGAACTAACAAAACACCAAAATGACTTCTTCAGAAGTAGACTACCTATCTCATGATTTACACAATTTGCTCTGCTCACAACTACACTATACCACGATTCACATTCACCGTGGTGGATGAATTTTGCCGATTACTCCGTCAATTCTCAATCAATTTTCATGAAATTTTACACACACTATTTTCCATTCATGTCGTGACTACCCTGAAAGTTTCGCGGAGTTTTGGTAAGTATTTAAAAAGTTAGACCATTTGACATGTAGTAAATAAATAAAAATGTTGCCCTCTATAAAGCCATTAGCTTCGTCTCAGAATTTTATTACATGTCAAATGGTCTAACTTCTACAATACTTATCAAAATTTCGCGAAATTTTCAGGGTAGTTAGTTCATGAAATTTGGTTGAGAATTGACTGAGAAATCCGCGAAATTCAATAATCCTGGTTGATGAATTTAATGTGAATCTGACTATAGTAGTAGTAGGTAATAGGTTTAGTCAACATGAGTCATGACAAAAAAATATTCCGGAATAAAAAAAAATTAGACAATATGTCAAAAGATAGACTCCTATGTGTGTAAAAAAATACGCTGTTATATTAAGCCATAAACGAAAAAGAGGCGAACTGAAAAAAGTGCGAAACAAGCTTGCAAACAATCATATCTGATATAATCTTATAATATCGCTCACGTCGATTCATTTATTGGAATCATGTCTACATGACAGTACATAGGTGTTCAGAATTACCTTTAATGTATACACACGGTCACCCTTTTCATTTTCATAATACATTAGATACATGTTTATTTGCTAGCTTCGAGTACAATGGAAAAAAACAGTTTTCAAAGGCTGAGAGCAAGCACATGTGCTGATCAATCAATCAATCGGTCAGTTAGTTTCACGAGGCATGATGAGGTATTCTTCAAGAACAAACAGAAACGAGAGTAAATATTAATAATGAAGAAGTACTCGAAGTACATAATACATAAAGTAGACTATACACAAAAAGGGAAAATTACACAGCAAATTTATACATGTTTATCACATTATTTTTTTTACATAAATTTAACACTGGAAAATCACGAGAGGATATTAGCCTAATTTTTTTGCAAATTGTCGAATTGCTTTGTAGTCAACGGGATAACTCGCTCCCATGATACAAATTATATCATATTCATATGCACCAGAATATTCTGTGATAAGAACACATCCACATGATATAAAAATATAGCCCTACAGTCTGTTTCACCAGTTCCTGTTAGGAGCCTTTTTTCAATTTACTCTATTCACAATTTTTATGTGAATTTTTTTTGGGGTCATTTTTTTTTATCTCCCCCAACCTTGATGAAAATTTTGTGGAATTTTGTTGTGCATTTTATAAGTTAGACCATTTTACATATAAAAAAATGCTTAATTGTTTCACGGTAATGGTGAAATGAGAGCTGTAATTTTAAAAAATTATTAAGGGCATGCCAAATGGTCTAACTTCCATGGATAATACACAACAAAACTCCATCAAATTTTCTGGGAAGTTGGGGAAAGATATGAACAAATGATCCGATAAAAAATTACCAAAAAAATTTAAACAGCGACTGATAAATTGAAAAAACTTTACTCCCAGGATCTAGTTAAACAGACTGTAGTCTGGCATAGGCCTATATTCTGTCCGACGGTGGAGGATGGTCCAAAATAAAAGCTTTTCAGTATCCAGCCAGTCGATTCTCAAGCAATTTTCATGAACATTTGCAAAGCCTATTTTCTAGTCATTTGGCGTTGATCATAAAAATTAAAAAGTTAAAAAGTCAAAAAATTAGACCATTTGAAGTTCAAAAGTTTGACCTTTTGAAATGCTTAATGGAATTTTGCAAAATTTTCAAGGTTGTTGCTAAATGACTAGATAATGAGAGATATAATAATAATGATGGAGACTTTAAACATCTAACATTTTTTTACCATATATAGTATATATGCCCACGTGAGTCTATTATATATGTATTTTAGCCAAGCTTTTCAATCCTTTCTGAATTATCTGTGTCCTGGCATGCTCCATCAACGAAACGGAACAGTAAATGTAAGATGCTAATGAACTTAATTTGGATTTGCAGCGCTTCTGAGCTCGGTAAACCAAGAATTTAGGCACGTTAAAGTATTTTTATTCATTTATTTATTCATTTATTTTTTTATTCATTTATTCATTTCTTCATTCATTCATTTATTCTTTTGTAAAGTTTGCTATGTGGTGGGTTGGGAGCGGTTTACAATATATTTTGACGACTATATTGAAAAGACTAAAATCACACAAGATATATACAATGATTTTTTCAAATGTAAGGGGCCTAACCCTGAGATAACAATTACTCTTTTATAGCTGCCTAACAAATCCACAGTCACTGGCAAGGGAATCGCATAGGTCAAGGCCTACAAATCTGAGATATAAGACACAGGTTACTGATATAGGTATATTTTTTCTGACCACAGGCCTGGTGCTCCAGTGTTTCATCTAACTCTTTCTAACATGGCGCAGCGCCATGTTGCCTTTTGCGAGCGCCATGTTGCCCTTCATGAGCGCCATGTTGCCCTTCTTGAGTGTCATGTTGCCCTTCAAGTGCGCCATGATGCCCTTCTAATATTCAGACAGTGAAATGCCTCTTTAAAGCGTTATGTTATGTCATATTCAACACACCCAGGCCATTGCGACTGTGAAAAACACCCCAGTCACTGATGTCGCGCATTCACACCTATGACGCAATACCTGATAACGGCTTGTGTATATAGTGGTAATAACTGGCGATGTTTACATACTCAACTGATTCTGTTTATACCCTTAACTGGGGAGGGTGGGTGTTGGAAACGCCTAACAGTGCCCGGCGTGCATGATAGGTGGCGCCATGCCCCTTTTGAATCCTAGATGACACACTGTGGTGCTCCTCATGTAATATCACATGAATCAACTCTGAAACCACTTTGTATTTTTACAAACGGCAATGATGTGACAGTATGCATCTGTCTCCTGCAAACGCTTACACATGCACACCTTGAGGCTAAGCTCGATTATTACGGCATACGATGAAACACTCCGGTTGAATATTTGTCATCGTGGTTGTGCATATACAGTGCTGAAAACTGTTCAAAGGCATTGAGTGCACAGTACTGCCTAGGGTACTGTGCACTATAAAGAACGCTTGAAGTCATTCAAAATAAGAGTAGAGTATAGGCCCGGCTTCGGTTAAAATGTATGTTGGACCAGCGTCGCAGCATTGGGTAAATGTTTCGTTTTTGTATCATTGAATTAAATGTACAGATAACAGTTCCCATGAACTCATTGACATAACGTTACTGCTGTTGTATATCAATATAAATTTAAGGATAAAGACTTTACACAATCAGATGATCATAGCTATGACAGCTTTTAAAAAAACTAACGATTACATAATACTTCCCTTCTATTTCAAATTAACTAATTAAATTCTCATTCAAATCGTAAAATGCACCTATAATTTTTTTTTTTTAATCTTCGTAATATTTCTAGTCTGAGTCAAGTAAAAAATCAATTTTAATATACCAAAGTTAAAGTTTTATGTGATATATGAGCCTGGGACATTATTTTGGGACATCCAATTTAGAATGTCCGATGAAAACAGATGGTTCCTAAGAGCAACCATCTTCTTCTCTATATGTACTCTATCATTATGTATCCTTAGTTATATGTGCGATTGTATCTGCTCTTTTCTGCTGCTTGGATGCTTAAGCACAAAATTTTGTTCTGCAAGCCAATGTAGAGTTTTTACCCAACATTATACAGACATACCAGTATATTTCTCATGTGTATTGTTTAAAGGCCCATACCCAGGCAAATGGCATGTTTTCGTTTTAGCTCTGCTATATTTTTTGAGTGTTTGAATGAGTGAAGGCAACATTCCGATAGATTACAACTTTTAGAAACATCCGCTGGCAACGTAATCAGGTTTCGAAAAAGACGAATTATGACAAAATGTTGGTCATTACATTTTTGTCTTTTAGTTCCACTCATTTTTTAATGCAGTCGCCATGTTTCAATTGTTTGACAGGAAAGTGTTATAGAGTCAACGATTTGATTATTTCCTTCTAGAGATAGTTTTTTCTTATAATTTACCAGCCGTAATCTATGACAAAAAGTTCTCGTATTAGGATAAGTGTGTAAGGTCACAGATGTATCGCATCGTCAAAGACGTTGCTAGTTTAATTACCATGTCATCGGAAAACCACAGCTTAACGGGGCTTTCTCTACGGGTCTCACATTTACAAACACGAAGGCTCAACACTTTTAAACTTGGCCAATTGACATGTTTTACATTTTTGCGGGACATCGTGAACATCGCCAGAATACACAGGTAATATTCATGGGATGTTCGTGGCTGGTGTAGTGACAAAAAGGAAGGGATTTTCCTCAGTGTTGATCTTTTCAAAGAAAAAACAAATCAACATCGGACCCTTCATCTAGACCATCAGCGGCTTGGTCAAAGCCATTATAAAAAAGAGATGATTGTTATTAATTGTGAGAACATTCCGAAATACACACTTATCGGGTACATATCTCTTTCAAATGGAGGGTGGAGAAATATAATATAGATTTACGATGATGTAAGCCTATATAACACAATTTTGCACTTTGAAACTTTTTAACCTGAGTATGGGCCTTTAAGTGTACACTTGTATTCGTTTAAAAACCACATACTTGTAATAGCACAACAGTTCCAAGTTCTACACAAAGAGGTACAACAACAAATGAAACGGGCCTATCAGAAAAGTATGTTGGTTGTCACAGCTAATTTAATAAGCTAATTTAGTAAGCTGATATAATGACAAGCTGACTCAATAATTATGAGCTAACACTTTATCACAGAGGACCCCAGGATATACATGTGGACAGACAGATTCCGCTTGGTATCCAATAGATATGCAACATTTAAAATGTTCCTAACAATGCCCATGTAAAGATAGGTGATCGCTCATTCTAATGACACACCAGAACCATTTTTTTAAAAGACTATTACCAGATAAAAGGTGTTATAGAAAATTCTTTTCATTTTTCGACCGTCAGCGAAGAAGAAATTTAAAATCTATTGAATGCACTCACAACAATCAAAGCCACTGGTATGGTCAGTTTACCTGTCCATAGTCTCATATCATAAATTTATCTTTACACTCTAGTCAACTTCCGGAAGACATGAAAAATGCAAGGGTGGTACCACTCTATAAAAAAATGTGAAACTGAGCCTGGAAACTACAGACCTATTTCCATTCTCAGTGTTACTTCCAAAAGTATTGAGAGAATAGTGTACAACCAGCTGGAACACTATTTAAAAGAAAAAAAAATGTTATGTCAATTGCAATTAGGTTTTAGACCATCTTTTTCTACTGGAACTTGTCTTACTTTTCTTATGGATTATATACGTTCAGAAATGGGTTTTAGAAATTATATCGGCATGGTGTTTATTGACCTCAACTAAAAGCTATAGGCCTTGGTGGAAATGCAATCGCTTGGTTTGATGCATACCTGACAAATACTATGCAGGTTAGATGGATTTTTTTCTGACCCCAGGGTTGTTCCTTGTGGAGTACCACAGGGATCAATCCTGGGGTTTCTTTTTTAAATATACGTTAATGATATGAACGCATCTATCTCCTGCAAACTAATACTCTATCCTGGCGACTCTGCCCTATTGGTATCAGGAAAACACATAAAAACCATTGTAAACGTTTCGTTTTGGGAGACAACTTGTTGTCTCTCAGCTACTGGCTGATAGACAACAAGTTGTCTCTCTACCTGGGTAAAACAGAATCTATTCTATTTGAAACCAAACATATCCTGTCAAAGCCTTCCAAATTATCTATTTTTTGTGTAAATAATGTATTTACATCAAAGACGGTCATAAGGTATCTCGGGGTAGATCTAGAGCAAACACTTAGTGGCACAGCTATTGTTTAAAATATTTAAAAAAAAGGGAAATTCGCGACTGAAATTTTTGTACAGACAGGCAAAATATTTGAACACCAGATCTAGAAATCTGTTAACATCAGCCCTAATTCTTTGCCATTTCGACTATGCATGTTCAGCCTGGTATAGCGGCCTCAAAAACGAAAGATTAACTACGAAAGATTAACTCAAAAGTTTACAAAACAAAACAATTCGGTTTGCTCTTGCTTTATACCCCCGGACACATTTAGACATCACACATTTCCTAAAGATGCAGTGGTTTCCAGTGGATGTCAGAGTAGAACAATTAAATCTCAACATCATGCACAGGGTTGTCCATGGCGGAGCTCCATGTTATCTTACTGAGAGTGTTGGAATGGTTAGTCAGGTGCATGATGTTGAGACAAGACATAGAACGTAATTGTCTGTCTCACTGCCATCCACTGGAAGAAACGGATCTAAGGTTTTTAATTTTAATTGAATCATACAATAAACTGCATTTGGAAAGAAGGGAATTAAATCCATTGTCATCTTTTAAACAAGCTGTGAGACTTTACCTAATAGATAAACTAGTGAGCGAATACAACTCAGATTTTCTATGTTACTAGTTTGCATGAGTTGTATATTTACAATAATTTTATATAAGTAAAGCCAGTCTAGTCATTATGTGATAATGTTATAACTAAAAGTGTATGTTGTGGTCATGGAAAATGCTTCTTATTTATAATTTATTTTATATAAGCTTTTTACAAATATATTCAATTAAATTTTCTGTGATTTTCTGTGTATTTTTTACCTGTGCTGCGTATTGTAACGCAAAATTGGCGATTTTTATTTATGTTACTACTTGATCCTTTGTTTTGTTTTTTATCATTTGTACTTTTAATTTAATTTTTTAAGTGTAATTATAATGTACATAAATCGTATTCTGGATATCAAACCTAGTAAGGGTGTATTGGCCACCCGTATTTGATATCCTATAGTGTACACAATTTTATTTGCAATTGCATATTATTTTGTACAATTATTACATATTATTTATGTATATTAGGGCCTATATTAGGTAAATAAATAAATACATTAAATCATGCAATTGCCAACTGGCACATTGAGCAAAATATTATTGAGCGACCTCCCTACTGTCCTAACGGCTGCAATTCAGCTATTTCAAGAAATAATAAGTGCGTTTATTTTTGTTATTTTATGGTAGTTAAGAAATGTCTTCGAATAATGACCTGCGCAGAATAATTTATGTTTTGTGCGGAGAAAACATGGCTGGCCAACGTGGTTAAATGCCGACATCATTATAAACGGTTCAGCTAGCTATAAGTACATGTTGCCTACATACGTTTCTGTGGGATTATTGCGTTTCCAAAAACGTGACATCATGAATCTCGTTATAAAATAACAATAATTATAGTAATAGGCCTATGAGCCCCTATCCTGTGTTAGTTTTGTTGAAGTGAAGTCTGAGTGTAGACAATAATATAAAGAGGTTAATCCTCATTACCTCAAGGACCTGTCGAAATAACGGCCTGTCGAAATAAAGACCTGTCGGAATATAGACCTGTCGGAATAACGACCTGTCGGAATATCGACCTGTCGGAATATAGACCTGTCGTAATAACGACCTGTCGGAATAACGTCCTGTTGGACCATAGATCTGTCGGAATAACGAACCGACCCCCTTAAAATTGCCTTAGTGCCCTAGCGATTTTAAGTACATGCACCTGAAACGCAAATTTTAAGTTGACTCAAAAATAAAAATGCACTTAGGCCCCCTACTCTGTTTATACCTATAAATTCGCGTAAAAATTTTGAATTCAATATTACACCTGACGATATAATGTCATAATATTGGGAGCTAGATAAACACTCTCATCCCCTGTAATTTATACAATATGATTCGAAAAGGTGTGTTAAACACCTTCCATAATAAAACAACTTCACCCGTTCTATTAATGGTATAATAAGCTGACTGATTTTTTCAATATTCGTTAAAATGACCTATTTTAGTCCACCTTTTACTAATCTTATTTATGGATTTACAGGCCTATCCGCAGGACAGATTTATTTATTCTAAGTGGTGTTGATGTAGAATATAGTTCTACTAAAAAAATACTTTATGGTGAATGATACTGCATTATAGTATATATTTTAAAAATAACAGAAATAAAATACAAAATGAAAAATAAGTCATCAAAAATAGGGTCAGCTAGACTATCAGATAATTTTTTTTTTGAATATCATGTATTCAAATTATTATTCATGTTTATCTATTTTTCAGGTGTAAAACTTTGTAAATTTAATGCTCTTCACAATCCATCTAGCTCCCAACATTATGATAGGTATCACTATAACTTAAGGTGTATTATTGAATACAAACACTTTACACGATAATATACCTTAAAGGTCACTAATTGTTTGAGTGCACATAAGAACCTGAAACAGCAGGCCCCTGGCTGTACGATGCACTGCCAGTACAGTCTTCCCGTGGAGCCGCATATTCCAGCTGAATAATTGATTGATATCATACTGTCATAACATAGATTTGTTTGTCTACTTTCACCTGAGACGGACCTGTGGACTGTTGGGCTGATCCTTCCGCCAGTTCTCCAGTGTGGAACCTGTGTATATGAGAAGGTGTCTTAAGCGGAAAGTCTCGTCATCTATGCACATGATCACCATTGGGTTCTATGGTTGCTTTAGCTGCCGTGGATGTACAAAGGAAGTCTGTGAGCACTGAATTCGGCTCTTGAAGTGGCCCACCGGCTTAGTGATACACAGCTCCGAGTAAAAAGCAACTGGACTAAAGGCGGGATTGTGATCGATCGATAATTATCGGAAGGCCCGGGCAGCCTGCATGCGGGCTAGCTAACCTAAACAAACAAACAAACAAACAAACAAACACGTTTCTTTCTTCGCGACAACGTCTAGAATTCGAAATACAAGTGTGAGACATTTTGACAAATGTTACTAAATACTTTGCATTGTCTACTTAAGTTGTTTATTTGTTATGTAGATCTATGGCTATTATGGAGTACGTTACCTCGATTTCAACTCTGACTAAGCATGCGGAGTAATGGGCGATATAACCTGAAACTCGGGAATGTGGCCTTGAATTGGTTGCAGCTCTGCAGGAATCAGTTTTGTTCTCTGGATTTTGGGGTCCCGTCACGTTGGATGCGAAAAATAAAATATCGTATTTCAATCATCGAGTATCCATATAAATACGAATACATCAGTGTTTCATTTTATTCTTCATTAAGAAGAAATCAGGGCACAGCAAATCTGTGTTTTAAGCTACATTTACTCATTGTTCTTTGCATTATTTTGTTGATATTTTGATCACGTTCTGGTTCACATATCTTGAGTGGGCGATAATCGGCGATATTTGTTAATTGTGTGCACCTTGCCGTTTGCGATTCGATGTTAACTGCTGTAGTTTAATCAGCCTAATTAGGTTGGTTCTATAATGTGAACGGCAAAATTGCAAAATTAAATTTGCAAAATAAGGCATTTGATCGCAAAAGTGTAAATTGCGGCAGCTCAGCCACCGGTTCCCTCGGCCAACCCTGTTGAGCCGTATCCTACTCAATCTTACAATAGATTTCACTTTCCTCGCATTTTGTCCCAGTAAGTGTAAGATTATAGGGCATAGGGTTTTAACAAGTGACTGAGTGAAGGATGGAGTGAAGGACGAAACTTCGGAAGGAGTGAGTGAAGGAAGGATTGGAGGGGGGAGGGGAGGAAGAAGTGAAGGAAGGAAGGAAGGAATAAGTGAATGAGTGAAGGAAGAAAGGAGTGAGGGAAGAAAAGAGTGAGGGAAGAAAGGAGTAAAGGAAGTTAAGAAGGATCCTTCTGAGAGGAGCGAAGGAAGAAAGGAGTGAAGCCTGGAGGAAGGTACATGTAGGAACAAACTTTCTGGGAGGATTGAAGGAAGAAAAGAGTGAAGGAATGTAGGATGGAACCTTCTGGGCATCAACTAAATATTCAGAACTATGAATATGAATTGTAATGCCAAGAAACATGGGCAACAAATTCTAAGTATATATTGACTCTTGATCTAACTGGGACAACACAGATAAGGAGCCGTTCAAGCTGAAGCTTAATTCCTACGATACCTGAGAAATAAATAAATATTCTTTTCAGCAACAAGAACCAAATAATTTCACAAATTCAGCTAACAGTAAAGTTCAAGTGATATGAATATCTCACTAGGCCGTAGGAGCCCTGCACCCGGATTTGTCTGGTGCTATACAGACTCTTGGTTTAACCGGGGGGGGGGGGGCACTTGCCAGGCCGTGGGAGCCCTGTACCCAGATTTATCTGGTGCTCCAATATCTGAAGAAATGCTACTATAGTTAACCTCTTAAGCCCTCCAGATTCATTAAAGCATCATTTTACATCACTGTAAACAGACCTAATTTTCTAGGGATTGGTTTACCAATACTTAGCAATTTTCTTTATTTTTTCACCCACTTTAAATCATCTTCATCCACTACAAGTCGAAAATTGCGACAGCAATTCGCTGCTTGTAGTGGATGAAGATAACTATGGTATATTCAGGCTTGAAAGGGTTAAACAGCACTCGCCAGGCCGTGGGAGTCCTCTACCCAGATTTATCTGATGCTATGCGGACTCTCAGGTTAACTGGGGGTAGCAAACACTGATAAACAAGCTGAACACCAGAAGAAGAGCTCCAATATCTGAAGAAATGTTACTATAGTTGAACAAGCATTCGCCAGGCCATGGGAGTCCTGGACCCAGATTTATCTGGTGCTATGCGGACTCTCATGTCAACTGGAGGTACAACTCATGATCAAGGAAGGAACAACGAAGAGGGAGAGGGACTGCTCCAAAGTGGGAGGGGGTACGGGAGTGGGGAAATAGGTGAATGCTTGCTTCTCCAGGCCCATGGAGGCTTGAAAGCGCTGTAGCCCTGCGGAGCAGGTCACCACAGACAGCTGCAGAATTAGCTCGCAGCGAGTCGATAAGATTCTATTATAGCATAGCCAGTTTGCCTCACATTGAGCAGAGCACATATGAGTATATATGTGCACCACGAAAAACAGCAATTTGAATTTTATATCCACACTAAAGTGTGGCGGGGGGAGTGAAGTAGATATAAAAATTAGAAAGTAGGAGGGGGTACGGGAGTGGGGAAATAGGTGAATGCTTGCTTCTCCAGGCCCATGGAGGCTTGAAAGCGCTGTAGCCCTGCGGAGCAGGTCACCACAGACAGCTGCAGAATTAGCTCGCAGCGAGTCGATAAGATTCTATTATAGCATAGCCAGTTTGCCTCACATTGAGCAGAGCACATATGAGTATATATGTGCACCACGAAAAACAGCAATTTGAATTTTATATCCACACTAAAGAAATTTTAAAAAGCCTAAACTTGAAGTAACTTTAAATCTGTCACTTTTGCTGAGTTTTGGTGTTTTGTAGTCGGCAATAGACCAACTTCCAGGATGGAAGTCAGCACGGAAGATGCCTGTAAACTTTAGATAAATGTTTTTTCATAAATTACATTCCACTGAATGATACCTCGGTGATTTATTCAAAATCAAGATTGAAGCAAATATAAACTCGGATTGATAAAATGTCTTGTAGCAGGTTCTTATTTACATTTTTGTATCTGTGAGCCCTCGTTCTCAAACCACATGTGTGGGTGGGTTGCAATTTTGGATGAACTGAATTGAAAATAAGTTGACCGCTGCTTGCCATATCGCGTCTTGCCCTGGCGGTGTTGTGGCGAGATAAAAATAATAGCATTAAAGTGTTCAGATGTACATATTTTCGGTGGTATGCAGTAACTAGATGGGTCATATTCTCACCTTTGACCTGTAAATGGTGAAAAACCTTGACCAATTGTTAACAGTTCAAACGATAAGCAGGGCCAGCCTTGGCTCATAGACATTATTAGCCAAGTAATTAGCCAAATGAGGAAACCTTGAGCCAAATTTGTAACGTGTTAACCGCAGCCATATGGCGATGCATTGGAAAAAAATGTTTTGGCAATTATTTGAAAATAAAACTGCATTTTATAGGCATTTTAGAGTTGGTATATTGCTTTTTTTCAGAATTGATCTTGTTTACAACGATACCCTATCTTTAAATGAATGCATCTTAGCATAGTTTTAATTTGAACTACATGGTAAATATTTGGAAATAAAAGGTGCATTTAATAAGCATTTTAGAGGGTGTATATTGCTTTTCTCAGAGTTAATGTATTTTTTACAAGAATACCTAATCCATAACTGTGCGGAACTCAACTGAATGTTGGGGTTGATTTTAGGCCGTTAAAATAAACGACAATTTTGAAAACAAAACCGTTGGTTTAACCAGCAGCTATTCTTACAGTCTAGAGGCAGGGCCATGGTTATGGGTCACAGGGCTTGCCAAATTGCATGCCCGGAAGCCCGGGGCTATCATATTTTCACGTTGGGCTACCAGAAGTTGTCTATTTTTGTCTCTATGCTAAGTAGTCCAGTAGCCCGGAACGTCATTCAGGCTACAAAACACAATAAGGATTTGTCAACCCCTGGGTCAATATGGATTGGTTCATGGTTGGTTTATTACTCATTCTATCTTTCTGAAATTTTAGATAGTGAGCAACCGGTATTAGCAGAAGCGACTTTACTTATTTTGAGTGACATTGATGAATAAACAGCCGAGATATTGCGATCAACAAAGGGACGCCCGTTTCGCTGAATTATGAATTATGTTGCTCTTCTATAAACCCATTGATTTCATTCAGTTTTAATCTTGAAATTCTACTAGTCTAAATGTCAAATGTTCTAACTTTTGAACTACTCACTCAAATTTCACGATATTTTCATGGTAGGCGCCATGAAAACACCCAACGCTGGTAGAAGTTGACTGCCACTATAAAGAGTAGACGGAATGTCTGTCTGACACTTCGTTTTAAGACAGGGAGCTGGGCAATATTCTGTTTTAACCCCACCATTTTTATGGCGTTTCATGACCTTGCTCTTAATTAAGGTTTTAGGCCCATCCCAATGTTAATTGTCCATTCAACATGTTCAAGTGGGCCTAATACTTTAGGCACTCCTGAATGGAAAATTAACATTTTAGTGGGTCTGAAACAGTAGTATATAAGAATCTAAAGCTGTCACTCTTTAACTATAGTACTGTTTCAGGCCCACTTTTGTGGACCTTCATAATTGAAGTGGGTCAAAAACAGTTAGTATACTATAATATACTACTCTTTTAGGCTCACCTGAGTGGACAATTAACATTGAAGAGGGCTTAAAGCAGTAGTAATATATAAGAGTGACAACCAACTATACAATGCCTTGGGGGAAGAATCCCCCTGATAAAGAGTGTTATTTTGCGGATTAAGGCAAGCCAACAGGATGGGTGTGTGACTCGGCAGCGGGTCTTGTGCATTAGTAGGGCGACATGGCACACTTTCGTATAGTCCCGTTCACTAAGTGTGATGTTTTTTCTTGACTATTATTGTCCTAAAAATGCAACTCATATTATACATAGATGTAGAAACTAGTGCACTTTTTATCCCCCGCCCGTAGGGAGATTTTAGTCGCGCCAGAATTCCTACAGGCGTCATCCGTCAGGCGTCAACGTTTTCTTGGGGAGCACAAAAACTCAAAAACTATCGGTCAATTTTTTTTGAAATTTTAACATGACATTCCTAGCAACACGGGGATGTGCAAGTGATTTTTTTAAAGATACTTTCAAAATTTAAAATGGCCGCCAGAGGTCAACTTCAAAATTGTGTGTGGACTTAAAAACTCTGAAACTTAAAATCAGAAATAATTTAAATTTTACGATTACATTCTCCTCGTTATGGAGATGTGCAGGTGACTTTTTTTAAGGTTTTGCTGAAATTCAAAATAGCCGCCACGGATCAACTTCAATTTTTTTGTGGGCACAAAAATTGAAGTCAGAAATAATTCACATTTTACAATCCCATTAACCACCATCTGGAAATGTGCAGGGGATTTTACAGATTTTTAAAATGGCCAACACAAGTCAACTTTTAAAATATTTGTGACAGCAAAAACTGTAATCTAATTTATGGCGAGAATGATATAGGACTTCAGGCCTCTTGTTTTTTCAAAATGTTATATTTGAATAGCGATGTATTGACGGCCAATAACGCAATGCGCAATTAACACGATACACTAGCCCAATGCTGGGTCGATGTTGGACAACTGACACAGACGCTGGCCAGCCAATCAGCATTGGTCAGTGTGTGTGTTTGCTGATATTGCACGCCCACCCCTCCCCCCCCCCCTCATCTTAGTCCCCGCCACTCGATATCCGCGTGGCAGGTGTGTTTATTACACACCAACGTAGGCCCAGCTGAACATGATATTGGAATGATGGAAATGCAACGACAAAATATAGCCAGACATTAGTTATTACATTTTCTATTGCAAATTCTAGACGTGAGAATGTCTATTGCTGGAATAACACTAGTCTGTCAACACCCCAATAACGGCTACTGTTGCCCATGTTGGGGACAATGTTGAGATGTTGACCTAATATTAAACCATGAGTGTGTCAACGTCCTTGTTTCGCAGAGCATGTCCTGTGCCGCTATTTGTTAAACAGATAGCGTGGTGCCTCGGATATTTGAAGTCCCGGCATAAACTGGAGGCTGGCGTTGACTGCCAAAATTTAAGGTCGCATTATATATATATGTATGTGTTTTTCACGTCATCAGATGCTTTAAATCTTGATTCGTATTATACATAGGGTTGCACTATAAATAAATACAGTAGTCCGTCAACTTGGCAGATGGGTCAACTTGACTGTAAACCAGCTAGTCTAACACCATTCTACTTATAATAATAAATACATTTTATTACACTGCTGCGATTCTTAAGTTGAACTTATTGGACCTGAAAGTAAACTAAAACTATATTTCACGGTGAGAAATTTTGCATAGACAATCCTTGCGGGGAGTGACATGAGCGAGAAGGCACATATATATGGGAGGAGAATTTGTGAGCATTTAATTTGCTGCAAACTTTAAACTCAACACCAAGAGAAATATCAAACTCCATGGGGAAGCTGCAGTTGACATTAAAAGCTACTTCAGTGGCACTAATTAGATACCATGTGTTAGTTTGATTCGTTTTGTTCAGTAGGACCCCTATTCAGAGTTATATATCAAGTAACAAATGCATGAGAGACCGCCTCTTTCCCCCAGAGAAACGTAAACCGCTTCAATGCTGTCATGCAATGGGGGCTGCACTTGCTAGCATTTTGATGCATCTGTCAATGCCTCGTTTATAAGTATGTGATTTTTTTTTTCAGTGACCTGAAGCAATGGCTGCAGAGTTGGATAAACTGCCAGCTATGAGAGATGGCAATAACAAGCCTCATTCATCCAAAAGCAAAAGGTAAGAACACCATGAGCACTGTGTTCATAGAGAACCATGAGCACTGTGGTCGTATCTACCACTTTGTGAAGTGGCAGATACCACCCTATAATACCAAGGTGACGAAATGTGAAGATAAATAGCAGTGTTCTACTATTGATGATTATATATTTCCTGGACTTTTGAAGATCAATGACAAGAATTTAAAATTGATTTAACTTATAAAAAAATCATTATTTTTTTTTTATTTATCCTGGTGAATTTAGCTTTTTATCTGGCATTTGTTATTTATACTGTTGTACCGTATTTATTCTAATAAAAGCCCATTTCAATTAACCCCCTCATTCGAAAAAAAATCCCCAAGATCATGTACACTATATGACTATTAAAAAACTATTCTAACAAGCGCCCAACCCCCTGTAATCTCAGGGGGTATTCTAATCAATGCCCCAGGTATTTAGTAACAATGGGTTTAAAATTATACGAAAGTTATTAGAACGAATACTGTTTAATTGAAAAAAAATCAATTTGTCTTTTAGAACTTTTCGTTTATCATATTACACTCTCATTTGAAAAAAAAAAGCCAAGATCATGTATCATGTGTACACTATATGACCGTTAAAAAATCTACTATAACAAGTAGCCATCCCCCTGTAATCTCAGGGTGTATTCTAATCAACACCCCGGGTGTTTAGTAGAATGAATACTGTATTTACAATGTAGCTGTTTAAGGTGTTTAGTAACAATGGGTTTAAAAGTATACAAAAGTTATTAGAACAAATACTGTATTTATAATGTAGGTGTTTATGGGTTAATGTTGGAAACTTCATCAACTTTGACAATCAAATACAAAATATTATAATCCAACAACACCTTGATCGGACAAATTCTTTCAAAACCATTAAATTGATGTGAATTTACTCACCATATTTTATGTGTTTCACACAGTTTGATCGAGACGACTGCGGCAGGAGATGAGGCTGTGCTGACAGAAATGTTGAAAAATTTGCGGCTACCAGTGAGTGCGCCAGAACAGGGACAACTTAACTACTCTTTATTGATGGCTGTGACGGCAGGCTCTCTCAAAATGACAGAATCTCTACTGAATGCCGGGGTAAAACCTGGAGTTTGTCCAGACTCACACACTCACAGATGACAAAATGTAGACTGAGATTTGGGTGTGGCATATACAAATTTTAACCCAGTTACACCGCGGGGATCGACTTTAGACGTCAGTCTAAAGTCGATCACCGCACTCTAAGAGAAAACATATTTCTGATGATCGTAGACCCATAACATAGGTATTCAAATGAAGCGGAAAGAGCTAACTACTTAAGACATTTATGATAATATCAAATTGAAATAAACCCTTTGATCTCCAATGTTTTCATTTGAAAGCAGCATAAATGTCTCAGTCAGCTCTTTCTGATTCATCAGGATCTGATGTCTGTAGATGTCAGATTCTGACGTCTCTAAGTTGATCCCTACACTGATTTGTTTTAGTTTGGAAATAATGATAAAAAATAAATTGAAGACTACATAAATTAATGTGTGCTTAAACAAAATGTTAACAATGCTATTTTAAAATGTCACTGTAGCATAACACACATTCAAGCAAATGAAAAATGACTTTGTGATAAATTTTAGAACAAAACTTTTCATGGAAATGTCAAATAATAACAATACCTTTTTTTTCATTTGCCACACACTTCAAGTCATCTTCGTCCATAGAATTATGACAGCAATTTGCAGCTTGTAGTGGATTTGGATTACAATAGTAAATCCAGGTTTGAAATAATTAAGCATCTCTGCAGATTACAGTTAATGTTTATTTCACCCAATGCCATTCTTTATTTACCAGGTGGCTGCCGCTACTGACTATTGCAATGACTCAAGAAAATGAACAAATGGTGCAACTCCTCCTTCGTCATGGTGCGAAAATAGAAGGGAGTGACAACGGCGAGAGTCTTCTTCATGCTGCGACGAGAAATGGAGATCTTGAAATAGTGAGAAGGCTGGTGGAAAGAGATGCAGATATAGATGTTCCTGATAAGTTGCAGCTCTCTCCACTCCTGTTGGCAATCAAGTATAACCACAGTGATGTTGTAGAATACCTTTTGTCAGAGTGTAGCTACCTCGACTCCGTTGACCTTAACTCAAATAATGCTTTGCATATCACAGCCCAACAAGGCAATTGTGACATTGCCAACCTGCTGTTAGAGTGTGGAGTAGACACAAACTGGCAGAACAAGCAGTGTATGACACCGTGGCTATTAGCCGTGGCATGTGGACAATACGAGATGGCAGACCTGATAGAGTCAGAGATAGACATCTTGGAGGTCGTGTCTGAGAAGAGCCTGGACACCAATCTTCATTTAGCATCCCGACAGGGCTGTATAGCTGCCATAAGACGACTGGTACAGTCTGGGGCAGATGTCAATCAGAAAAATAAACGAGGAGAAGCTCCCATTCACAAAGCAATAGAGAGCAAGCGCTGGCAAGTAGTGCATTATCTGGCTCATTCTGCAGATTGTGATGTGAATATACCGGGTAGTCACGAAGACAAAACCCCTCTTTATGTGGCTCTCACATTGAGTAATGAAGACGCTTGTCTGCAGAGAATGATCCAAACTCTAGTAGATGCAGGAGCTAATCCAGACCAGGAAGTGCAGAATCAGGCGTGTAAATCATTGATCCAGACGTGCTTGACTTCTGTGAAGCTTACCCGCTGGATGATAGACGCCGGTGCCGATCTCAACAAGGTATCCAGACATAACTACACAGTATTCCACCACGTCGCCTCGTATGGGAATTTGGCAATGTTTAGGATGCTTCTTGAAGGGAATTTGGACATGAAGATATCTTGTTTTATCCACGGGTCTCGTACACCTCTCCAGTTTGCCATGCGGAGAGGACACGAAGAAATAACTCAAGCTTTACTAGCGCTAGGCTGCAGTGTAATCAACATCAAGGAAGACGAATTGACTGAAAATGAAGGGGACGAATGGGAAACGATTATTGAGCAAATTAAATGGAGATTCAATAATCCCCTATCACTTGGTGAACAGACACGTTTAGTTATCCTGTCGTCAATGGGCGCTGGATGGGTCACCCGCCGAATCAATCAATTAAGTCTACCTCTACTTTTAAAGCAATATCTGCACTGGAACTCATTTCTTAATGCAAAACTAAACAAAAGTAATGACCTTGATGTCTCGCTGTGAAGATGATCATGTCATATTTGACAGATGAGATGTTTGACAGTTATCACAGAGATGGCAACATCACAGCAAATACAATAAAGCACTAACCTAAATAATTTACATTTTCACCCACTTAAAGTTGCGTCTTGCCACCACAATTTCAAGTGAGTGAAAATCTCTGATAATTGTTTAGCTCCAGACAAAACATTTACAAATTTTGATGTTTAAACACACATTTCGGCTAATAAATCGTGCCGTGCCCAGCGGGTTTAAGGTTAACCCTTTCAGCACCGGAGCCGGCTTTGGATGTCTGAAGTCAATGCCTGCACTGAAAGGTTTTCAAACTATTTCTAATGGCTGTAGACCCATAACATAGGAATTCAAATGAAGCGGAAAGAGCTAATTAAGACATTTATGATAATTTCAAATTGAAATAAAACACCTTTGGATTATTGGTTTATAATTATATACAAATATTTCCGTGTTTTATGGGTTAAACATTAGTTAATTCTCCCCGCTTCATTTGAATACCTATGTTATGGCTCATCATCATGATTATAAATATTTTACCCTTCCAGTGTGGGGAACAACTTCAGACGTGAGAGTCTGATGTCTTTAGACTAAAGTCGCTGTCTATTAACTTTGGAGTTTAAAGTCGGTCTCTGCACTGTACAGGTTAAGATGTTTGACTGTTATCAGTGGTTCTCAACACGATTAGCATAATCAGTATTAGTTACCAAGATCTCAACTTCACTATTTTTTAAACTAGTGCACAACACATAGTTAAAAGTTAATATCTCGATGTGATAATGAACAGAAATACAGTATTCGATGTGAAATGAATGCACTCAGATAGATGTGATGGAAGCGATGCGGCATGAGAAACATAAATTCAATATTAATTAGGTAGATAAACCGTTTAAGATATGCACATCCCTTTTTCCTGTGTATGTTTTACAGAAATTCAGGGGTATTTTATTTGTTTTAGAACTTGTCTAAAAGACATATATTTGCGGTCCTAGCAGCACAAGGGTTGATACCAATGGAGACGGCTGCTCTACAAATCAAAGTGCAGAGGTCGTTTGGTTAACCCTTTCACCTCTAAGCATGACTATTATCATTTTAAAACAGTTTTGTGGATGAAAATTTAAATTATAGAACTTTTGCTTGTAACCCTTGGAAGACCTTCACAGTAAACACAAGGAGTGGAACCAGTGGTTGTACATGTATAATGTTTACCCACCTTCTACGACTCTGGCCCATCCAAAAACAAAACATTGATTTAATGTTGGTTTAATTTAACTCTTTCGAGCCTGAATTTACCATTGTCATCTTATCCACTACAAGCCACGAATTGCTGCCGCAATTAACAACTTTTAGTGGACGAAGATGACTTGAAGTGGGTGGAAAATTGCATTTATTGGTGAAACAATTTCAAGGAAATCTCCATTATAAATACCCTTGTTGTAGGAAAATTAAGTCTTGTTTACAGTGATGTAAAATGATGCTTTAACCCTTTAAGCGCCAAATTATTCAACTTAAATTTTCAACCACTTGAAGTTGTGTCTCGCTGACGCGATCCACAACTTCAAGTGAGTGAAAATTATTCAGATTTGACAAAATGGAGGTCAACTCTTTTCAAATCTTGCTGATTGATCACATTTTATCTTTCACATATTTAAAATGTGGTACTCAATGTGCTAATAAAAAATAGAAAAACTGAATATATGCGACACCGGCGGTTAAAGGGTTAATGCATTGTGAGGGCTTAAAGGGTTAAACCAACATTGATTCTATGTCTTGGAGTATTGCCATTTTTACCCTTTTTTATTGGGGGAAATGAGCATGAAAATGATTAGATTGGGCATGTTTAAATTCAGAATTTTTATCCACTTGTATTTGTGGGTCTCGACAGCGAGAAACAACTGAAAGTGGGTAAAAATTTAAATTTTAAAATGTAGTGCGTTAGGGTTAAACAAAGGTGACACGGAGATAAATTTAATATGCCATTGCGAAGATCTATAAAATAGAACCTGAAAGGAGAAATGGACATTCGCCCAAGACATAGAATATTTTTCTGCTATGTGGTGTTAAGTTGTGATGCGTTCAAGTTTAGGTGGGTTGAAATTTATATTACTGTAGACCTGGAAATATTCACTAGGTTTTAATTTCAAGAAACGAAAATTATTATTATAATAGCGCTACTAAACAAAAATGAAAATTTGCAAATTATGAACTTTGTGAAAAGTCCTAAAATTGGAAATTCGCGAAAAATTAAATACACTAAAATTACCAGATCTACAGTAGATAATTTATCACTTTAAGGTCTTTTATTTCCCTTGGAAAAGTTAAGAGGACTATTTCCTAACTGTTCCTATAGACATTATATAAACCCTTGTTCTGCTAAATTGTTTTTTCAATTTTCAGCTTCAGATTGCTGAAATTGAGTGATTTGATTAACTGAGCATTCACCATAGTTTCTTTGGAAAGATTTATAAACTAAAACCTGAAAAAATGGACATTCACTCAACGACATAGTTTTTGTGCCATAATTGTTAGAATTTATATTATATTATGAAGCAATTTCCAACTCTGCCAGGGAAGTGTAGTCATAACTCTGATTAATTCCCGTCTTCGTGAATTTCTGTTGTGTTTTGAACTTCATTTTGAAGAAAATTGCTGTGAACACAAATCTGTTTTAAAATTTAATAGTCATTGTAGTTTGTTACTTCTATGGCTCCTTTTTTTACTACTGCAATAATTTGTTAATAAAGTTCTTTATATTTTTATGTAATATTGTCTACTTTATTTTGCTCACTTGATCATAAGCTGTCGTTTTTTTATTTTACTCCTTTTAATAATTTTACATTGAGGCGTGCCATGTTGCAAAAAAAAAAATCTTATTTTTGGTGAATACATTTCACTGCAAGTCGCTGAAAATCGTCTTTGAGACAATAAAGACTTGATAAAAATTGGGAGCCTTTGAGAAAGCAGAATATTAACATTTTACGATATATGATTATGCTCTGAACGGATGGATGAGTGAATAATATGGGTTATATTCGTTGGTGATAAATTATTTTTTACGAATCGCCTTTTTAAATATTTTCGCTCATTTATAAATAATGCGTCTTTTCATGAAAATAATATTTTCGCTCTTTTGATTACAAAAATCTTATTATTAGCAGTTCTGAATTGGTATTCACAGCACAACTTCAGTCGTTGCGTACATATTGAAATAGTTGGGAAACTGTATTATTAACCCTTTGAGCCCTCACGATCATCATTTTACATCCATGAAAACAGACCTAATTTTCCTACAATAAAGGGTTTTAGAACGAAAACTTCCATGTAACTGGTTTACAAATACATGGTAATTTGACTTGATTTTTATACCACATCAAATCGCGAATTGCTGTCGCAATTACGGACTTGAAGTGAATAAAGATGAGAATGGTAAATTCAGGCCTGAAAGGGTTAAGGTGGTTGATTGGAGCCTCCGGACCTGACGGCATCAATGTTGAGCTTCTGAAGTACGCAAGTGACGTCATATCCAAGCTAATTACACGCATTATCAACTCTGTCTTTGAAACACATCTTCCAATCAAAGCTGTGGGACAGGGTATACTCATCGCACTTCCCAAACCAAAAAAGCCACCTGGTCCACCATCTAATCTAAGACCAATAGTGCTCCTTTACAGCATTCGAAAGATACTGTCAAATGTGACTTTGTGCCGAATTCGAGAGAAGACTGACAAATACACTGGAGACTGCCAGAGTGTCTTTAAGCGTGGGCGTAGCTGTGCAGACATCGTATAGTCTGGGACCCAGCTACACTTTCGTGTGCATTTTTTTCTCAGAGAACGACTTTTGATTTTCTAGTAGTATATGTCTTGGCCGTCAAGAAAATTGAGGGTGTCACTCTGGGAAGTGGTACATATTTTTTTTAAATCCAAAATGGGCCATCTTGGATTTTTAACTTTTTAAATAATAGGCCTAAAATCTGATGTAATACCTCATTTTTGACTAATTTGGGTACACTGATTGCGCTGAAATGATTATTTTTACGTTTCAAGGTCATATAGAGGTCAAATCCAAGATGGCTGCCAATGTCCGACATGAAAATCACCTATTTAAGGCATTTTTACCAATGACCACTGTTAATTTTTATATTCCGCAATAATAGGTCTAGAAAATCCTTTATCATCTTATTTTAAACTAATATAAAGACGTTGATTGGAATGTAATTATTTGATTTTAAGTGTCAAGGTCATCTAGGTCAAAATCAACGGCCACCTTGAATTTGGAACTTTTGACATAAAGGCCTAGGATCTTATGTAATACTTCATTTTCGACTAATTTGAATACCCTGACGTCATTGAAATTGTTATTTGTACGTTTCAATGTCATCTAGAGGTCAAATCCAAGATGTCTGCAATAAACCTGACATATTTTCATCTTATTTTGTTAAATGTCGCTCCTACAAAATAATGTGTATATGCATAATTATTTTGAATATTCATACTGGGGTCAAATCTGATGTGTCAATTCAAAAAATTATCAAATATATAAACAGAAGTCAAAGAAGGCGGCTGCCTTTCAAGCAATTATGGTGGCAAAACATGTGCTGAGAATAAAAATAATACCTCTCATATTCTTGTAATGTCCAGTTATGCCCTTACAATGCATCTCTAACTTTTACAAACCACATCGTAAACACCTGTATATATTTATTGGACATTATGTTTGCCTCAACACTGACATGAATAAAACAATTTGCAGCGTAAGTATAAACCATTGAATTTTGCATTATTACAAACCCCTTGGGTCTCAGAAACAAAAATGGCCGGAGACAGGGATATTTATGTTTACACAATATTCATATTGTCATAAATAGGATAATGTATTGTATGTAATCACACGACATTTTAGGATAACAGCCCAGCACCTCAGCCTATGTTAGAGTCCAGGCTCTCTGAGTGTGAAACCGTCTCACGTGATACAATGCACCAACTAGTATGTCAGTGTCGTTTAAGAGTACAACAACATTTTTATAAGCGTCATTTGCTGTATTCAAGATTATTAATGGGCGTATGTAATAATGTCAGTTTCCCAAATAGTTTTAGGACCGTTTCCCCAACATTTTAATGGAATAGGATACAGGTACTTCACCTCTCAGGCGTTTTGAATCCCTTGGAGAAAGACCTTCTTCATAAACGTCGAAAACAAAGTCATTTCCTCCTACACTTCATCTGTGACCAGATCTATAAAACATATCTGCAATGTCATCGATTGTGAGGGACGGGGTAGATATTTTGCAAGCTGTAGCCACCATATCTATGATACTTGCATCACCTAATTTGTCTTGGAATTTTTAAACATCAGGATTGAGATATGTAGCTTCAACTGACGAGTTATGATTAATTAGGTTTAGTCATTATCCCGTCCTCTCCATCTCCATCTTAGGCTGGGGAATGTTCTTCAAGATCATATCCCATGATTTCGTGCTATCTCAATGTCTTTTCACAGATTGATGGTCATGAGACTTTGAAGAGAAGATGCAGTATATTTGTAAAGTTGGATCTTCAATTTTATATTTTGCATGTGAATAGTATGGGATAACTGTGCTGTCTTGTCTACAAAAACGTTTCTGTGGAATGTATCATACTTTCGTTTACCATTCTCCAAGCAGGTCAGTCATGAATTACCGCACCTGGTTGTACCGGAGAATGGTTGAGTGTTAGATCACCACCAACAGATATGAACTTGCCTTCACTGTTCCCTCCACAAAATTGACATGAGATAATTTGATTCCAATCTCTTCATATCCTCTAGATACAGACTCTCCAACCGTAAATTAAATAGTTTAGCAAACATAAGTAGTAGTAAGTATTTATTTTTACAAATAAAACGTATACAGTGTGCCGAGGAGGCAGATATTACAAATTTAAGCATGTCTTTCTCCTCGACCATGCCTTACACACAAAATTCAGTGTTTGTCTCCAACACTTGGTAATCAAAAAATATCTTTGTTCTATATTTAGAATAATGACTTCGGCGTTATCATGCTATCATGCATAATATTGTCGATATAATCAGCTTTAGTGTTGGTAAAGATATTGAACAGACACGCTCTTCCAGTTTTGAAGAGCGTGTATGTCGAATTATTTTATCATATCTAGCTCTCTGTAACGGTCTGTTTCTACTGTGAAAGGTTAAATTCCGCAACAGATAGTAAAGTGGAAACATGATCTGGTATAGCAAGATTTTTTTAAGTGTGATATATTTTCTCAATTTAGGTTTATTTGAGATGTCTCCCTTCTACTCCATGTTTTACATTTTGCAATATCACACGTGACAAAGTTTCCAAATACATAATATAATTCAAATACACATAATATTCAAATCTGTTCAATAGCATTGAGGCGCAAATCCCATAATCCTTCCAGATCTGCGCTGAGGATAGTTGTTGTTATCTGGCGGAGTTTGATGAGATATTATAATATTATATTGATATATTCCGCCTTCTTTGCCTGATATGATGCGAACCATGCCTTCATATGTTCTTGGGCAACCTTATCATCTTCCAAAGTAGCTACTTATCTTACCTGATCATAAAAACCAGACCCTTTTACTGTCGAGAACTTTCTGAAAAGTGGTATCTACATTGCTCCAGCAAGAAGATGCATTCAATAACGCTCTAGCATATTCACCTCCATTCACCATTGACATTTCAATAGCTGTCTGACTAAGAGCTACTAACCATATATTTCCAGCTACACTCCCTCACAGATTCTTCCCTTCACACCAAAGTAGCCTCTTTGCAGTATGAAATGTACCGAGACATTATTGGCAATAACGCTCTAAATTCTGATTATCTGGAAAGTTTGGTTTCCTGTATCAATTCATTGAATTGATGTCAGTATCCTCTCACAAGCAGTAAGTTGGAGTGCCAGCAATGCTGTCTGAACACTAAAAATATCCCAATTAAAAGCATTGTATTCTTGCTTTCCCTACCTTATCCGATGTTCACAGTAAGATTTTTTTCCGAGACCCAAGTGGTTTATAATGAGGTTTAAAAATCAATGGAGCATACTGATGCTGTCGTATTATTCAACAGTTTAGACATAAGAGAGAGAAACATATGTCAAATGAATGAACATGTGTTTAAGATGTCGTTGTAAAAGTTTGAGATGCATATTGTGACTGGATATTGCAAGGACATGAGAGGAACATTAGTTTCATTCATGTTGTGCAACCATAAATGCTTAAAAAGCAGCCGTCTTCTTCGATTTCTGTTTAAAATGATAAACGTTGTCATTTTATTAATTGAATATTTCACATGGAATTTGACTATTCAAAATAAGCACACACTTAAAATATTTTATATGTATACACATAATTGTGTATGAATAAATAGGGTGGAAATTTGTGAGGTTAATTGTGGATGTCTTAGTATGGACCGCTAGATGACATAAAAACGTTAAAATAACAATTCCAATGACATCATCGTACCCAAATTAGGCGAAAATGAGGTATTACATAAGATCCCAGGCCTATTATGTCAAAAGTTAGAAATGCAAAATGGCCGCTCATTGTGTATAATTTTGACCTCTAGATGACCTTGACATTTAAAACAAATAATTACATTCAAAATAGCACCTTCGTATTGAATTAAAATAAGATAATACATTTTATTCTTGACCTATTATTTCAGAATTTAAAGAATACTAGCAGTCACTGGTGAGAATGGGTGATTTTCATGCCGGACATTGGCATCCATCTTGGATTTGACCTCCAGATGACCTTGAAACGTAAAAAATAAGCATTCCAACGTAATAAGTGTACCGAAACTAGTCAAAAATGAGGTATTACATCAGATTCTACGTTTATTATTTAAAAAGTTAAAAATCCAAGATGGCCGCCGACGGCCATTTTGGATTCATGCAAATAAAAAAAATATGTACCACTTTCCACCCTCGTTTTTCTTGAAGATCAATACATATACTATCAGAAAATCAAAAGTTATTCTCTGAGAAAAAAATGCACACGGGAGTGTAGCTGGGTTCCAGACTAGTATGGGCTCAACGCATGTTGGTGTCTGTTGTCATGTCCAAACACTGGGATTTTCATAAAATGGGAATAGACATGTCACGAGCCTTCGACACTATCAAACGATCAAAGACTCTCGATGTACTCCACCAAGCAGGCTGCAACAACGATGAGCTGCGATTGGTAAGACTACTACTGGCTGACACCCGGTTGAAGGTGCACGTCAAGACGGCACACTCTGCAGAATTTGAAACCACGATAGGCTCACCACAGGGAGATGGTCTTTCATCTGTGCTCTTTACATGTTATGTCGCAGCAACACTGTCATCTGTACGTGAAAGTTCCACCAGACCAAACCCCCCAATTTCACCACTTGGAATGCCATTGGAGATGGTGTACGCAGACGACGTAGATTTTATAGATGAGGAAAAACAACCCCTCGAAGATCTATTACCAACAGCCGGAGTGGAACTCCAGGATGTGAATCTGTTCATGAACAAATACAAGACTGAATTCACCCATGTATTTCCAGCTAACACACAAGAGGATGACAAGGAGGATGCAGAGCTACGCGGCAAAGAGAAGTGGAGAAAGAGTAAAATACTGGGTTCACTACTCTGCAGTTCATCTGACATCACAGCTCGATGCATCATTGGAAACATTACTTCCCATTCCTACTGGAAGCTTTGGATCCGAGGATCAATAATCCCCCTAACAACTAAAAAAAAGCCTATATGATGCAACCTGTGTGTCACTCATGCTGTACAACTGCAACAGCTGGGCAACTCCAAAGACATTTCTGGATAAGCTCGATGCCTGCCACAGGAAACACCTACGCACCATCACCAGCCATCGATGGCCACATAGCGTGATCTCCAATGAGGCCTTATACAAGATGTGCAACGTAGTACCACTATCCGTCAGGGTGAAGCAACAACGATGGTCGATGTTTGGCCATGTGCTACGAATGCCAGAGACCACACCTGCTCAACAGGCCATAGAGTTCGCACTATTCGGATCCAAGAAGTACAGATCTAGGACAGGCCGACACTGCTCAAATCTTCTCAGCTTGCTGCGAGCTGACCTCAAAGAAGCAGGTCTTGGAACATTCAAATAAAAAAAAACTGCAGGAGCTAAGACTGCTTGCGAAGGATAAGAGACGGTGGCGCAAGGCGAAGAAGGACTGATTGCAGCTGTGAGATGATTCTTCACACAACAGCCGCAGATACAGTGAAATGATGATTGGTGAATTCCTAAAACACCTAATAATTTATGCACCACGTGTTGTTGTTTTGATGACCTCTATCTGAACACACTCCTCAATATGACATTATTATTACGTGATTGACCCTTCCCGATCCCTTGGTTGACCTCACAGATTGACATTAAGGTAAACATCTCGTTGGATCTGACTAATTAGGTTGACCCCTCTAATTAAGATAAACATCTGATTTGACCTCGCTAATTAGGTTGACCCCTCCAATTAGCCTCATGAATAATTAATGAGGGCTCCAACTCCTAATCACTGATCATTTTCTACCTTGAGTCCTACTATACAAGTTTAACTATAACTACTCTCAGGGCCGTATCACATAATTTGTGCCCTGTCATGGCCCTCTGGTGGCCATTTTGTCTGTCTAATGACCAGCATCTTGGTATATAGACTGTCTAAAAGCATGCTTGCCAGTCACATGGGCAAATATTAGAAGGTCCTAAATGGTTGTTACCAAATCCAAGATGGCCTCCATTCCTGCAAGGAAATTGACATCACTTTCGACAGAATGGACACAAAAGCATGATTTTGGTGTCTACCATGAGGTTTAATTAATTAATTATTTAAGTATTTAATTAATTAATTAATTAAATAATATATTAAATAATTAATTAATTAATTAATTAATTAATTAATTAATTAATTAATTAATTAATTAATTAATTAATTAATTAATTAATTAATTAATTAGTTAATTGATTGATTGACTGATTGTTTGATTGATTGATTGATTGATTGATTGATTGATTGATTGATTGATTGATTGATTGATTGATTGATTGATTGATTGATTGATTGATTGATTGATTGATTGATTGATTGATTGATTGATTGATTGATTGATTGATTGATCGATCGATCGATTGATTAGTTTGTTTGTTTGTTTGTTTGTTTGTTTGTTTGTTTGTTTGTTTGTTTGTTTGTTTGTTTGTTTGTTTGTTTGTTTGTTTGTTTGTTTGTTTGTTTGTTTGTTTGTTTGTTTGTTTGTTATTATTTATCATTATTAATTTTTTTATTTTTCCTTATTTTTCCTCATTTTTTTTTATTTTTATTAGTTTGTCGACTCGACAAACTTTTAAGCTGGTTTTCAACACAAACGTCTGTCGTTAACTTCCGTTACTATCTGTTCTGTCTGTGCAATGTCAGAAGGCAATATCTGCTCCCTGGTATACTAGGCATTTACTGCTTTTTAACTGGCGTCCCGTCTCTTCCTGCCATAGCACTGCCAAAAGGCTGTATTTGTTCACTTGTAAATCAAGTATATACTTCCTTTCCACTGATGTCACTGCCTCCTTTTGGCTTGCACTGACCTATTGTTGGTTAAATGTTGTGCCATCATCTATGACACTCTTCCAGCATTGAACCAACATTGTGTCAGGGTATTGAGTTGCCGGTGTTCCCTGCAAAAATGAGACCTTTAGCCAATGCTGTTTTACAGCTGAGCCATGGTCGTAGACGATGGGCCAGCAGGAAGCTAGCATTGGGTGAACGTTTATCTTTTTAGGCCTATATACTGGTATGCCAATGCTGGGCTAATGCCAGCCCAGTGTTGTAAACGGTGGGCCACTATCAGGTTAACATTGTGTCAATGACTCGAGTTTGTTGATCAGCTGTGACCGAAACCCAGCAGACACGAGGCATTTACCCAATGTAGTGTACCAGGTATAGGTGTTAAAATTAATTCACGCAGAGTTTAGTTTGGCTTCTTCCGACACTTAGGACGGCCCCGGGTAGGTCATGTGCTGCATGATTTCTGTAGTGACTTTGCAGAAATTACAAAGCCTTGGTGCAGAGCGGACCTCTTTGGGACTGTGAGGCCCATTTGTGCCTGAATGATTTGGGTAATCTACCGTCTAGGCCCATCTTAGGCCCAGGTGGCATCCTGGTAGGCCTTCTGAACCGTTATTAAATGGAGCCTATGATGTATTAGAGCAACACTTACCCAAGTTCAGGTGCATTTTGAGTGCTGCAGATCTGTTCTGTCAACCAATATTAAGAGCTTTAGTGTATCATTGGACAAGGTGCCAATATTCTTGTAAGTCGATGGAAGAATAGTCCCTTTCTAACGTATTCTGGGTAAATTATTATCGATTAACCATTTCCATTACAACATAAAGTTTATTTTTATTTTTTGTACCTCTAATGTAATTTACAGTCCACTGAAGTCTTGCAAGCCTACTTGTCTATACGTTTAAAATATATATTTGAGATTGTCAGGACACCTATCAGCATATCTGTATAAGTATTATAATGAATGTAACGATGATCATTTTTTGTCATGCATTACATAATATTTCCACATTATTACAGATTCACCAGTTCATTCAGTGACATTAATAAAACTTTATAACTGTGGTTATTGTTTGTCACACTCTGCTGAATTAATTTCAACACCTATACCTGATACACTACACCCAATGTTGTTCTAATGCTGGCCCGCCGTCTTCGACGTCGGCACAACATTAAAACAACATCGGGTCAATGCCTTGTGATAGCTGGGTAGGTGTTCATGAATGCCAGCAGTCTGTCGTGGGAGGGCTAGCGACCTTCTCCCACCCCTCTCTGCCTCACTTGACACAACAGTGTTATGTTACGCAATATAACAATTAGGTCTTGGCTAAGATATTTATCTCAAAAATTGCAAATTTTGTATTATTAAAATTAGATTTTTGGACTCGGCAGTAAAAGGCATTGCACATTGATATAATATATACACTTCTGGTGTGAAAAATGACCGAATAATGTAATTTATTGCAATGCCCGATCATGTGGTAAGTTAACCCTTTCATTACGACCATCTGACATGAAAAGGGGACAAAGTATGGTGAACTATACATTTTTATTTATTAAGTTTATTTTGCCTGAGTTTGTGTCCTATTTAGGGGAAATAGGGGTGCTGTGTGTGAGAAACGGTTGACATTTCTGTACACCAGTCCTTGTGAATATGTCCAATATAACGTTTGGGGTCCCTAGATTAGGTAGGCCTACTTTCGTCTTTAAGAAGTGTTCAGATAAAATATATGTTCATGATTAAATATAGTGATTAGACTGTAAAGGGTTTTGATTGGAATAATATTGGCCAAGCGTCGCAGACAGTGGCCCAGCATTACATCAGCATTGGGCCAATGTATCGTGTTATCTGGTGTTTCTGGCGCCTGATGTAAAGAATACCCAGTGCCTGACTTATAAAGAGTAGGCCTAATTGTGTGATTCCCACAAAAAATAAAACTGGCCCAACATCATTCTATCGCTGCACCACACTTTGAGCAATATCTTTGTTTTTGACGCAACAAGTTAAATTTAGTGGGTTAAAGGGACTGGCTCAGGCTAAAATCATAAAAAAATCAGTGATTCTATTTCGGCTTATTAATATGACCATATAATGTAAACATGTCCATAGAATAGAACTGCAAAAGTTTTTTTAATTTTTGTGCTGTGCATTTACCAGTTAGGCTAGATATAGAGACGAAATTCCCGCATTTCTTATTTTTGACATGGTAGTGCCGCCAATAAATGCCCATTACGGCCCACACTGTCAAATTGTGAGCTGTGTATCGCTGTATTAGTCTCAGTATTAGTATTCAGCGTTGTTAGAACAGAGTCAAGGTTCGGCATCTCATGATCCAAAACATAGGCCTATATGCTTACCAATACAATTTAAATGAAGTATGGCAGAAAACGAGCTACTGAAACCAAAATATAATTGAAATGTTGCTGATTCCAGCGAAATATTGGACTGTCACCTGTAACCTGACTGTAACCTCGACACAAGGTAACCTCGCCACTGGTGATCTCGCTACAGATTTGGTAACCTCGCCACAGAAGGCTGAGTAACCTCGCCACAGCTTTGGTAACCTCGCCACATGGGGCTAAGTAACCTCGCCACAACTTCGCCACACCTGTTGTATCCGCATTTATCAATGTATTTTTAAAGGGAAATCTCTACCTTGAACGTGGTGTAGATGTCTATATAGACTTAGACTATATGTGCCATTATAATCAAAAGCAAAAAAAATTCTAAAAAAATGGACCAATATATAACAAATAATAATAGGCCTACAAATTTATTTTGCAAAGCAAATATTGTAGAAAATTTGTTCATTGTGACTAATAATAATAATATATTAACCCTTAAACCGCTGAATTAAATAATTTAAATTTTCACACACTGGGAGTTGTGTCTCACTACCTTGACCCACAACTTTAAGTAAGAGAAAACAACTCGTATTTGATTAATTTGTAATTTAATACTACGCAATTTACAAATCTTGATGTTTAAATGGCTAATAAAACGGATTAAAGCGACTACAGTCGCGCTTAGCGGTTTAAGGTGAATATGTGTAGGCCTAGCGGCAACAACAGAGGAAGTTGATGACACTGCCCCAAGAAGAGATCCGACAGCACCCGAAGAAGACAATGAGTAGCACTCAAGCTATGTGATCGACTCCAATAACACTCGATATTGTTGACGCAATTGATTGACACAAGTGATATTAACTCATGTGAGTGCGTGGTGACGTGAAGTCGATTGGGCCTACTTGCAAACGCTGAATGTTAAACCATTTTTTCTTCTTCCGGTTTTAATAATAGCATAACCGCCAATATGAATCTTTGATATTTCTATCAGCATGAACACCCGATGAACGTTTAATATGGAATATGAGGTGATATGAATGACCCTTAAGTGTTTTATTTGTTGTTGGGAAATGCCCCCCTTTTGAAATAATAATGGGTCACATGCCCCATCATCTAAGGCCAATGCCCCCCTCCCTCCGAAAAATATCATTGGCCCCTTGGTCCCCTTTTTCCAATTTATAAATCGGGCACTGAATAAGTAATAGTACCAATCTCATACATATAATTTTAACTATTTATATTGCCGTATATTAACTGTCTGCGTCCCTATGTTTGGGCTATATTCAAGTTAATCTGAACGTAGATTTTAACCTAAGTCTATGCTGAAAACACAAATAGTAGGCCTAATTTATGTTCTTGTATTATGGACCCTATCGATGGAAGCTGATATTCAACATCACATTGTAATAAAGGCCTAGATATCACGCTAATAGGGATCTAATTAGAAGTTACTAAAATGTGGTACCAAAGCCATAACTTTATTTTGAATTGAATTTACAAATAGTAATATTATTAATAAATGATGTTCCTTTAATGCTTGGTAAACGATGTAGAGGGCGGCGCAACAATAAACTAAATATCCAGTTATCCCTGGTTTATAGTGCAAGAGCATTAGGGTTGAAACTGGAATAAAATTGCAGAAAGCTGATTTTTTCAGGAATGATACATGGACATCTCCCCAGACGAATTCCGAAGATGCCCCAAAAATCCCCCTTGTGCATTTTTTTAATTCAAGATGGCCGCCACCATGTAACGCCATTTTCGAAAAAACAGGGGTATACCATAATTCCTCACTTTTGCAGTTCGAAAAAAATATTTAGGTGTCTCTACTTATGTTTGAGGACACAAAGAGTTCATCCAGATGATCTGAAATGATATCAGTACTTTTCTCAATACCAAAAATCCAAGATGGCCGCCATATTGATATACTGAGTATGTTGAGCGATCTCTTAAAAAACGAAAATATGAGGTAACTATCTCGTTGTTGAGCCTAAAATGTATTTTTTGTCTAAACCCATGGAGTCTAGCACTTATTTAGATCACCAATATTTTATTATATTGAATTTATCAACATAAATCCCACATACCGGTAGTTTAATGTTATGTAACACCATATAACGTCATTTTTCCAATAAAAACAGGAATATACCACAATTCCTCACTTTTGCAGTTAAAAAAAATATTTTGGTGCCTCTACACAAAAAGCTCATCAACAGGATCAGAAATGATATCATTCCTTTTCTTATCTCCACAAATCCAAAATGGCGACCATCATGTGAAGCGACCCCCCCCCCCCCTCAGAAAATCACGTACATGCCATAATCATCATGTTGTTGAAACTTTTTTTTCAGGGCCATGGAATCTAGAATATATTTCCACCACCATTTTTTTAAATAGAATGTGCTTATCAACACAAAATCCAACATGGCTGCCATATTGGTTAGCTCTTTTAGCGCAGATGCCACGATTAAGCGATGTCCAACTGCTTTTTCATATGGGAATATAGATAGATTGATCAAATTTACAAAATATCATATGTCAGAAATCATTGATTAAAAATTCTAACATCTCTCATCTTTAAATATAAGGGTATTTTTCATTCATTTGAAGCTTGAGATAGCGTAAGAAATTCCAGTTTCAAACACAGCGACTAATTCCAATGTAGGTATTTTATATAGTAGGCCTATATAAAATGTTTTTCGATTTTGGTTAAGTATTAGTTGTGATTATTATTGTGAATGTACATAATAACAGAGCTAAGTACAATATTACACCAGATTGAACACGTTTAACGTCAGGATATGATAGTTTTATGTCAGGATATATGAATATGATATCAGGATATGACACTTTAATATCATGATATGTAATATAATGTCCAAACATTGGTGTTTAATATAGCAAAATCACGTTATGATGGCTCAATACAGCTTTATAAAGGCAGTATATAGTGGCTAAACATCACGTTGCTGTATTTAAATGAAAAGATATACATCATATTATCACGAAATGCATTACAATTTCGTGATATATCATTTTAACATCACTATGGCATTTTATTGTCAGGATATTATGTTGTCATGTCAAGGTATAACATTTCAATAACATTATATTGACATACGCACGTTACCATATGGTAATACAGAATCGACATAGAACATTCCAATATCAGGCTGGCACATGTCAGTTCAACATATATATCGCAATATAATTCAGTAGGTAAAGTCCTCTAAATTGCCCAAATACCGGTACTCCAAAACTGCCAACAACAAAAGCACTTCGAAAGATTTAATAAAATGGAAAGTAAGATAGCGTTAAGATACATGCTCTTTGAACAGCATGTGGCCTTGCCCTCTTTTACTTTCATTTGCTCTTACTCTAAAATGTCATATTGTGATGTTAATATGCTATATCATGATATTTTTTATCGTGACAATACACTAAAAGATCCTGTCACTTTAATACCATACCGTGATGCTTGACCACCATATCCTGCATTTATAAAGCTGTATCCAGACATCATAACGTCATTTTACTATAATAAAGAGCAATATTTGGACATTACAAAACCATATCAGGACGTTAATGTTTCTTGTCCTCATATTATCGTGACATAAAGAGATCATATCCTGACGATAAACTGTGACATCAATTAATGTAATGTCATATTCCGATATTCTGATGTAAAATCATCTCATTACAACACCATACAATGCCATAACTTCATTACGAAATATATATATCATAATATTCAATATGTAATATCTTGATATTTAAATGATATATTTCATGATATTAAACATATTGACATTCGCAGATCAAGGACAAAAGTAAGTATTTAAAAGAGCATTGTTACAGGACGATTATCAAAGATGTCATGTACATGTAACGTGTGAGGCGCATGTCCTTATCTTGTAATTGATTTTTGCTAGAAAACCTCCCTTCAACGTCACCTATCTGTTTAATTTTTGTGCCAGCGTCGAAGACGGTCAGCCCATATTAAAACAGCATTGGATAAATGCCTCGTGTTTAAACTCCATTATGATACAGAGCATATTTTGCTGTACAGGAGGTTGTGGAATCTACAGTCTGGGAACGGATTTTATATCATGGTCGTTTGTAACCAACGCAAACTGAAAGAGCAGTCGCCCCAGAAAGAGTTCTAAAAAGAGGGAGTTGCGGGTGCAGAGTGGCTTGTTCAAATGGGGGGGGGGGATCTCACAAATCTAGACTATATTGTACAACGATGTGCTCTTTTTGTATTGGCCAAACATGTAGAAACTGTGACAGCTCGGACACAATAATTTCATTATTTACCTGAGATTAATTTGTTAACTTGACAAATCTCAATCTACATTTCTAGTGGGAAAGCAGTTCGAAAACACTCCAAAGCGTCACCCACCATGGTAGAATTAACTATAACTACCATGTGGGATTCATGTCGATAAACACAATATAATAAAATATGGTCATCTAAATAAGTTCCAGACTCCATGGGTTCGGCTAAAAAATACATTTTAGTTTCAACAACGAGATAGTTATCGCATATTTTCGGGTTTTTTAAGAGATCGCTTAACAAAATATTATGGCGGCCATCTTGAATTTGTGATATTAAGAAAAGTACTGATATTATTTCTGATCATCTGGATAACCTCCTTGTACTTTAAGACATAGGTAGAGATACGAAAATCATTGTTTTAACTTCAAAAGTGGGGGTTTGGGGTATAACCCCTTTTTTTTAATGGCGTCACCTGGTGTTATTTTGAATTAACTACTATGTGGGATTTATGTTGATAAGTTCAATATAATAAAATAATGGTGATCTAAATAAGTGTTAGATTCCATGGGTTTGGCCAAAATATACATTTTAGGTTCAACAACGAGATAGATATCTCATATTTTCGTGTTTTTTTAAGAGATCGCTTAACATAATCAGAACAATATGGCGGCCATCTTGGATTTTTGGTATTGAGAAAAGTGCTGATATCATTTCTGATCATCTGTATCAACTCTTTGTGCCTTAAAACATAAGTAGAGACAGCAAAATATTTTTTTCCTAACTACAAAGGTGAAGAATTAGGGTATACCCCTGTTTTTCGAAAATGGCGTTACATGGTGGCGGCCAACGTGAATTAAAAAAAATGCACAAGGGGGATTTTTGGGGCATCTTCGGAATTCGTCTGGGGAGATGTCCAGGTATCATTCCTGAAAAAATCAGCTTTCTGCAATTTTATTCCAGGTTCCTGTGCTTTTTTCACTAATGCTCTGGCACTATTAATGCTAGTCCACCGTCTGCACTGCTGGCCCAACATTAAACTAACATTAAGTCGATGTAGCTTCTGTGGAAAGTATAGCGTATTTAGCCAGGGTAATATATTATGAGACTATGCTTTGTACGCATCGCGTTGACTACTACAATGAGGCAATACCGCTGGAGTACAATCACAGGTGTCTTGCCATAGAGTTAACTCTCTATATTTGGTCTGGCTAAACTTCTGAAATTCGAAACCTTTGTGTGATGATCCACTGTTCGCCGTATCGTATTTGCTGGGATGCACCTAAAAGTATGCATACTTTAGAAGTGGATATATGTATATTAAAAACATGTCTCGAAGTAATAATATGTAGGGCTATAAAGTGTCCATAAAGCAGGGCCAATAATGTTTTTTTTAATGACACAGCATCATAGTTGAATTCACGCTTTCCCATTCATTGATTGTTTTCTACCAATTACTGGCCAACCGTCAATGATGAAGACGAGGACCAGCCGTGCATGTGGATTATAAAACTTTAAAATATATATTTTTCATTTTTGCAATAAATGAAAATCAAAGTGGAACAAGGAACACTATTATTGCAGAAACAGAGTAAAAACATACCTGTCAATTATCACAGGTAAGGGATAGCAATGACATGACCAATATATATTATGCACATCTAATATGTTGTGCAGAATAAAATATGAAAAATGTTGGGCAGCGCCCCTGACGGTGAACCAATATTAAATCCACAGGTAATGTGTTTGTTGGGGGGGGGGGGATTGGGGGGTCCTGGTGCCTGCTAGGAAAGTCAGAGATCGTGGATTCCTCTCCTGCTCTGGCATTCAAGTTTCAAAGAAACAAAATGTTTCCCCCCTGTTCAATCGTAAATATTGAATATTGTGGGCAGCCTCCGTGACCGAGAGTTAGTGTGCTCGGCCGTAGACCAACAAGGCTCAATTTCAAATCCTGTGTCTGGAGGGCAGTGAAACCTCATTCATCTCACCATCCTCAGGTTCTCCTTACCCAGTTTAGCCTATATGTGTACAAATGTGGTGTAGAACCCCATTTAATTCATTTCATAGCATTTGATACAGCCAACTAACACCTGACTCAACGTTGGCCTGACAACAGCAACATTTCAGCAAAGATCGTGTGAGTTGAGAAAGCCTTCATGGGTCTTTATCCTTAGGTCTCATGTGATAATGATGGATTAGGGCTACTGTATATTTCATGGCTGAGTAAGAAACATTAAAAGCTGATAATTTACAACTTTGTCAGGCCCAGGGCAGAAGACAGAAGAATTAAAATTGAAAATTAAAGATTTCGTGAAAATTCCTGGCTAACTGGGGCATTATAAAAGACCCAGAAGAAGTAATAATTGCACTTTTGTAATATTAACATTGTAGTCCTGTGAAATGATTCTTTGTCAAGCATATTTCATTAGGTGCAGTGCTTCAGAACGTGTGTAAAATCAGCAAAATGTATTATGGGAACCGAACATAATAATATAAATGCTATATACATTCCCTGACACATTTATAGCTGATTTTTTGCAATGCTGTTGACAAACGTCAAGGCCCCTGGGCCTCTTGTTATTATTATTTTTTTGTGTGTTTATTTATTTCCTCTACGCTCTTGACTTCAATCAGCTGATAAGCACACAGCGTCTACCGCTGTGCCAACATTGAGCCAATGCTGGGCCAACATCACAAGATGAGCAGGATGCTTTCACCCCGCCGCAAAAAGTGTCTGGCACCACAGCCTGCTGAATAGCGGGCCATGTATAGATTCAGCAGAGACCACCAAACACAACACGTTGAATCAATGATGTTTTAATGTTGTTCCAGCGTCGTAGACGGTGGAACAACATTAAAGCATCATTGATTCAACGTGTTGTGTTTCCTGGGAGGCGATCGCCAACCAGTCAGCTTCAAGTATTCCTGGTAACGGAGCAGTCCATTCTGAACGCGTGGGGGAGGAAGGGTAGCAGCGAATTTGTGAAGTGGTTTGAACAGCTGAATATCAGCGGAATTTATTACACTTTTATGATATCGATATTATTTACCACAGTAAATGTCCAGACATAAGTCCCTGCACGCTAGAGGTCACATAATCACACCGCTAGGGTCAATCACGGCGTAGTCTATAACCCGGATGTAAACCTTCGGCGATTACTACAAGCTCATAGTAAGGGCTGTTCCAAAATCAGCACGTGTTTTTCACGGTGCCATTTTCAGGTACAATATAACATCACAGCCAACAGATGTAGTGATTTCTATATTGTTAATTACCCTCTCATATAAGACAAACAAGCGTATGCAAGTATGGGCTAGAAGCCCTGAGTTTATTGAACTGAGCCGACAGCGCTCAGGACTCCTATTTAAGTACAAAACAAAAACACAGTTCACAATACATTAAACATAAAAAAGGGGGTGGGAGGGAGGGATTAAATTTTACCGCCACAAGGACAAACGCTGCCAGCCGCCGCACAATGACCACTGCTGGTCGCAATTAGCCCGCCACTTAAATAATCCCTGCCGGTATTGCACTCCCAATTACTACGCAGAGAAATAGAGCTAATCCTATCAATGCGCCAACCAGATGAAATTAAAACTGATTTAACAAATCCAATATTTAAATATTTGGTCAAGGTGAGAGATACTGGTCAACTTCGCAGCATGCAGCTGTGTGCCAAAATTCTGAATTGATTTTTTAAGGTTCCAGGTTATTTATCAAAGACAGGTTATAGGGTTGCTGATATTTATGTCATCAATAATTATTCACTTTCACTTGAAGCTTTTTTCGGAGCTCGCAATTTTGTATATTTATCCAGTTTACGTTCAAAATGTGATACACATCGCTCACGACTGCAGCCATGTTTCTAACCAAATGATGGTCTCTTGCCCCAATCCCTTACAATGCTGAGGTATTTTTTTTATATAAACCATGGAGACCAAATAGATTTTTTTTTTCAATTTAAAATCATCATACATGTCTTAGTTAGCTCTTTCCGTTTCATTGAAATACCTATGTAATGTGTCTCTATATGTCTATAAACTATATATCTATATATCTATATATCTCTATATGTCTATAAACGTCAGATTCCGACGACTGAAGTCGGTCTCAGCGCTGAAAAGGTTAAAGTCTCGAATGTTCCATGTTCAAATAAAGCCTTCTCAATGTGACTAGCCGATCACGTTCATGGCGGCCTCATCGAGTTAAGGCTAAAACCAGTGGATCGCCGTTAATTTCGCGCAAGGCCACGCGCTGCGCGCTCCTTCACGTGGAAGCAGCTACAGGTGATGATAGGTTGATAAAACTTAGATCATTCGTATCTCACGTGGATATAATGTAGCCCCAGTAGCTGAAACGGGTTTCAGCTACAGTTCACCCCGAACAAAACCGTTGGACATTTCTTTGGACTGTCACATCGGAAAATATCGGGGAGTATTCAGGTCAAAAATATGTGTTTTTAGATTCAGTAATATTTCAGTTCCATGCCTGCATGCTCAGCACACAGGTCACACAGTCATCAAAGAGTTATGGACATTTTTCAGACCTTGGGGTCGAGATCGCTCTCAGTCACCGCCATGTTGAATTTTTCGGGTAAAACAAATACATCAATCCATGGCCTCAGAGAGGACGACACGGCTCGATATAATGTAGGTTTTCCTCTGAGCGGCACTAAGCACCACGTGGCATTGAACAGGCAGTGTAATAATTTCCTGTAAAACGGGATCGGAAGTGTATCAGCTGCGCGCCATGTGTGCAACAATTAGATGATTTTGACAGGTCACGTGGCACAACTTGACCTACATTACAGATCTGTGGTAGGAAGAGATATAGATCGAAAAGTTTCACAGTCTGACCTACAAAACAGCAATGTCATTGGTCGACATTCAGATTTCCACCTATGACATTCCTGCCATGTTGGACGGTCTGTCGGCATTCAGGGTGCAGGATGCTGACCCAATGCTGGTACAATGTTGGGCCACCGATCACAACGGCGGTTCAATATAGCTGTAATTTCCCATGTTCACTGGTGTCAGACCCGGCAGGCATGCGATGCTGATCCAATGCTGGTTCGATGTTGGGCCAGCGTCTACGACGCTAGACCAACATCGAACCAGCATTGGGTGAATGTCTCGTCTGGGGTTGATTCTAGGGATGAGTGAACACAGGTTTTACCGTTGGGTCACCGCCCGCGACTCCTGCCCAGCATCAAACCAACATTGAACCAAACCTGCTGTGTTTACTGGTGTGTGCCCAGAATGGACGGGACATTTAAACAATCCTAGCTCAATGTCGATCCGCCGTCTGCGGCGCCGTCCCAACCTAAATCCAACATTGGACCAACTTCCCGTCCTTTCTGGTGATTGAGCGCACGTGTTTTCCCGGGACCGGGGGGAGGGGGTGTGCTGTTCCTACTTGATCCCCTGTCTCTCTCCCTACTCTTCCTCCTGGGATCAGAGTTGGACACGGGACGCTCGCTGTACCATCTCCCCGCGCTGTCTGCTCCTCACGACTTACTCTCATTTCGCGCGGTGAGTACACATTGTTTTCCTCCTGATTGTTATATATTTTACTCCTATCCTGTTATATATTATACAATGCCGCATTGTTTTACTCCTGCACCACACATTGTGATGTTGAATCGTCGACTTCTATTTTTCATTCGCTTTAATTGCGAACGTAATTTTCAGCTGCAAATGATGAAACATCATCTTCCGTCTACGACGTCGGGAGTAGCGGGCCTTGTGAAAGAAGATGTGAAACATAGACGTCTCCCAAATGAATTATTTTTTTAACTGATAGCATCTAACACATCCAATTAGACCATCTTCAGTGGAGTTATATTTGCACCGAAATTTGCTTGAGAATGTAAGCATATAGTCCCAGTATGGGATCCCGGCAGCACAAGGGATACCTACATGCATACTCCAGAGATATGCGTGGCTTAATTAAGCGTGTGTTTTGTAGATTATACTTGATCAGTGGCGGATCCAGTGTTGAAATTTTTTTATGAAAAATTGACAGTGTCACCAACAGATGAGCAGGGTACACAGGAGTAGCAATAGTGGCCAACGCGGATTTTTTTGTAATAAAATACAGGGTCCGACCTTTCTAAGTATCCAATCCTTGTGTCCCTCTCCCTCTGGATCCACCTCTATTTGATTGCATACATTTACTCAATTTACAGACCTGTACGTCGGTAATTTTGCGGTATATTTAGCAAATTGTATTTAATAGCACATAAACAGCGCGATTGAGTAATGGATACAAACAGTGAACTACTTATATTACTAAGCCAGCCAGTCTTCCAGCCATCCAGTTTACAGCCGGTCATCCAGCCATCCAGTTTACAGCCGGTCATCCAGCCATCCAGTTTACCCACCACCTGTTCCGAGAAGCACCGTGTATTGCCGTGTGATGTTGCACTATCAGATCTACAGGTGGCACATTCTCCATATCGCTCATAGCACCCAAAATATATACATATAAGTAGCCTTCTTGTGTGCTGGACGGTATGGGGCGGACATCTAACACGCAAAGTGTTGTACCGAGGATGTTATATATATAACCACCTTGATACAACCAAGGAGGTTATATACATATATATATGTAACCTCCTTGATACAGCCAAGGAGGTTATATATATAACCTCCTTGGTACAACAAGGAGGTTATATATATAATCTCCTTGATATAAGCAAGGAGGTTATATATATATAACCTCCTTGATACAGCTAAGGAGATTATATATATAACCTACTTGGTACAACAAGGAGGTTATATATATATAACCTCCTTGCTTATATCAAGGAGATTATATATATAACCTCCTTCGTTGTATCTGCCACTCAACACTTTGAATCCAGTATATTCGGACCCAGTATATACTGTGTCAGTACCCAGTAGGGCCTATATACTGACACATCTTTATGGAAAAACATAAGAGCAAAGCGCCAATATAAAAATAAAGATTTTTAGTCTGATTGGGTCGCTTTAATCACAAAAACTAAATTTCGGATATGCCTATTTTTCATTAATAGATACCTAGCTATCGTCATTTGGAACTCGAAATGGCGTTAACATTTCCACTTTCAAATCAAAGATTAGAATAATACTGTCAATTCAGCAGTTTAAATTCCCAATAAATATTTGCATACCAATTTTGCAGACAAAGCTTGGGTTTATGATGCATGCATAGATACTGTAATGAAATAAAACGAAATGAAAAGAATGGGGGTTTTATGCCACCTTTGTGCACATGTAGGATAAACTGGGATAGGAGAACCTCATGAGACATAGATATATACTGTACTGTAGTTTTTATTTCCGTTGTACTGACAGCCATATGACTATACTGCCGTTACCTCTGCAATGTCAGGAAGGACGAGTGTGGAATCTTGTCTGTCACTAAAATAGCAGCAGACCAGAGTCTGCCGTGCAAAGCCAAAAGGCAGTAACTGCTTACTTTTCAAGTAAGCAGTTACTGCCTTTTAGCTTTGCAGACCGAAGGTGGTAGCGATTAGAAAGGTTAGTGTAGAGAGATGGTCCCGTACACCGGCTAGCCGGGGGCTGATACAGCATCATCTCACCGGGGGGGGGGGCATATCCTGGTATTGCCCTGCTGGGATCCGTACGTTATATCGTCGTCTTGAAGCTAAGGGGTCCTATATCTGCCACTGTAATCAGTAGCAGATACCACCCTTTAGGTCCAAGGAAATCAAATCTGTAAAGTACTTTTCTTTTTTGTTTATGATCACCCCACTGCTATATTCCATAACAAAAAATTATCCCAATGTTTAGTTTTACCTATATAAGCAATAAAAAAATACAAGTCTCTCTTTTATGAGTTTTCAAATTAAATGCTCGTTTGATATAACTGCCTAAACATTTGATCTTTAATAACTAAAGGTTGTATTTTGTGATACTTATTATAGCCTAGCCAATCAAATTTTTTGCGAACATGCGCACTGACAGGGTGTGTATCTCTTTAACCCTTTAAGCGCCGGAGCCGAATATATTCGTTTTTTATTGTTTTATCAGCACAATAAGTACCACATTTTAAACATGTTTAAGATAAAATGTGACATCAAACAGCAAGGTTTTATCAGCGATACACAACTTCAGGTGGGTGAAAATTCAGATTGAATAATTTGACGGTTAAAGGATGGAATGGAAGTTACTACATGTCAAACTGTCTAAGAACTTATCTGCTTGAATAATTTTGAGGGTTATACTTGTAGTTGTAAGTGGATCAACAGAGCACAAATATACAAACAATTAACCAGACGTCAAGATAGATAATTATCCCAGATGATGGATCTTCCTATTTGTCTACCACCCCGGGCTATGGAGTCTCTGTGTTTGTTTTGCATCCTCAGCTGTTGACTATTGGATACTGGACATGGGCCCTATATTTTTTGACAGTCTGAAGGCTATAACACGATATGCATATACACGTGTCTTACTAACCCCTTCACCGCCGACTTGAATGCTATAAATTATCATCCAATTGAAATTGTGCCGCACAATAAATAGCAATTAGTATATTTTTTCTCATTACTTTTTTGGTCGGATATTATTCTAAACAATACACGTGGAAAGTCATACAATTGACATAATGATCACTTTAAATGTGTAATATATATGGTATTCAAAATAATGTAGGCTATTTTAATTCATGAACGAATAGACATGGCTTCAGTACTTTCGGTTTTAACTCGCTCAGCACCAGGTAGCATATTTTGAAAAAAAATGTCTGTTTGAAGAGTTGAACAATGAAAGTAGATTAAATACAATATCACATTTCAAATAATAAACTGAAATAGCCTTGTATATATTATATCACTTCTATAAAAAAAAAACATTTCGTCTCTTTGGGTATGAATTTGTGTATCTGCCACTTTACAAAGTGGCAGATACACCCTTTCATATCCAAGGGGAAAATTTATTTCAAATCTTTCACGACCCCCGTTGTAATATGTGGGTTTGCCCTCTATAGAAACCACCAGAAGCTGGCATTATCTACCAGCCAAATCTCAACTGTAGATATATACGTTACCATGGTAACTTCGCCTTGGCCTGGCAGGTTGCTATTATGGTCCTTGGTGTAAGGGCTCTTGGTGGGAAGTCAATTACAAGTGACAGATTATAGATTGGTTTCCTGGCATAAGTCGACTGATGAATGGAAACATCATATTTTACAGCGCGATGGTGGCTCAGTCAACAAAATACTGCATATATATAGCCAGATATTTATTTATCAGTTGATATATATTTATGCAAATAATTGAAAATGTTACTATCTGTACAAAATTGAATCAGTATTTTGGCCTTAGACCGCCAGGGCTTGAATTTCGAATCCTGTTTCTGGAGGACAGTGTCATCTCAATCATCTCACCATCCTCAGGAGGTGCTACTGGCCCAGTTTAGCCTATATGTGCACAAAGGTGGCCTAAAGCATGATTCATTTCATTTTCATTTGTATCGCGGTAGCGAGACACAACTTCAAGTCACTGGGAATTTAACTTAATTACCCTAGTACTCTAAGGGTTAACGTTAGGGTAAGATCAATGGAAAGATTCTCAGGGGGATATGACACAGGCCTTAACAAGACGGGTCCGGGGGTATGTGTGTGTGTGTGTGGGGGGGGGGAGGGGGGGGCTCAAGCCCACCCCTTATTTGCCCACCTGTCCAAACTAACTATCCCTTAGTTGACCACCTCAACAAAACGTGCAATAAAATGAGCAAAAACGCACGAGCTTGATCCTCTTATTTATATTACCTCAAACTCCCCTTAGAACAATTTTATCTCTTTCTCTCCAGTCAACCTAAAAATAATGTTATTAAACATGTATTTGCTGTAGCAACAGATAGATGATTTGAATATTTACCAATTAGCGAAGAGGTCAGTAATTAAAGTAGAGGTCAACTGTGCGCCATTTTTACCACAATGATGTACCCAGAAAGCAACGCGCGGATTCTAGAGACAGCAGGGGGGGGGGCGCCACCTGGTGAATAACGATGAACTATCCAATCCATGGAGTGAAAGAGGATTGCATTAGTTTTGGTTTTAAACACCACTTGTGGTTTTCTGTGTTCTGTATTTTCAACTTAATTTTCTTACAACAAGGGTATTGAGAATGAAAATTTCCATAAAACTGGTTTACTAATACATGTCAATTTTCTTTACTTTTACACCCACTTCAAATCATCTTCGTCATAAAGCCTAAAAACTATTTCAACAATGCAGTACAAAATTGAATGACTATTCATGCATGAAGGTTTGAATTTGACTAAAATGGGTAGTGGGCTAGTCCCTTCAAAATTACTTTTTCTAGACTACAAACGATTTGATCGTGATTTATCAGAGCTTATCATTATCAGAGCTAAATTAAATAGAATATCATAGATTGTAAATAGTTTTCGTTAAATGCTCACAGGGCAGGATATGTTAACGAAAATGTCGGCAGAATGAATTAATAGGATTCGGAAGGTGATGAGTCAGATTACACAGACAAGACACAGGATTCGAAATTTGAGCCTTGGCCTTCGGAGGCCGAGCACGCTACCTCCCGGTCACGGAGACTCCCCACAATACTGACTTTTTACGAGTTAGCGGGGAAGAAACATTTTGCTATTTTGATGTCTCGATAACAGAACATTAACAGATTCAAAAAAATATACACATATATAAGTTTGTGAATTGATTCAGCTATTACCACGTGACGAAAAAACCCCATTAAAATAAAGATTTATAGCATTTTGTTGTTTATATCATTTATAGCATTTATAACGCATGGCAGATGGGGGGGGGGGGGGCTGAAGGATTTAGCATATTTTAAATGCAGTGTTTAGAATTAGCTTGCATATCTCCCTTAATTTGTCATTGAGCACATACAGTACTCCAAACTGTTCAAAGGCCTGGGGTGTGCAGTGTTGTCTCTGGTACTGTGCACTGTAAATAACCCTTGAAGTCATTCTATTGGAGTAGGCATAGTCCCGGCTTCGGGCTTCCTCCTCTCGCTATTATTGCCATAATTGTACATAAAGCGACGTAAGGCAATATTCACTCCCTTACAGGAATTTGATAAGAGTAGTTTGTGCGTGCCAATTGTGTAGTTCTATCTCTATCGCCGATAGTGATTCAGATTGTAGAAATCAACGGGAAGCTGCCAGCACCCACATCTCCGCTCCTGGTGGTATCCATGGTAACACGTGACGTTAACCCAATGCTGGGTGAATGCTGGGCCAGCGTCTCGTGTATGATACTATGGGAACCGTTGAGATATATGTGGAAGGCTACACGTGTTGCTATCTCTGACCGCTCTATACTGCTCTGTAAAACCAAAAGGCAGTATCTGCTCTCTTGTAAAGTGAGCACATACTGCCTTTTGGTTTTGCATGGCAGTATAGGGACTGATAGCAAAAGATACCTCGCTAAGTATAACTCTTCTTGCTAGTCCTAAGTACATAGCGTAAACGTTTAGACGTCAATCACGAATATAATCATTTAATTCCTTTTTATGAACATTTTAAATAGCACTGTTTGAAGGCAGAAAGATCTTAGAATATATCACGTCCGATTCGGCATATCAAAATTATTTTGATCCATTTAAAGTTGCGTCAGTGAGACACAATATACGCTCTGAATAGATGTATTCAGAATAGTTACTGTCATGGTGCAAGATCTGCGGCAGTGTGAGGAAAATAAACTAATACCTTGCTTTCTGGTATTGTGAGTAGGCCTGCATGATTTTTCCACTACCGTTGTGTTTATCACAGAGATCTGTTGCTATGTGTAGATAAAGGTCGTGGTTTGTTTAAACCTTTAGGAAAAGTGAAACTAGCTAGACAAAGCAAGAGATAGCGTTTTATACTGGAGTATGAGTTAGGGAATGTTTTTAGGCGTTCGGGAAGTTGTTGAAATACCGCACAGCGTCTGGTGCATTAGTCACAACACATGAAAGCCACTAAACCAAGTACAACTGGTAATGTTTTCTAGGAACACTCTCTCCCTCAGCTCTGACACTGACATAAATCGATATGGGGCATCAGTCAGTATGACTTGGCAATGGGGTACAGTGAGGTGCACCCTTCATTGTCATGTCGTCCTCTCCGAGGCCGTGGATGGATGTATTTGCTTTACCTGAAAAATCCAACATGGAGCGATCCCGACTCCAAGGTTCGAAAAATGTTCCTAACTTTTAAATAATTGTGCGACCTCTGAGCTGAGGATGCGGGCATGGAACTGAAATGTTACTGATTCTAAAAAAACTATTTTTTACCTGATTACCCCCCGATATTGTCCGATATAACAGTCCAAAGAAATGTATGTGGTAAATTTTTGGCTGAAACCTATTTCAGCCACTGGGGCTACACCCTTCACAGACCTTGCTACAGACTAGCGTGTCTCTATTTAACCCTTACCACGCTGGCAAATTCTGTATAAACCATGGAGATCAAAGGGTTTTTTCAATTTGAAATCATCATGAATGTCTTCGTTATCTCTTTCCGATTCATTTGAATACCTATGTTATAAGTCTACAGCCGTTATAAATATGTTTACTCTTACAGTGCGGGGATCGACCTTAGTCGTCAGAATCTGACGTCTGTAGGTCCTCCACCTCTCGGAGGTCTCACTCTAAAAAGTCACCCAATTTGGAGTGGGGAGACTCGTTCAATACGTAAAGCTATGGACAAATGTATTTTCAAGAAAACGGTTGACTTACATTTCGTGATTTTAAAATTGTCTGTGTAAAAAAAATGAAGTAAAACTCATCCTCTAGCGAATAAGTGACTCATTTATTGACTAGGACAAAACTATACATTTGTCGGCTCGCAATTGTCACTTTTCAAATATCTCAACAAAACGAGACGTCTGACTGAGGCGACGTAGCAATGAGCTGAAAAGCTGAAGCTAATATTTGTTTAATATAACCAGTAGAGCAGTACTCGTTTATGACATTCACCAGCTGCGCTGAGTATGAGGTTTTATGCCGCTATTTCCTGGTTGGATACGTGTTGATTTATTTACCTCACCACCTGCTGGCTTTAGGCTGTCTGTCGGCCAGAATATCGCACCTGTCCTGACATTCATAATAAATCTATACGACGTATACATCCCGAGATAAAATGAAATGAAATAAATGGGGTTTTAGGCCACCTTTGTGCACATATAGACTAAACTGGGCCTCTCTGTCACGAAGGCTCCCCACAATAATGAAGATTTACGAGTGAGAGGGGAAGAAACATTTTTGTTTATTTGAAAATTGAATGCCAGAGCGGGATTCGAACCCACGATCCCTGACTTTCCAAGCAGGCAACTTTAACCACAGCACCAGGCCCCCCCGCCCAACAACCTCAGAGGAGCATGCAGAAAACAACATACACTCATCCAACGCTGGGTTGATGTTGGGCCAGCGTCTCAGACGCTGGGCCAACATTGAACCAGCGTTCGATGAGTGCCCTGTTTTCTAGGATACACTTCTTAATTAGTATAAACATATTTTTATTTACCAGTTGGAACAATACAAAATGTAATAGAGGTTCCTCTCGGATTTAGTCTTTTACTGTAGTTACTGTAGTAATGCCGCCATCAGATAATAACCCTTAAAGCGCTGAATAAAGTCATTTAAATGTACACCTGAAGTTGTCTCTCGTTAACAGATTTGTTTAATTTGAGACAAACATATTCGCAAATCTTGATGTTTAAACACTCATTTCATTTCCAATATTAGTGATGCTAATAAAATGGGTTAAAAAACGATCGTAGCCGTACATAGCGGTGAAAGGGACACTTACACATCAAGTTCGTGAATGGGGATTCAGGCCCCTTTTGTGTATATATACATGCTGCACTCTTAGAACAACACATACTGTTTTTACTTTGCCAAAGTTATGTGATACTATGTTTTAAACGTCTTGAGAAATTTGATTTGATTAAGAGGGCATAGAACCTGAAGCATGCAGACCGTGCTGGCATTTCGACGAGTTAACGTATTCATTGACCTATATGTACTAATGAACTCGCGGTTCAGTTAAGTGAAGCACATGGATTTTAATTGTATCATCAAAATGGAATATTAGGCCTACATTCAGACGCAATTCAACAAATGAGAAAGTCGACAAAATGTATACTAGTCCGGCAACCAAAGTGTGATTTTTAGCCGAACATTGTTTTGGCGGACATAGATTATTTTACTGTTGATTATTGTTCGTTGGTATGTACATAGTGATATATAGGGTGGTGTACATTACTCACCGTTGGGGAATTTTAGATAACTGACGAAATTCAAGATGGCCGCTATTTCCTAAGGTCGATAAATTAATGCTGTTTATGACAGAATGGAAGCAGATTCACGTTTTTGGTGTCTAACATTAAAGCAGTATTGAATCGTATGTGTAGACTGTGCAGGTAGATGGTTAAGTATCCTCCCTGTGAATTACCGAATACATCATAATCATCACTTGTTAAGTGCCGTATGTATCATGTCACATACCAAACAGGCGAGCAAGACTAGACACAGACAATAAAGACTGAAAAGTTTTGTGAAGGCGCCACAGGTCCGTGTCGTATATTTTTAGAATTTGTTCATTCTCTGTCTCTCTATATTCAAAACATTAAGCTTAGAATCGACCGAACTTGGAAAGCGAAATGTTGGGAATGAGTCAAACTCTGATTTCTAGAAAACATCTTATTCAGACCACAAACCCTCAGACGTTTTGTGAAGGAAAGACATATCACTTTATTTCCAAATCTAGACATTACACTTAACGTTTTCTATTTTCTATCATTCTATCATTCTAATTATTTTAGTTTAAGATCCGATCGTGTTTGGAAAAAGTGAAATGTTACGACCAAGTCAGACTCATATATAAGAACAATTCTTTTCAGACAGTGAACAGGTGAATAGAGATAGCAACGTGCTGGCCATAAATCCACGCTACAAAAACAAACAGCAGTAACTGCTTAATTTTCAAGTGAACAGTTACTACTGTTTGTGATTGTATGGCGGTCATTATGCCAGTACTCGATGGCAGAAGAGAATCCTGCAGCTCAAAGCAAACAGCGGTAACTGCTTACTTTTCAAGAGAGCAGTTACCACTGTTCGGCTTCGCGGTAAGGAATACACTGCGGTTTTCACAATAAGGTCAATGATACACCGGTAGATTGTCTGTCTGCTTTGTTTTGCTTTTCCCTCCAGAAATTTTACACTTGAAGCTGCCAACTTTCTATCATTGTGTATTAGTTTCCCGTTTATTCAGCATTCAGGAATGTTGATAGATTCTTTGTGCTCCTCAACCCGTATTCCCATTTCAAGCAAATACACTTTCTTGAAATATCAGCAGTTCACTGATCCAACTTTTTTTGTAGGAGACATCAATTTCACATTTGATTGGCTAGTTTGACGCGTGACAATCGTCTGATTAGACATATATATCTTAGTGTAAAATCATCAACTACTCTATTGTACATCCTCCTAAAACAAAGGTATTTTCATTTTCGCGTTGACAAATGAAATGCTGCACTTCGCACTTCGAAATGATCGAAAAAGAAACAATTTTGTAAAAATATAGTATGTTTATAAAATCACACGGTCCATATAGTAATGGATTTTTCAATTTTACCAATTTTTCACTTTCTTCAAGTTGTGGATTGCGGCAGCGAGATACAACTTCAAAAGTGGGTGAAAATTTACTTGGATAACTTGACGCGGTTAAGTAAATAAATACGTAGTATATATTTTGATTTGTACAACAAATAGCATATTCAGATCTTAATTCTGCATATACAGGCATAGCACTAGGAAATGGGTTAAGAATTTAACTCCCAGAAGCCTCTGTTTTAGCTGCACCTGTCTGGCTGGATAGATCACTCCACGGCAATACACAGAATACATCTAGACCAATGGCGGGCCAATATTTCACTCCGCCTATATATGCCAGACTACACCTCAGACAAAAATCATAGTCGTAGTCATAGTCTTCCTAACATTCCAACATATTTTCATATTTTTAAAACACCGTGGCTTTTGGCAAAGTGATCCCGTCCCAAACACAAGACGTTGGCTCAATTCTGTTTTAATGTTGGGCCATCGTCTACGACGCTGGTCCAACATTAAGCCAACATTTAGTCAACTTCTTGTGTTTCCTGAGATAACCTGAAGAAGCACTGTTTTTCTTCAATAAAGAAAATAATAATTAATTTCACCTACTGGTATAAAAATAAGAGTTAAATTTGTAATAGGAATTTCTGAAGTTTGGAAAGGAATGAGAGATATGTTACTGGATACACACGATATGCAGAAGATGTCTTAACAAAAACGATAACCTTTTAACACATTTTTACTATATAATTACTTATAATCACGACTATGCTTATAAATATATGGTTCAATAGTGGATAATTGGTCAACTTTGTTGCTCCTTTGAGGTTTTGATGACAGCCATTTTAAAATCCAAAATGGGAGCCGTCAGCATGGGCAAATCTCGTGTTCAAAGTCATTTTAAATATAAAAAACTACATATATACCAAATGTGTTGCTTTTGTGGTCATTAACAGCCCCACTACAAGAAAAAGGTAGTCCAATCAGACAGTTAAAGTAGGCAATCACAAGATATTAAATGAATATCTTTCTTATTGATCGACAAAGAAGTAATATTTTAAAATAGATTAAAAACATGACCAGAATTAAATTTTAAACATATTTTGCTATTGTTTACTACAGGTATTACTAGAATGAGATGATGATTCTATATTTTTCACAGCACCATAAAATCCACCGTGTCAGATGTACAACCATCCACCATGCTGTATGATAGATATAAGCACGCCAACTACGTAATGTAATCTTACCATCATATTCCAAGATGCAGGAAATGTTCCGCAACCCTGAAAGCGCTAAATTAAATAGTATACATTTTCACCCACTTGAAGTTGTGTCTCGCTACCGCGTCCCACAACCTCTAGCGGGTGGAAATTACTCACATTTGTTTAATTTGAGACTAAACACTTGTAAATGTTGATTTTTAAACACTCATTTCATTTGTAAATAACAGTGATTTCGTCGGTTAATAAAACTGATATACACACGACTTTAGTGGTAGTTAGTGGTGAAAGGGTTAACCCTTTAAGCCCTCACGATGCACTAAAACATCATTTTAAATCATTGAAAACAGACTTAATTCCTACGACCAAGGGTTTTAAAACGAACATTTCCAGAAAACTGGTTTACCAATACATGGTAATTTTCTTTAATTTTCAAACCCCCTCAAGTCATCTTCATCCACTACAAGTCGAGAATTGCGACAGCAATTCGCGACTTGTAGTGGATGAAGATGACAATGATAAATTCAGGCTTGAAAGGGTTAAATGTCCCTAGTTTTGTGATGACTTATTTTATTTTTATTCAATGAATTTTATTAATATATGCGATTAATATATGCTTAACCCTTAAAGCGCTGAATTAATTTGTAAAAAACATCGCAACCAAATGGATTTTTTCAATTTGAAATCATCAAAAATGTCTTAGTTAGCTCTTTCTGATTCATTTGAATACCTGTAATATGGGTCTACGGCCATTATAAATAGTTTCACTTGTACAGTGCGGGGATCGACTTTAGTCGTCAAAATCTGACGTCTACAGACGTCAGATTATGACGACTAAAGTCGATCCCCGCGCTGTAAGGGTTAACCCGTAGGACACTAATGTCAATATAGTGGTTGTAATCTGTTTTATTAGAAGGTTAAATTGCTGCTGTTGGGAATGAAATGGCTGTTTAAACATCAAAATTTGCAAACATTTGTCTCAAATGAAACAAATGTGAGTCATTTTCACCCACTTGGAGTTGTGGTTCGCGGTAGCGAGACACAACTTCTGATAATTTAGATATAGCTCAGGAGAATTAAAGGCGGGGGCCCTGGTGCAGTGGTTAAAGCTGCCTGCTTGGAAAGTCGGAGATCGCGGGTTCGAACCCCACTCTGGCCTTCAAGTTTCAAAGAAACAAAATGTTTCTTCCCATCACATACGTAATAATTCAATATTGTGGGGAACCTCCGTGACCGATAGGTAGCGTGCTCAGCCTCAGATCGCCAGGGCTCAAATTTCGAATCCTGTGTCTGGACGGCAGTGTCATCTCATTCATTTCAGAGGGTTTAAACGTTCAAATCTCTGTGACGCACATCCTCATTTGATCACATCGATCCATGTACACAATTATAACTTGTTTCATATAACTTGTTTTCGTATAGCTTATTTCTAATGTCATCGAAAGCTGATAATTTATATTTTTATTTGTTGACATTATATTTTCATATGTGAGGAGCGCGAAATTTACGTCGATACACTGATCTCAATCTTAACTCGACGAGGCCGCCATCAACGTGATCGCCTAGTGACATTGCGAAGGGAGAAACAAGGATATTTCTCTGAAAACCCCACATAGGATCAGCGGGGTTCGAGTCCGGGATGCAGGCATGACTTGAGAGGCAGTCAGGTTCTGTACCATTGCGCCACGTCCCCTTCTCTACTTGCATTTATATACTGTAGATCTGGTAATATTCGCGATGTTTTAATTTTCGCGAATTTCGCGAGGAAAACAAATTCGCGAATTCAAGAATATCGCAAAAATTGTTTTTATAATAGCGCTAATAAAGAAAAATAAAAATTCAAGAATTCCAAACTTTGTAAAAAATCTGAAGTTCGCGAAAATTTAAACACGCTAAAATTATCAGATCTACAGTATTGCAAAAAACTTTTTATATCCTATCCAGCGTCGCAAACGGCGGTTCAACCTTAAACCAACTGTGTGTCGAGTAAGCTGCTGGTCGTGTACGCGTGGGGTGACATTGGACAGATTGTCTGAAGAATATTATACATTTACATTACCATAGGTAGCAATGTACACCCTAAACCTTTGAACAGCTTGGAGCACTGAAGCCTGTTGGAGACTGTAAGCAACGTAGTGCATCCCTGCAAGCACAAATAATTGGCCCAGTGCTGGTTTGATGTTGGGCCAGCGTCGTAGACGGTGGCCCAGCATTAAGCCAGCATTGGTTTAACGTCCCGTGTGTTGTTGGTGTCAAAATGTATGAATGTCATCCAGCGACTGCAGCAAGCCTAGTGAGTGTACTAAAAACCTTTTATTACGCAATTGTATCAGCTGAAACAGTTCACCAGTTTTCACCAGGTGGCGCGAGCTACGTTTATTTCGCTGTCCAAATAAATATGTCTGTATACTGGTATCTGTATGAAGTGAATCACACGGAATATACATAATACAGATTTTGTAGACTGTTTGTTATAACGAGTCTGATGTAGGCAGAAATAGATTATTTTATTTGTAACATGATAAACAAGTAACAATCTAAAGAATATATAAAGATACTTTGGTTTGCAAGCATTCCTGTTTATCAAACAATCCAAAAATATATTGCCCCGTTCGGTGCGAAAATCGCTCCTAAGCATTTCTTAACTGCGTTTTACATAAAAAACTACGATTGAAAACAATCCAATACGCAAATCTCCAAAGAAAATAGCTATAATTATAACACGTCTTATTTTAAAACCCTTAAACCGCTGAAATAATTTTAAATAAACCAAGAGAATTTTTTTCTTTTCAATTTGAAATCATCGTAAATATCTTAGCTAGCTCTTTCTGCTTAATTTGAGTAGGTCTACCTATGTTTCGGTCATTATATATATTTTAATTCCTTGAGACTTCAGCGCGGGGCCCGCCTTTAGACGTCAAATGCTGACGTCTAAAGTCGATCCCCGCACTGTAAGAGTAAAATATGTGATGTTTCCATTTATTTGAAGTCACCAATTGTGTCAAGAATGAAAGCTTCTAATGGAGAAACCAAAATCCCAGAATAACGCATGATTTGAATTATAATAAAGGTAAAGGTCTTTTTTCATAGTCTGATATCAAGTCTGAAGACCTATCATCGGACTTTACATTTTACCCCCTGGTCACTGGACCTGTTCATTCATGTGCCATTTCAACTCCCCGGGGAGTATACAGTCCTGCAGCCGTTTCGGCGCATTGAACTTATCGTGCACATCGCCATCTCTGTCCTACCAGGTACTCATTTTCACCTTAGTCAAGTGAAGCATTTGAGGGGGAAGTCTCTTTCCCAAGGACACATCATCTTATGTCCCAAGATTGAGAGGGGAGAAACATTATATTTCTCTGAAAATCCTGCACCAAGCGGGATTCGAAACCGCACGGCAAGTATCTACATTGGCAGAGCGCCACGCTCTAACTATTGCGCCATGTCCCTCTCTAATAACGGCCTTGTAAAACTTTCTATTCTAATATCGACACTTCAAGCTGAAATACATATACGAACAACAAATATATATTTGAACAACACATATAACCCTCATCCTGCTCATTTGACAGTGTGTGTTTTACATTCATTTGAAACGGACAATTGACATCTCAAATTTCAGCTCCAAGTGACGACAAAAATATTTATGTTATTAAAAGTATAATTTGTGTGTTTTTTCATGAACTATGCAGACAAATTTGAATCAAATTAGTGTTCGTATTAGAACTTTAAAACTAGAGGTCACTGAGAGGTCACCCTGATGACATCGCAAAGCTCTGACACAGTGACCTCCTTTTTTAAAGTTAAATTTCGTAATATGATCCCTCGATATCACCAGCTAAAATGACCTAGATTTAATAAGCACTCGAAATATTCGTCTCAGTTTCATGACACCCAAGGTTTTTGGTAGGCGGCGCGAGTGTCGTTTTCACACAGCTTGCAATGTCCATGAAATGGCGGTCAGTGAGACCGGGTCTGCCGTGAAGTGAGTTCGGCAGCCAGGTCATGACGGGTGTAAGTGTTTTTTTTTTATTCAATTTAAATCAGCGAGAAATGTAATATTATTTTGAACTAAATTGAACAATATAACTGCGACACACAACTTCAAATGTGCGAAAATTTAAATTTCTTTATTTGGGTATAAAGTGTTGACGTTGAATGTACTCGACAATCTCTCTCTAATCAGTGTTATTATTTGCGTTGGCCTTACCACGCTTACATAAACTTAGGTATTTCTGGCACCAGGTATCATGGGTAGCAGTCTATAGCGTAGGCGGTGGTGTGGGGGAGCGTGCACATAGCTCCACCCATCAAAGGCAAACAGCGGTAACTGCTCGCTTGTGAAGTAAGAAGTTACTGCTGTTTTCAGTTTGCCTTTGAAAGGCGGAACTGCTGAAACCATTTGGTCGATACTGTTTACCTATTTATTTTAGCACTTTTGAAGAATTTGACATAATTTAGAAGATCATAATTCAAAATTTATACCTCCGGCTAAACTGCTAACAAACTGTACTGATATGTTATACAGCCTGTCACATGTCGAGTAAAGCCAATCAAAAACTGTCAATCAAACCCGTCTTGATATATTCTTTACAACGTGGAGTTGCGTCTAATAACAACATTATATTATATTTTTTGAAAAAACAGTTTTAAAACGTATTGACGTATTGAGAGGACCTAAATCCATTTTTTCTATATGAATTTTTTTTTTAAATTGTTTTTAAACTCGACTCCATATATCAAAGAATCTAAAATAGCTAATAATACCAGTATATCTACACCGCCGTGAGGAACCAGCAACAGTAACTAAGTACTGGAGAAGGTTTCAGTTACTGTTTTACGTCTACACACAGCAATATAGCTATGTCTACAGCAATCTTTCCTCGATTTTCTTGCAATACCAGGAACAGCCTCGCTTTGGCTCGCATTCCTGAACTGCGCGTCATGCAGGCGCGCGCTGAATTCTGGGTAACATCTGAGGTGTTACTAGAGAAGCTTGTAGGCGTATTCTACAAAATCAAGCAGCAGTATCTGTTACTTAAAAAGTAAGCAGTTACTGCTGTTTGCTTTTGTATGGGCGACAAAGACAAACAGCAGTAACTGCTTACTTGAAAAGTAAGGAGTTACTGCTGTTTGTCTTTGCCCGGTGGTCAGTACGCCAGTATTCGATGGCAGAAGATAATCCTGCACCTCAAGGACAAACAGCAGTAACTGCTTACTTGAAAAAAAAACAGTTACTGCTGTTTGTCATTGTATGACAAGTCATCGACGCTGGACTGACAGTAGTCAGTATGTATGAGGCTGATAGCTTGTCATACTGTAACATCCAATAAAATAAGCACTGCACTTGTTAGAAGACAGCAGATCCATAAAATTGTGAAATGAAATGAATGGGGTTTTAAGCCACCTTTGTGCACATGTAGATTGAGCAAAGCCAGGAGAACCTCCTGAGGATGGTGAGATGAATGAGATGACACTACCCTCCAGACTTAGAATTTGTAACTCGGGCCCTGGCGGTCTTAGACTGAGCACGCTACCTCTCGGTCATGGAGAGTCCCCACAATATTTTGAATTTCGCATCAAAATTTAAATGTCTCTTAAAAAACCCCATCTCAACGTTACAATTAAGCTTTCTGTTTCAGATGTTGTTATTATTATTGCTCTTTAGCATGTCTAAATATTTAACGTTCAAAACGATGGGCGGCAGAGGCCTTGGTTTAGTGGCTAACGCGGTTTTTCTGTCACACCAGAACTCACGGTTTTGCCCCCCCTCTTTTATTCAGGTTTCAAATAGAAAAGAAGTGTCCTAAGCACTGACAAGAAGGTTATTCTCGTCCAGTTTAGCCGATTTGTGCACAAGAATGGCATGAAACTCCATTGATTGATTGATTGATTGATTGATTGATTGATTGATTGATTGATTGATTGATTGATTGATTGATTGATTGATTGATTGATTGATGAGTGAGTGAGTGAGTGAGTGAGTGAGTGAGTGAGTGAGTGAGTGAGTGAGTGAGTGAGTGAGTGGGTGAGTGAGTGAGTGAGTGAGTGAGTGAGTGAGTGAGTGAGTGAGTGAGTGAGTGAGTGAGTGAGTGAGTGAGTGAGTGAGTGAGTGAGTGAGTGAGTGAGTGAGTGACAACAGAGGGTCAAAATTGGCAACACTTAAAGCGAATGGAAGGGAATTTTAAAGGGGGTACCGCAAGGCTCTATTCTTGGCCCGATACTTTTTAATATACTTCATCACCAGGGCTGATCTAGTTAACTATGCTGACGATAATACCATATGCTCTGAACAACCAACAAAACAACAGCTGATTGAAGTTTTGCGGGTTGAATCAAATCTTGCAATAGAATGGTTCACCCGCAATCTAATGCTTGCTAATCCACAGAAGTTCCAGGCTTTATTCCTGAACTGTAAAGAGGAAAATTTTACATTTGATCTTGATAATGTTACTATAATTCCAGACGATGTTCGGAAACTTCTTGGTGTACACTTAGACTCTAAATTAAATTTTGAAAACCACATGTCACACATTTGCAGAAAAGCTGGAAATCTTCTTAATGTTCTAAAATCTGAATTCATAAACAAAAATGATAGAATGGCGATATTTAGAGCATTAATTCTATGCCACTTTCAGTTCTCTAGTGTAGTCTGGCACTTCTGTGGATTAGGCAGTATGAGAAAGATGGAAAAAATGCAGGATTTGTACATGGGGTCTATACTAGTGATTATAATGGTCTCCTGTCCATATCTAAGTTGCCCTCTATGAAAGTTGGTAGAGAAAGAAGCATTGCATTATAAAATTACTTATAACTACTTATAAAATTATGCACAACCTTGCACCCTCTTATTTTGAAGATCTTATCACCCCAACCAGAAATTCAAAATTACTTTCGCCTTCTTTTAACTCTACACAAAATGGTCTAAATTCATGTATGTACAAAGCACCGAGGATTTGGAATACACTCCCCATAAAAAACCAGAACAGCTTCATCTCTACCACGTTTCAGGGTCCTTATTAAAAAATGGAATGGGTACACCCATATGGGATCCTAAAATTTCACTATCCAATGTATTATAATGTACTTTTAATTTAATTTATTTTAACTAAATTATAGAAATGTAAGTAGATTAATTTGTATGTAATTACAATTTTTAAATGTAAATAAATTACTTTATATATAAATAATACAAATGTATTTCAAATTAATATAATATAACCATAAAGATGGAAATGAAGTCATCTGTGATAAAATGCAACTGTGAAATGTCAAGTATTTTTAAATTAATCTGATGTGTATTTTTAAGACTTATAATCTGAATCTTAAGGAATGTTAAATGTTTTATATGTGCAATTATCTGTGATGTATTATGTGTTCTGTTTGTCATATTGATGATTTTTAAATAACGATCGGCTGACGATCTTATATATCTATCTTAGTGCGTGAGTGAGTGAGTGAGTGAGTGAGTGAGTGAGTGAGTGAGTGAGTGAGTGAGTGAGTGAGTGAGTGAGTGAGTGAGTGACTGACTGACTGACTGACTGACTGACTGACTGACTGACTGACTGACTGACTGACTGACTGACTGACTGACTGACTGACTGAATGACTGAGTAACTGATTGAGTGGATGTATCTACATGTATCAATACCATCATCACTATCCAACATAACTGATAACTCGGCTGTAGACCTACATTTGCCTGGCAGACAGACAGATGTATTTGACAGCTCCACAGCCTGTTTGGTAATCTCACAGAAGCCGGATGTCTTTGACAGCCCGCCAGATTGTTCCCGCTGATGTTTACGTGAACATGTATGACGCCATTTCTCTATTCAGGCTATTACATAATGCCAGGTCTATCTGTGTCCGTTATATCGTCTGTGTTTATATCTAGAAACACGTGCGCAATGCCACCCCAGCAAGCAACAGTAACTGACTGCTCACTTCTCAAGAAGCAGTTACTGTTGTTTAGCCTAAAAATGCAGATACAGGCGTAATCCTAGATGCGCTGAAATATTTTTTTATATAAACCATGGAGACCGAAGGGGTTTTTTAATTTTAAAGTATAACTGTCTTAGTTAGCTCTTTCTGTATCATTTGAATACCTATGGTATGGGTCTACGGCTATTATAAATATTTAATTCTTTCAATGCGGTCATCGACTTTTAATTAAACGTCGGGTAAAACACAATAAATTAATGTTATTATTGAAATGTAATAAATATTACGTAAATTCAATTTTTTAAGGTATATAATATATATCGTGTCAAGGATATTCATATAAGAAATGATAAAGGCAAAGTAATGGCCAAGTACAAAAACGTTTTCTTTGGTGTAGTGTATTGAGACAGCTATAAGACGTGAGTTCGCATCTGGCATGATGTTTTTCTAGTTTGAGTCTATTTTTACCTTTCTGGCAAAATTCCCCAGTTGTTAGTGTTAGATTTACGGTTAATTTAACATCATAATAAAGGCGCGACTGTTTACCCGGGTGTTTTGTTTCGTTCGAAGTGTAAATAAGATGTTGGAAAACGACATTCAATTACCTTAAATTATTAAATTCGTGTATTGCCATACATTCATAACAATTACAGTAATTTATAACATCACATTTTACTTTTTGATGTTTTTAATTGGATTGTATCATGATACAATATTTTTTATAATATTTGAACATTTTGAATTAGACAATTTATTTATACTCCTAGTTTTTACCACATACATTTGTACAGTTACTCTTTCCCACATCGCGTATATATATCGTGCATTCACCCTTTCAGCGCGTGGAACGACTTTAGACGTCAGATTCTGACGTCTAAAGTCGATCCCCGCGCTGACAGAGTAAACAATTATAATGGTCGTAGACCCATAACATAGCCTAAAGACATAGACTAAAGTCGATCCCCGCGCTGTAAGGGTTAAAGCAATAATATGGATCACTGCGGGAACCCGCCATCCACGGATAAACCATAATCTACCAACCGAGCTGTCCAGTCAGATTAGGACTATATCAACCGAGTTCTCAGGTGTAAAAAACCGCGCCCACCATTGCACTGTTAGTCCTCGCCCGAAGCTGTAATTCTAATTTCGTTTTGTTCTGTGTACCTGTCGTATCTGATCATGATGGATCAACCAGTCGGACGCTAACACGGGGTGATGGGACGGATATAATAGGGACTAACTCTCTGACCCGAAATTACGGCTGCAGTCTTTTGAAAGCCCTTTATTGGCATATAAATAACGCTTATTGTGAGTGAAATCTATGTTCAGTTAACACAAAATGCAATTGTTTGGTCTCAAGTTAAACAATTATATGACTAATTTCTAGCACTTGTAGTTACGGGCTGCTGAAGTCACTTATAGACCTACTGTTCCAAATTGGCTGAAAAGTGGCGTTAAGGAGACAAAGATTAATAAATAATCTATCACTGAAAGTGATCAAATATCGCACGGCTGATGATAATAAATAAAAATAAAAAAATACAGCTTGTCAAGTAGGTCTACTTCAGGTTTGGCTATTTTTCTGTCGTTTAAGGCTGGAATTTGCGTTAGTAAATCCAGCGTTCAACGGGAAACATGCAAATCAGCAGTTAAAGTGTCAATAGAAGGAAATCAGCGTGCAGCGGAGAGACTGGTAGATTATAAAAATAACATGAGTGATGAATGACGTAATTACACCATCAACCAGTGATATTGTAAGATACAGCAGCAGGTGGGAACAGCTTACTCTGTCCTATTGCAGTGAAAACGTCGTACCATGCTCTTATAATTGCGGCATTATTCATTCCCTTTGAAAGGGTGTATCAGTCACTTTACAAAGTGGCAGAAACACCCTTCCATACCAAAGGAGACGATATACTAAGATGAGTTTTTAGTTGAATTAGTTGAGTGTCGTCAATGAACATATTGATAATTTTACTTGTTTGCAACCCCACCGTTAGCTGTATCAGAATTGACGCAATAGAACTGTTTCTTTTTATAGTTCAAGTTCAAGAATTTATTCTTAATAAGAAATGGCGAGAGCCTTAAGTAATAAATAGGCTAAGCTTTATCAAAAACGTTTCAATCCCAGAAGAAGAAGAAATGGTTTATTCGACATTAAAACAAAAATATCATATAATAATCCACTGGACACGATCCAAATGATTCTAAGGGTCGCTGACATGGAACCCACCTTATCCCACTTTTTACGGATTATTAATTTACTATTGCATTAAATGAGAAGGTGTGGATGGTGGAAAGAGCAGGGAGTTATGTCATTTTGTTACACATGTATAAGACATAGGGCCTACAGGGTTTTTTACATTTGAACAAGGCTATAAACCATAGGAGTAGGAGAGGATGGTCAGGCAGAAGTGATGAGTTTTTTCTAACAAGATCAACATACGCAACAGTAGGCCATAACCCCCGCCGTGCAAAGACAAACAGCAGTAGCTGCTTACTTGAAAAGTAAGCAGTTACTGCTGTTTGCCTTTGCATCGCAGGGTCAGCATGCGCAACAGTGTAATCCAGCCCAGAATCCAGATGTGATGTTGAATCGAGCCAGCAGCTTGTGAATCGTGGCTGCAGAGAAACAGGAAAAACAAGGGAGGTAGACGCTCAGCTGCCGGCTGCCAGCGATAGATTGTCTGCAGATGGAAGGCCAGGCTGCTACTCTACCATAGGCTCGGTCATCTGGTGTCTGCTAACTGTATCCTCTGGTCACTCCCCGTAAGACAGGGGCCCCTTTTCCCCCACCTTCCCCGGTGTACATAAGAACCCCTGTGGAAAACATGGCGCAGTCTACCGGCTGACGTGTTTACACAGTGTGTGCAGGCGGGGATTCTAGTCCTCAAAGACTACACCCTAGCAAGGATACTATACTGGCCCTAGTGAAGGCAAAGCTTCTGTGGTCTTCAGCGATAAATCTCTTATTGAGAATACAACAAACTGATACCGTACAGTCTCTGAGAGATTACACGCTAACTAGAGATACGTGTAATCTCGGGAGTGTTTCACACTTCAGTGAAGGTCTCATCATGAGATATCGTGTGGAGGTGGGTGAGAAAGGACCGGTCAAACCTAACTGGACGGATAAATACCTGGGGAGTGACCATCACACTGACCGACACGTGTGGTCAAAGGTCCACTATGAGGATACAGCAGGAGTCAAATACCCAGGTAGGCTAATTCAGAAAATTGTCAACCAAAATATAGTGCCTACCACTGAAATTGATTAAGTCGTTTGTAATGAATCTTCATTTAATCAAATAACACATTGCAATTCCAGCTTCAAATGACGAAAAATAACAACAACAAAATCATCAGGTTATGCCATTGCTATTATATCACGCCTATAGCCTTTTTTTACCTTTATGATTTATGCACCATAAGGTCATGTTTTAATACAATTCATTTGATAAAAATGCCATATGCCCTAATATATCAGAATGAGCATGCAGGATGTGATAATGATGTCATGTCATCTGATATAGTTTAGGCCACGTTGTGTACTTTATGAGATCAATTTAAATAAATGACATGAAAGAGCAGGGAGTTATGAAACTTACTGGCCATAGCCCTGTGTCATGTGCATTGAAATTACAGGGTTGGCATTCGTCATTTGGCTGCTGTTAAAGTGGCGGAAAAGTGAAATAAATTACATCTAATAATGCTCGTCATAATTATGTTCAACCTTTCAAAAGATAAAGGTGATAAAAAACGATACGGTCCAAGTTTCGTAATCGTCACCAAAGCTATGACCACTGCTTATTGGCAGTTCATAATCACGTGATGTGAAAATATCGCCCGTCATTGGTTAGGTGTCGAGAGCTAGACTTGAGCCACTTCAAGTTGTTATGGTGAACTCGGTACAATATGAAGGCCCACTTGGCATTGTCATGGTTAACTCGGTACACACAGGCCAAACGTGTCTTCCTAACAAACACGGTGAGTTGATACAATGATGGCTTAATGGTGGCCCAGCGTCGAAGACGATGGGCCAACATTAAGCCATCATTGTATCAATGTCTCGTGCTCCCAGATTTCAGCTTTGATTGCAATTGACTCAATATTGATTTAAATTTAAAGACTAGCCCACCATCTAGTTTTATTCATGATTGCAAAAACAATTGGCTGATACAATTAATTTAGGTAATTTATTTCTTTTATTTCTAAAATATCATTAGAATACAGTATTTCAGCAATTAAAGTCAACATTAAATGACTAATAATGCACATGGCAATGTATGAATTTGGCTAAAACTAGGTGGTGTGCATTTAGTATTGGGACATCATCTCTATTGAATTGACATCTGGAAAATGGTACTGACCATCTACAATTATCATTGATTTTACGTCAAGTTTACTGTGGGAAATTGGCCCAGTTTAGCCTATATTTGCACAAAAGTGGCCTAAAAATCCCATTCATTTCATTTCACTTTGGAAAATCGTACTGGCCAACATTGGTTTAGTGTTGTCATCATCTGTAACTATTATTGATTTTACGTCACGTTTACTGTAAAAAATTGTGCATTGGACAACATTGGCTAAGGTTTGTCCCAATGCTCTAAGCTGTGTGCCAACGTTGTGCCGCAATTGTGATTATTCTGGTGATATTTGTGTATACAGGAGGCTGGTTAGTAAAGGGCAGACATGAAGCTCTATACACATACCATCAAACGCTTGGCAGGTTTGTAAATGTCATCTGCCACCTGCGATATAACTATAAACAATATGGCGGTAGTCGCCTTGGATATCAAAGGGTGTATCTGCCACTTTACAAAGTGGCAGATACACCCTTTGATGTCCAAGGGGACGATCGACATATTTCGCATGACACATGTAAACAAGATCTGATTGACTTCAAGGGAATACAGGTGGTCTCAACTTTGAACTTGGCCCACTTCGTACCTATATCTTTATCACTGTTTATGGGGGAATTCTTTAATTGAATATTTATATTCCATATCTATTGAAACCATGAGACAAATGATCATGATTAGCTGTGGATAATAAAATTTTAAACTTAGTCGTATCATTAGATTTATATAGTTTATCATGTTTATAGTCGCATCTAAAGTGAAATAATCATTAGCTTTCAATAACTATCAACAACGATCACGTTAAAACTATTATATCATTCGTTCACTGTAGTTTTAATGTAACTATCGTATCTCAATCACATCATATGATATGATTAAGATCATAACATATCATAATTATCATATTACATCATATTATATCATATTATATCATGATACTTTTTTCAAGACAATGTCACGTGGTATAGTTGTAAAAATAAGTTACTTATACGCTACGTATAGAGTAGTTATATTAATATATACAATAATAATTATATACAATAATAATCTGATATTAATATAATGTGTTGGGTGGGGTCTATTTGTAGAGGCTTCATAACATGTTTAGCATCTTTTCCAGGTGATCCATGTTTATTTGTTTGTTACTTTATGTTTATTGCTCTGGTTTTTTACATTGTTTTTACATACAAATAATGCACGAATTTGTTATTTCATGTACTTAACATGTTTAGTGTATGTATTTGTATATTGTCACCAAAAAGGCATTGAATTACTCCATTGCTCTATCATTTGATTATTGCTTATTTACAATATAGGCCTATATATTTTAAAAGTAAACACATTTCTGTCAGTCATTAAAAATTAGGATCACACGTCATCTGTTTTTAATAATACACGTAGCTTTTCCAGATCGATGACTCATGGCTGAAACATCTTATTTACCTGCTTTTCTATGAGAACCCCCCACCTTGTGTAGGCACACATACATATCATGACATACCTGGCGTATTTACTGGTTTAACATGACCTTTGCAACTAGCAGCGCGATCTGTCAATCCTGTTTCGCTGCAAGCAAAACTATTTTTAAAGTTGTCTTCTGTTTTTCGTCAGCTGGGGTCAGAGTAGCCCTTCTAATTTATGATGGATGGCAGATAATTTATGGATCATTACCAAACACTTTATGTTGTGGTTTACCACAAGTTCCCAGTTTGACACTGAGTGGAACTTGCCATATAGTGAGTTTGAATTTGAGGAATGCGGAAGTAACCTGCTTGTTGTCCCTCGTTCTGCTGCATAACACTGTGTATCCATTACTTTTTTGATTCGTTTAAGACACATAATGCTTCTATTTATACACATAGGCATCTTCTAAGTTGGATTATTTGATTAACTGATCACTTATTTGACGTAATCTTTATTTACCTTTTCATTACGGGGATCGGCTTTAGCAGTTTATACATCAGAATCTGTTGTCTTAAGTCACTACCCGGAATGAAAGAGTAAATTAGTTAGAATGAATATTGACCCATAACCATGATAACATAGGTATTCAAATGAAGCGGATAGAGATAATTAAGTCATTTGTGATGATGTAAAATTGAAAAAACGTTTTGGTCTCCAGGGTTTATATAAACTTTTTCAGCGTTGGAAGGGTTAATTTCTGGGATATTTTATTTGTCATGGGGATTGCTTAAAAATCTTTATTATAACAAGATACGGCACTTACGAAACAAAACAACAAGGGCTAAATACAGAAGAACTGTCTGAATTAAGTGACGAAGGAATCATCTGATTCTGTCAACATGTTTGGCTAATGCCGTCGTCATAATCATACTCAGATTTAATTAATTGTATTTATATCTCCACTCAGACCATAAGTCGCCATTGTGGATGCCGGTTCATAAAATAAAGAGAGGTATTTATTCAACTCCACCCGCTTTATGTAAATAATAAGTAGCATATTACCTTATGGTTTTTAATAAGATATCGCGTTTAATTGGACTCGCTGATTGGAGATTTCCTGATGTGAATAGTTAATTTTATATCAATTAATCAAATAAATGGTCAGCCCTTGGATGCCCTAAACTACCATTTTTTAATTTTATGTCACTTGATAACTTGAAATTGTGGATCGCGGACTCTACATCACAACTTGTATCATATCAGTGTCACACAACATTTCAGTTTTAAGAATGGTGATGTAGGTACTAATGAAATCACATAAATATTACTATAATCGCTTACATTACACAGATAAGTGTAGTTTAGATTTGTGAAATTTGATTCTGAACATTTACTAATGTTACATACATGCGATGACTTCTAGGCTCGTTTTCGCTCTAAATATTTAGGTTTCAAAGACAGAAGATGTTCAGCTCACGCGTGAATTGTAAAAATGTGGGTAGCTTCGAACTTAGACCGCGAGGGTAGACTTTCAAATTTTATATCTGGAGGGAAGTCTCATCTTGATTGTGTATGTGTCAAAAAGCCCCTTTATGCCATTTATTAATTCATCCTTTCGTTAATTCATTCATTTATTAATTGATTATGTAAAGCGACATGCGATTCAAAATACAAGCAATTAAATCATGCAGGTAACACATTTTTCATTCAAAATGAGGTGCCGTGAAACAGTCAAACATGACACCTCATAAAATTATGAGGTGTCATAAAGCCAGGAAAAACTTTCGAGTTGGTGAAATAAATCAAATGCAATACCATCCAGACACGGGATTTGAAATTCGAACCATGGTGGTATTGTATGTCATAAAACGAGTTTATTAGATGGTTGTATGGTGATGTGAACGCATCAATCAAATAATTTGATACTGCAATGAATCACAAATGGTTGAAATCAGATGTAGGTCGCAGCAGACACAAAACGCCAACTTAAAGATGTTACAGCCCTTACAGTACGGGGACCGACATCAGACGTCATAATCTGACGTCAATAGACGTCAGATTATGACGTCTAAAGTTTGATCCCCGCACTGAAAGAGTAAAATATTCAACAGTAAAGTATTCAAATGAAGCGGAAAGAGCTAAATAAGACATTTATGATGCTCTCAAATTGAAAAAAACCACCTTTGGTTCCTTAGTTTATATAAAAAATATTCCAGTGTTGTTAACAGTTAACGTCTGCGACGCTGGTCCAAAGTTACTCCATCAGGTGAACATCAAGTTTCCTGGGATTGGCCCTATAGTTACATAACCAGATGCTGTGAGAAACACGGCGGCGCATTTTACAGGTGCGTCTCAGGCGGCTGTCTGACAGACGGCAGGTATTTCAGGAGATTTGACCCGTACCGTGTTTTATGTCCATTTTTTAGCGTTGAGAGCTCGGAATCTGGCTTCTATGTGGACGTGTTGTGATAGAGATGGCACCGTCTCTGCTAAATCTCCTCTCATATTCAGAGCTATTCCCAGCAAACATGATACAATAATCGTGTGGACGATAGACCAAAGTTAAACCAATGTCTCGTGTTCGCGGGGATGTTACTGTAAGCGTTTGTAAGACTCACTCACTCACTCACTCACTCACTCACTCACTCACTCACTCACTCACTCACTCACTCACTCACTCACTCACTCACTCACTCACTCACTCACTCACTCACTCACTCACTCACTCACTCACTCACTCACTCACTCACTCACTCACTCACTCACTCACTCACTCACTCACTCACTCACTCACACTTTATTCCGAGGATTTCATACGAAATGTAGCAATAATATTATATGTTTCTATACGTCTAAGGATAAATCTTCATTTTCGGTGTATTCAACAGAAGGCACACATGCATTAACCGTGTTAACTGCTTTTTTAGTATCATATTCACGACTTAACTGATCGTTTTTAAAGTAATTGATGACCTAAGTCTGCAAGATTGATTAAATCAAGAACTGAAATACAGTCAAGCATCGTTATAACGAATTAGGAGGGACCTAATACATACTTTGTAATATTTAAAATTATCTGTAAGCGTGAGTTTCCCCACTCCCTCCCCATATCAAATCAGTCTGAGCTTCCCACAGTATTATAATGCATGTCTAGTTATGTAGACCGGATTATTACTCAATTGTAGATGTACATCTCTCTGTATATGTATATATATGTCTCTCATTTCCATGACAAATAAGTCATGTAATATATGCATACGGCAACGTTGGGAAGGCGAGATGGGCTCATCTCAGCACAAGTCACAACATCAAGCCCGAGCCTTTAGGCGAGAGCTAAAATCAAACTGAGCAGCGAAGTGAAAATGAGAGTGCGAGATTGGTTGATCTCATCATACGTCTCGTAGTTAAAGCCAACAGCATGAGTGCGAGATTTACTTTTTTTTGTCTCTGCTAAATTTCCTCTCATATCTCGCATTATTGAACGGCTCGACTGTACATATATACCTATTTATTTGGCTATATATCATGTCAACACACCAACAAACCCAAGACGTTGAACAAATGTTGGCCCAGTGTTGGGCCAGCGTCGTAGACGGTTGTCCAACGTTGAACCAAAATTGGGCCAACATAAGGCTAACTAAGGCTTACTAGTCCAGTCATCGAATGGCCAAGATTCAACAAAATTGCTTTATTTAGTTTTTTAGTGAATTTGAACTGTAAACTAGGTCTATTAATCGAAGACAAACGTTTACTAAATAAAACAATTTTGTTCAACCTCGGTGGTTTTTATGGCTTTAATTACTGGACTATACACATGATACATAGGGATAATAGGGTTAATATGTGTCTATTGGTAAGTGCAGCTACCCAGTTGACACGAGACATTGACCCAGTATTGGTATGGTGCTGGTCCACAGTCTACGACGCTGGCCAATTATCATACTGACACTGGGCAAGGTCTCGTGTTTGCTGGGTAGGACATAATCACATATCTCATTCTATGACAGATATATGAAATCTCTCGTGTGATAAATATAACATAAACACCTGATAAATAAAGCATGTTTTGTTTTAGTATATCAACGTCTCGTGTTAAACTACGTCTGGTCACTTGACCTGCTCATTGATGTACCATTTCAACTCCCATGTGAGTATGCATCCTGGCTCGATGAATCATATTCATCGTTTTTTTATCTCAGGTATTCTTTCACACCTGAGTGAAAATAAGCACGTTAGGGTGAAGTGCCTTACGCAAGATCGAAACAACGATCTTACAACTTTGAGAGGGGAGAAGCATGATACTTCTCTGGGAATTTAGCTGTATGACGCGGGTACCTCGAACTTCTCCTTTGGGGATTATAAATATAATTTTTTTCTTGAAATTAATTTAATTCAAAATCTATCTATTTGGTGCGCAAATATCCGCGCCATTGATGTGAGAATGTGGAGCAAGAAGAGTTGTACGACCAGGCTCCTACAGATTAGGCTGCCACAGGGGCTGAACGGCTTTTCTATATTTCTCACTGGCGTAATTTATAACACTACACGGGGTGTATATGGTTTCTGTAGAATGTGGAGTATGTAGCACTGGAGCTGTTTGTCTGGTTTTCACATGGAGATTATTTATGGCGTGCCCATAATCTAAGCAGGTACCGTTCTGAACAGGTAAAAAGGAACAGCTTACAGTTAGTTCTTTCTTCACAGAGACGGATTCAGGTGGCACCAAAAGACGATGTTGAATGTAATCAATGTCCACCTGTTATAAAAAATGAGTCTTCAAACATCAAAATTTGCAAATCTTTGGTCTCAAATTAAACAAATATGAGAAATTTCCACCTTCTTGAAGTTGTAAGTTGTGGATCGCTGTAGCGAGACACAACTTCAAGAAGGTGGAAATTTAAATAAATTAACTTAGCGCTATAATCTAAGAAGGTACCGTTCTGGAGAGGTAAAACTAACAGTTTACAGTTTGTTCTTTCTTCACAGAGACGGATTCAGGTGGCACCAAAAGACGATGCTGCATGGAATCGGTGTCCACTTCTCATATAGGCTTACACTGACCGTTTAAACATCAAAATTTGCTAATGTTTGGTCTCAAATTAAACCAATTGATTCATTTCCAACCATCGAAGTTGTAGATCGCGGTAGCGAGACACAACTTCAAAAAGGTGGAGATTTAAATAAATTTACTTAGCGAGATAAAAATTGTGAAAAAACCTGGCTCGTTGGTTATTTATTAACATTTAATATATTATAAAATATCACATAAATTGCAATACATTTTACATAATTTACGCATTTGTAGGAAAGTAGTATTAGCACACAGCAATCGTTTTAATTCCAGTGGCTCTGACATCATAAGGCAAGTATCTTGAAAGCATCTGGCCCAGATTTTAGGTATGTGATTGGTCGAAATGTATATTTTGAACAATCGCACGCATACGATCTGGGTCAGTCGCACAGATAATTCCGCCCCAATGTCACAGAAAAATGTCATTCCAGAATAGCAGACTCTGTAGTCTGTAATGCTTAAAGTTTTGTCCGAAAAATCCGGTGCGCGTCCGATCGATCGTGCAATGAATTACGGCGTCATTGTTCGATCATTGATTTTTGTTTTATTGATTTTAATTTACATCTTATTGGAATATTGCCTTAACGCGAAGATTCAAAGGCCAGTCTTCATAGGCTAATTTTGAATTTGAATGGGGTAACCCTCACATGGCTAGAGCGCGGGGCTTTGCCAATGTCACTGCCTGCCGTGCGGTTTTGAATCCCGCTTGGTGCAAGATTTTCAGAGAAAAATCATGTTTCTCCCCTCTCAATATTGGGATATTATTTCGATGTTGTGTCCTTGGGCAAGGCACTTTACCCTCACATGCTTCACTTGACTCAGGTGTAAATGAGTACCTGGTAGGACAGAGATGGCAATGTGTACGATTAGCTCCTAGCGCCGAAATGGCTGCAAGTGCTGTATGCTCCAAAAAGGGAGTTGAAATGGTATATTAATAAACAGGTCCAGTGACCAGGGGTAATATGTGTAAAGCGCACAGAGCATTCTATGTGCGCTATATATAAGAACTCGCCATTATTATATTTCATGAAATTGTTGCTCTCAGCGTACACTGACTACCAGCAAACCACAGCTATTGCCATGCTGTCTAGCTCTGACGCTACCATGCGGTTGCTAGCCCATACGGTTGCTAGCCCATACGGTTGCTAGCCCATACGGTTGCTTGCCCATGCGGTTGCTAGCCCATGCGGTTGCTAGCCCATACGGTTGCTAGCCCATACGGTTGCTAGCCCATACGGTTGCTAGCCCATACGGTTGCTAGCCCATACGGTCGCTTGCCCATGCGGTTGCTAGCCCATGCGGTTGCTAGCCCATGCGGTTGCTAGCCCATATTGTTGCTAGCCCATACGGTTGCTAGCCCATGCGGTTGCGAGCCCATGCGGTTGCTAGCCCATACGGTTGCTAGCCCATACGGTTGCTAGCCCAGCCCATGCGGTTGCCAGCCCATGCGGTTGCTAGCCCATACGGTTGCTAGCCCAGCCCATGCGGTTGCTAGCCCATGCGGTTGCTACCCCATGCGGTTGCGCAAACTCGGACTAAAAAATGTCAACTCCAAATCGCTAATTTACAAATGAGTAATAGGCCCTAACATTTTTTCCATAGAAGTGTTTTTTCGCTACCGCGAGGAACTGTTTCAAGTGGGTGAAGACAGTAATATTTGGGAAAAAATAAATGCATGGTCATGTTATGTGTATATCCACTGGAATGGCAGGTTTCGCTTGGTTTGTGTTGAAAACCAGACTGTGGAATAGTGAACAGAACACCGGTTCTGATGAAAAGCTGTTCACTCAGCCCTACCATCTATCACTGTGCCTACAGTGACTATGGGCCAAAGTCTGACATTTCACTGGCAATGCAGGGTCTTGTCGCGGCGCGGCTATGGCTAGGTCACAGGAAGCACAAAATATTTGTTTAATATTTGTACAATGTTGGACCAACGTCGAAGACGTCGGGCCGACGTTGTACAAATGTTATGCAAATGTTTTGTTTTGCTGCGGTATCTCTGCGGATAGTGCTCGAAACTGTGCAATCTTCTTAGCAAATAACTATTTCTAAAACGTTTACAACTGATTGCTCGCAAAAAGACATTTGATACCAGTAGGCCTGCGTCATTTTTAATCTGTACAGATGCTTGTTGTAATACCAATAAGCGTTCTACTTATGTATAATGTGCCTTAGCAGTTGCATGCAATTGACAAAACTGTTGGATGTTGTAAAGGGCGGGGGCCCTAGGGTAGTGGTTAGCACCGCTGCCTTTCACGCCAGAGTCCGGGGTTCGGTTCCCGGTTCCGGCGGTTTGAATGAAACAAAAAATGTTTCTTCCCCATCCACGTGTGAAAGTCAGTATTGTGGGGAGCCTCCGTGACCGAGAGGTAGCGTGCTCGGCCTCACACCGCCAGGGCTCGAATTTCGAATCCTGTGTCTGGAGGGCAGTGTCATCTATATCATCTCACCATCCTCAGGATGTTCTCCTGGCCTGGTTTGGCCTATATGTGCACAAAGGTGGCCTAAAGCCCGATTCATTTCATTTTGATGTTGTAAAAGCGAGGAATATAGGTTTACTTCAGACTGCGCAGGTTTATTTTCTATAGTCGTTTTTAATCTGTTTGATACGCCTATCAAATCACTTTTATTAGGATGGGAACTAATGTGTGTTTAAACATCAATATTTCCAAATGGTTGGTCTGATTCTATTTCCTTGGTCTCAAAATAAACAAAAATGAGTAATTTTCACCCATTTGAAGTTGCTGGTCGCGGTAGCGATACACAACTTCAAGTGGATGAAAATCCCAGGGGGGGGGGGGGGGGCTGCTCCCCATAAAGCTGGCCTCCCATCCCTGAAGGAGAAAACACGTTATTATGGTTGTTTTTCGAGTAAAACGCGCGTAACGCACGTTACGCGTTTAGTGGGTCAAAATGACCTAAAACCTCCAATAAGGGGTATTTTTAAAAAGAATAATGTTTAGAAACACATAATTAGGGGCCTTTATCAACCTTCACTCAATGGCAAGTGAAAAGGGGAATTTTTTCAAGTGAGCTTGCATTGTTTAGGAGTCATTTTTCAATTTCACTTGCAGTATTTACGTGTCATTTTTTTTATTTCACTTGCAGTGTTTAGATGTCATTTTTTTATTTCACTTGCAGTGTTTAGGGGTGGTTTGTAAATCTCATCTTCAGGGATAGGACGCCAGCTTTATGGGGAGCTGCCCCCCTGGGGTGAAAATTAAGATAAGATAACTTAGCGGACAATATTACCGTCGTTACCATGGTACCATGTTACCGAATTGAAATCACCACATCGTTTCAGCATGTGACGTTAGCGTTACTTGGGCGTACCTTTTCAACTTCAAAGGAGCGTTCACAACTGTAAACACTGGTAAAGAACGTTCACAAATAGAAAAAAACATAGGGGTCGAGCTATTAGCAGGAAGTTAAACAGATAAACGGTGCTCTAAACAGAGGCTGCTCGTATCAATCACAGACTCATATTATCGCTCAGAGAATGGGCGCAGTGAGTGTCAGATAAAACAGTCTATTATCGCTCACCTGACATCTTTATATTACAGCGATCTTCCAGGTCGTGGGTTCTATTCTGACCCTGAATGGGCATCTGTTTAACCCTTTAAGCCCTAGCACAACCTAATATTTGAAGTTCACTGTAGTTACAAATTATTTTATCTGTTTTCACAAAAGTGGAAATAGGTGATGTTTTTTTCTAGTGTAGTTCTTTTATGGTATATTTTATTTCCACATGGTTTATATAAGAAACCTGTTTTCATAATAATAATCAACAACTATGATAACAAACAAAAATATCCATACAGATTGAAGGTGCTGGTCTGGTTTCACATCTGCTCAAGATATCTTCCTCATAAAACGTCCCATTATCGACCACCTTTCTGCATCTGGCCGGAAGTATCAGCTGTTGACGATTCAAGCCACCAGGTGGTAGTCTGGTTGATCTGTTTCCATCTCAGCTGGTACATGAACAATTTCCCCTCCATTACTCATGTCTAGTTCGCATATATTCGCAATAAGAAAAAAGTGTTGTTATTATTACATATTGTAAGCATATAAAAATATCTTACATACATTTTCAGCCACTTGAAGTTGTTTCTCGCTGCCGCGATCCAAAACTTCAAGTTGGTTAAAATTTAAAAAAGTTAAAATTACATAATGTGGCGCTTTGGCGGTGAGGGCTCGGTTGCATTGTTTGGTCTATGAACGTGTATTGGGCCCGGAGTCAAACTCTCGACCTAGAGGATGCAGAATAATGTTACTCGTCAGTAGTTGCTTATCTAACCCCCGAAGGGAGGTCAGACATCTGACATTGTTAACATCAGATAACGTTAGCTAACACAGACGTACGTTAGTTAACACAGACGTTCAAGGCTCGACATAGCTTCATCTGTTGATAGCATATCGTCGATTTGCAAAGCGAGAATATGTGGTGCTTTGTATAAACCCTTGATGCGCTATAATAAATAATTTAAAGTTTCACCCACTTGGTTTAAACATATTTTTATTGTCCAATTGAAGAAATACAGGATTGTGATACATAGGCTTCGCTTGGAAGAAAAGAAATTGAGTTATGCTTGTGGAGTCATGGTGTGAATTCATAGTGAAAATCTCGTTGGCAGAGCTAGAAAATGTCATAAAACGAATGCTTATAATGATAATGTGGTATCAATGTGTCACATTAATTTTCACCCACTTGAAGTTGTGTCTCGCTATCGCGACCCACAACTTCAAGTGGGTGAAAATTTGTTACATATGAACAATTTCAATCAAAACATCTGTCAATCTAGCAAATTCTATAACAATTTCTCCTTTAAATTTTCGTGTTCGAAAGAAAAATAAAAAGATTAAAAACGACAAGGGGCGTAATTTGCACTTTAAGGCTTAACACCTACAACGCTGAATTATTTTTACATAAATCATAGAGACCAAAGGGTTTTTTAATTTGAAATAATCTCAAATGGCTTAGTTATCTCTTTCCGATTCATTTGAATACCTATGTTATGGGTCTACGGCCATTAGTAATATTGTAATTCTTTCAGAGCGAGGATCGACTTCAGACGTCGGAATCATACGTCTACAGACGTCAGAATCATACGTCTACAGACGTAAATGGTCGTGATTAGCACTTTAAGGCTGAACCCTTACAGCGCTGAATTATTTTGTATAAACCATGGAGACCAAAGTTTTTTATTTTAATTTGAAATCGTCATACATGTCTTAATTAGCTCTCTCCGCTTCATTTGAATAAGTGTGACGGTTTATGGCCATTATAAATATTCAATTCAATTCAGTTCATTCAGTGTACTAGATACAGCATTAATAACAGTTTGCTAACATACATCAAATAGCATGAAAATATACATGAAGTACATGATATAAGTAATAATATCACTGGAATATAAAAAAGTAAATGTACACCCGGGAGAGAAGCTAAACAATATCCTTTGCCTTCGCTAGCAGTTCCCACCCAACATGGGCGGGGGCCCTAGGGTAGTGGTTAGCACCGCTGCCTTTCACGCCAGTGTTTGGGGCTCGTTTCCCGGTCTCGGCGGTTTAAAAGAAACCAAAATGTTTCTTACCCATCCACTCGTAAAACTCAGTATTGTGGGGAGACTCAGTGACCGAGAGGTAGCGTGCTCGCCCTTAGACCGCCAGGGCTCGAATTTCGAATTCTGTGTCTGGAGGGCAGTGTAATCTCACTCATCTCATCATCCTCAGGAGGTTCTTCTGGCCCAGTTTAGCCTACATGTGCACAAAAGTGGCCTAAAGCCAGATTCATTTTATTTCATTTCCCACCCAACATGTTTCAAATTCCACCAGTATTATAATATGATTATGATAAGCGGCAATTACAACACAAACACTTAGAAAACCATGAACACAGTCAAATATCAATTCTTTCAGTGCGGGCGCCGTCTTTATACATCAGAATCTGACGTCTAGAGACCGGTAAGGACGGTTCCGCGCTTAAAGGGTTAAAGCTAGTAACGTGCTCGGGGAGCACGCCTTCCTCGGCGTTGACACTGATATGACTCGGTATGCGGCGCTAATAGACAGAATTTGGTAGAGGTGCCCCCCCTCGTGACCCTCGATGCGCCGGTGTGTGAAATAGCTGACGAAGAGTTTTGTTGCCGAGTGGATTTTATTGTTGTTGATATTTGCTTGACATGTGAACAGATCTCTGTGAAAATGTCTGTGTGGCGACTCCAACATATAGGCTTAAAAATAAGGGGGCTGGAGTATTTTTTGAAATAAATATTTTAAGACTTTTTAATGAAAAGATAATTATCTGAGAGACATGCTGTAAATAAATATTTAATGGCCTCAAAAAAAAGTCCGCTTCGCTTCGCTCGGCATCTTTAAATGACGCGTAATTGTGTTAAGCCTAGCTTCGCTCGTCTCCTTAGCCCCTACATCAATATTAAGACTAGTTTGGGATCCAACTTTGTAAATTGAAAAAATAAATTTTAAGAAAGTGAAAGAAATCTTGAAATAAACAATTTGTCCAGTTCAAAAATTCTAGCCACACCCCCCACCTTAGTAATTGAATGGTGATCGTACGCATAATGTTCCCTGGGGTAGTAATAATTGTGGAAAGATCTACAATGTTCAGAAAATAAACTTTCAGTCCACAGAAGAAACAATATTTGTTCGAAAAAGCATAATAATTTTACTCGGTATAGGGCCTATGGCAGCAGTTTATTTCTGATATAGAGTGAGACGGGTAGATACCCCCCCCCCCCCCCGCACCCAGACAGCAGTGTCTTCAATGATTCTCAGCATTTCTGCTGATATAGCCTGTGGACACAATTTCCGTTCTTGGAATAGTGTGAGAGTGAGCAATCTCCAACCCCAAGGTCCGAAAAATGTCCACTATTATCTCAAAAAATAGCAGAATACGAGCTTTGTTAATGTCGGAGAAATGTTGCTGATTCTAATAATCCTGTCATTGACCTGATTATTCGCGGATAAATCTTAGATATGAACTCATTCTGACCGGTAGTGGCTCGAAACTCAGAGGTAGGCTACTGAGTTCGAATCCCGGCTGGGTCGGATGTTTGTCACTGGTGTCACCTTGAAGTCATTCGATAAGAGTAGGGTATAGTCCCGACGTGGGGCTTCTTCCTATTGCGATATTGCCAGGATTTCGCAGAAAGCGACATAAAGCAGTAATTATATTCAATTAGATGATCGCTGAAAGGAAGTTATACGCGTTTTTGTACGATCTCAATCTGTAGCTCAATCCTTCAGTTTCAGTCACAGCTATGGCTACAGCTGATAAACGTCTTCTGTTGAGCTATTCTTGTTCCCTGGCACAGCAGTCTGCCGGATCAGGTTTCCCGTGCACGTGTACTCTACACGCGGCCAGTAACCAATCAGCTGTTACAACAGGCATAACTGCGGACCTGCTATCGTTCCGGTAATTTTATCTGTGATAGATTGGCCGCAAGGTTAAATAACTGATAAGCATGTATATCAAAACCTCGGGATCAAAAACACCTGTTAGCTTATGCCAAGGCGGAATTAAGAATGCTTACCCCGAACAAATATCATTATCGAGTATCAGAAATGCATAATACAATGCATTTCCGGTATTATTAATCAAAGCGTGCAACATGAACCAGTCCGTCTATTCAGCACAACGTGGAAATTAAGTTTACCGAGCGTATTGGTCCTTTATAAAACCACTCAGCTGATATTGAAACATTCTATCAGTTATTTATCATGTGAGAGCTTTTTTAAAACATCTCCCGAAAAATATTCTGGCCATTTCAACTTTTTTCTGATGATGTGAGTATCTTATGTGTCAGGTACATGCTGCGTTCTAACCCGAAACATAGGAGCGCGAGATTTTGTGCTCGTTGAATCCAAATTTCAAGGAAGACTTAGATACAATTTGAACTATTTGCTGGTGTAAAATACTTTTGTGTGTCTAGTATCGTAGTGGGTAGAGGGTTCAATGACTTTATTACTGTATTTTTTTAATATGTTTATTAATCCTCACATTCTGTGCAGTGGATTTCACCATTCACTATTCATGAGACGTATATCGGTATCAGCCGGTATCGCAAGTGTCAAGTGTGTCTTGATCGAGTGTGAAAATGCCGATGTTGCTAATTTCTCGTGCACATGAAGGCCTATGTCCAATGAATATGTTGTTCGCCTTTAGACGAGTGTTGTATTTTCTCATATCGTACCCAAATGAGGGGTGTACCCATCACAAAGTCTTATATAATGGTACCGCATACCGATGGATGCCAGTGTCAAAGGGATTTTACTAGTTATTATTTATTCTTATTATTTTATATATGGCTGTTTGTTTTGTTACAGAGTCGGACGTGTTCGTGTGTCACGAGTATTCTACACCAAAAGTAGAAACAACAAAACCAGCCATGCGTGTGAGAACGGTAAGTAGAGAAATATACAGTAGGTTTGTTTAAACCTTGTAGCGCGGGGATGGACTTATACCCGCCGTCAGATTAACTTGTATCGCATGTTTTTCGCCGATTTCTCCGTCAATTCTCAACCGATTTCCATGAAATTTTGCAAGGAGTATTTTCTAGACACGCGGGCGACTACCGTAAAATTTTCATAAAAAAATATCATGCAGTTCAAAAGTTAGACCATTTGACATGTGGTAAATTTGAAATTACGACGTACCTCTTTAAACCCATTAAACCGGTTAAATTAAAGTTTGTTTTTAGCCCTGAATTGCATTACATGCCAGATGGTCTAACTTTTTAGCTATACAATATTTTCTGTTGAAAATTTCACGGTAGTCGCCTCGCAAATAGTCCATACAAAATTTCATGAAAATCGGTTAAGAATTGACTGAGAAATCGGCGAAAAACATGCGATACAAGTTAATCTGACGGCGGGTATAAGACGTTAGAATCTGACGTTTTTTTAAACGTCAGATTCTGACGGCTATAGACAATCTTCGCACAGTAAGAATTAAAATATTTATAATGGCCGTAGACCCGGGTATTCAAACGAAGCGGAAAGAGCTGACATTTATGATGATTGCAAATTGAAAATAACCCTTTGGGTCTCCACGGTTTATACAAAAACATTTTAGGGTTTTAAGGGTTAAATATGCTGATAAATACTATGGTTGTCAAAGGGTTATTATAGAAAACGTCATAAATGCTGATAATATCAGTCAGCTCGTTCCGCTTCATTTAAATATGTGTCACATGGGTTACAGTTACATACATTATCATTATTTAACCCTTTGAGTACGGCGAACGACTTTCAACGTCAGATCTTAGCGTCAATAGTCAATCCCCGCGTTGAAAGGGTTCAAATGCTTCAAAGCAACATTGTACATACCCGAAATCTGACATCGCGTCCTACATCTAAAAGTTATAGGATGACATTATAGGAATCTGTTTGAACATTATATATATAAATTTTTATTTTTCACATACACTTCATTCATTCATTCATTCATTCATTCATTCATTCATTCATTCATTCATTCATTCATTCATTCATTCATTCATTCATTTTTTAGTCATTCATTCATTCATTCATTCATTCATTCATTCATTCATTCATTCATTCATTCATTCATTCATTCATTCATTCAATAATTCATTCTTTCATTTATCCAGTCATTCATTCATTCGTACTTTTCTTTCGTTCGTTTGCTCTTTTATTCGTATGTTCATTTGTTCATTTGTTCATTTGTTCGTTTGTTTGTTCGTTCGTTCGTTCGTTCGTTCGTTCGTTCGTTCGTTCGTTCGTTCGTTCGTTCGTTCGTTCGTTCGTTCGTTCGTTCGTTCGTTCGTTCGTTCGTTCGTTCGTTCGTTCGTTTGTTCGTTCGTTCGTTCGTTCGTTCGTTCATTTGTTCGTTTGTTCGTTCGTTCATTTGTTCGTTCGTTCGTTCATTCATTCGTTTACCCCGATGCTTTCGAAGGTTGTCACACAATAGAAATATCATCTGATTTTTATGAAATCTGCAGGTGTGAGTCCACTCTGGTCAGAGATGTGATTATATGTAGCGGTAGTGTGACTCTATAAATGGCATAGAATCCCTCCAGCTGGTGGGGATGGGGCAGATCCAAAATTAAGCAGCAACTTCAAACCTATTTTTCAAACATATGGTTGTTTTTTATTCAAACATAAAACTGTTTTCCATTCCATTTAATCACAAACAAATGTAATGGAAAATCAAGGAGGTATACAGCAAGGAGGTATACAGCATTTGAATGTCATCCTTGCCAAAAATAAATATTCCAAACACTCAGCAATAGATGCAATCCTTACGACTATATTCACCAGGTGTCTCTTCAATCGGGTGATTTGAATATCATATTGAGTTTATACTCATCGTATTTCGAAAGGTGACACTATTGATTTTTCATAGAAATAATCTACTCAATTTGAACAGTTGAAGGAAAATGCATTTCTCATTGTGAAATAAATCTCAAGTAGATACTTTGTATTTTCATAATATTTTTTTTAACATGTTTAAAGGCTTTACAAATCATTCGCAAATGGTACATAATTTTTGATGTTTTGTATACCTTTCAAGCCTTTTTCTCCAGCATCTGATGCGACGCTGTTTTAATGTTGGTCCATCGTCTGCGACGCTGGACCAACATTAAAACAGCATACCGTTCAACGTCTCTTATTTCTTAGGACGTGTTTCACCCGAGGTTTAACAAAATGTGACTATAAATGTCAGGATCCGGCTTAAAATGGCTCATTATTCATGGCTAACTTCAGGGTTGACATATTTTCACCGTTATGGTTAGAGACGGTGGTGGTACGGAGGCCTCGCCATTACAAGTGACAGATTGGGGTGGTAACTATGCTGAGATAAGATATTTTAATTTAAGTCACACAGAGTAAAATATACATGCTAAGGGATTCCTTGGGTAAGCATCATGAAGAAAGTGGGGAATATCTCACAAAGCCTCCTTCTGTCGCGGTATTGCCAGAAAGCACAGAAAGGATGTGAAGTAATATTCACCTATTCACCAGTTACCAAGCACACACGACACATCTACCCAATGTTTGACCAATGTCGGCCCACCGTCTACGACGTTGGCCCAGCATTGGTCAACATTGGGTAAATGTGCCGTGTATGTTGGGAAACAGCTGATACATCCATCTCTGGACGACATGGTTCTAATACATTCACCAGGTGTCTCTCAGGTATCTCTCTCTGCTCACCTGAGTACCTGTGTACACTGTGCCCTGCAAAGGGAAATAACATTCAATAGGAATTACTGTTGTGGCTAAATCACAATAAAAATTAGAACTGCTTGCTTTACATTGCAACATGTATACATATTTCAGTAAATTATCATATTGCATAGCTTGTATCGTCGGATTTGACATTTTCAGCGCCACTTTTAGAGCTAGTTTTCATCTCGGTATGACAAGCAATTGCTAGAAGCAGGTAAGTAATGTTTGCTGATACGTGAAGCAGCACAGGTCCCAGTATTTCATCTGCAGTATATGTGGTCGTCCATCTCATCACCTCTGGCTGCTAGCCATGGATGCTGCTGAGGCAGGCACGTACTGACTCAGCCTCTCTGCTCCTGCCATCAATCTACCTGGGCAGCTAGTATACCTGGTAGGTAATAGCAATAGGGCCTACAATACAACAGAACGTGTGCGAGAAGCTCTTTGCTGCATGTTATAATATATTAGGGGGTTAAAAAAAACCTATATAATAACCTTCAATACCTTTCATTTCATGGCCTTAAAATGGTCTTTCACATTAAAAAGTCTCGAAAAGCTTTGAAAAGGGTTTTCTATGAATACATAGTGGATCATTTCATAAAGGTTTTTTTATAAGAAAAATCCTATACAGTACGTAACAAAATATATATTTGTTAACATATCTAAATTGTGATAAATAGAGACGATTTGTCGCAAATTCTTAAGCTGTGTCCGGGTTTATGTTTATTTTCATGAAAAAATCTTGAAAATGGGAATTATTGCTGGCTCTCCCGACGAATCAAAGAGGGGTTTAGCCTGTCACATGACGAGATCGTCCAATCACCGCTGTCATCCAGTTGTTATTTAAATTAGGGTGTAGAATACCATACTTGGGTCCAGCCATTTCAGGTCGATATGAGACAAGGAGCGGAGAATAATTTCTAGTGATCCAGATTGTCAGACAGGCCTGGCTCCTGCTGCGGACTGTGTGTGAGCCAGAGGATTGCTATGCCATACGTGGATCCCATGAAACACGAGACATTCACTCAATGCTGGTTTAATGTTGGGCCACCGTCTGCGACGTTGGCCCAACACCAAATCAGCATTGGGTGAAGGTCTACCCAGCATATACAAAACATTGAACCAATGTTACTTCAATTATGGCCCGCCATCTAAGACGTCGGGTCAACATTGAGCCGACATTGGTTCAATGTCTCGCGCTAGCTGGGTACTGCGTGCTTGAATGTCTGTCTCCACATTAGTCTTCTAGACTTACCTACGTCACTCCTGTCTGCTTACTAACTCGGCCCTGTAACACTCGGCCCTGTATAGAAGTCGGTCCTGTAAGACTCGATCGCGTGGGACGTCGGCACAAACAACTGTTAGAATCACGCCAATACGTATACTGTAGATATGATATTTTTCGCGTGTTTGCATTTTCATTTTTCTTCAGTAGCGCTATTATAATAATAATTTTCGCCAGATTCTTGAATTCTAGAATTTGTCCTCCTCGTGAAATTCGCGAAGATTAAAGCCTCACGAATATCACCAGATCTATTATAGTATTGTTATATGTTTTTTTCATGACATCCCTGTGATGTCTAGGGTAGTCACAACAAACATGCCGAATAATATGGTAAAGGCTTAGACCGCCGATATCTTTTTCTATAAGCCATGGCCAAATGAATGTCTTAGTTAGCCCTTTCTCAGTTTCTGCTCTATTTGAATACCCATACTCTTATGGGTCTACGGCATTTATACATAAATATTTTACTCTTAAGGTGCGGGGATCAACATTAAACTTCAGAATCGTCAGTTATATATAAACACAGATTTATATAAACATAAAAAACACATCGCTTTATACATCTATTTAAATAATATAATAATACACAACTCTTATGATGGCTCGGCATGTGAATTTCACGTTAGCAATACAATCAACGTATGTATATATATCACAATGAGCAGTCTTCTAAATTCTCAGATTTTATTATCAGTTATTGTCAAAAATAAAAAGTGAAAACGTTACTTCTGTGGACTGAGCGGATTCCAAAACTGATGACTTCGCCCAGCACTGAGCCAATGCTGGGCCAACGTCTCCGACGTTGGTCCATTATTAAATCTGGACTGACGTTTAACCCTTTGACCGCCAGTGCCGCATATATTTGGATTTTAATTTTTTATTAGCACATTAAGTACCACCTTTTAAACATGTTAAAGATAAAATGTGACATCAATCAGCAATATTTAAAAACAGTTGACCTCCATTTTGTCAAATCTGAATAATTTTCACTCACTTGAAGTTGTGGATCGCGTCAGCGAGACACAACTTGAAATGGGTAAAAATTCAGATTTAATAATTTGGCGGTTATAGGGTTGAACATCATCGGTTAAATGTGTCATATTTGTTTGTTATATTCTGTGAAACGCAGTGCCTTCACAGGAAACCCTTTGAATGGCTACTCGGTGAAAAGAATGTTTTATAAATTCCCCTACCCCATACTTTATTGTATTAGATTTCTTAACATTGCAGGCCAAGGCTATTTCACCATTGATTGTGTAATTTATATCCCTATACCTTTATTGTATCCCCATACAATCAATGGTTTCACAGAATATGCCCAAATCATGAGAAGCAGGGGGAGTCAATGCTGGACGCTAGAATCAACAAATAGATTTGATGATAAATTAACCGTCAATAATTTTTATATCTCACTCTCCATGCGGTAATCTCGTACTTTTATGTCAGCTCATATCACGCCAATAAGTAAACAGAACCATCGCGATATCTGTATTTGCAAAAACCTAAAGCATGTGTCCAAGACATAATGTGTTCGTCCGATATGGAAAGTCAGACGTTGTCCATTTGACGAGTGTTGTATGTGTGAAAGTGGATATAAAATCATCTATTACTTCTCATATATTGGGCCAATATTGTCATCAGCCAGCGCTGGGCTATGATATATATTAGCTGGCTATCACACACTCTCCTCGTTCACATTTATCCTCCAGACTGACTTCGTCTCACGACCTTCTGAACATTATTGCATTATCAATCACGTTTCTATTTTAAGACTAATAAATCAAATCGCCCCCTAGCAGCCAAAATGCTCTGGTTTCTAAAGGTCGAAATGTTTTTTCTCCCAAGCAATGCAAATATTGTATAGGTCTTTGTTTTTTCTATGCATTGTTGAAGTTCTCTACTTGAGTATGTATGTATAGGATAAAGCCGGAGGAGTTTTACATACTTAGTTTTACATTCTTTTTACAGCTAAGAATGTGGAACCCTGAGGGATTTAGCTGGCTTAGGCTTAAAACACATCCGACCATAATGAGGATCCCTCATAATCAACAGTTTGGTCACACCTGCTTGATTATAGTACAATATACGCCTACCATGATAATTGGTCTAAAAACTCGGTGAACAATAACTCTCCATTCCCGGCTAAGAATGTAGTGGTCGGACAAAGAAAATAATGTAGTGGTGTGTTTTAATTATGCATATTGATGATGATCGAAGACGTGTTCCATAAAATAAAATTATATAAAAGAGTCATTTAAATGGAATAAACGAAGCTAATCAGGCGCTAAAATGGCTAAATATCTTTAAGCAATCATTACGGCTATCTATAATCTGATAATGTCTAATTCTGCCTCAGAAATGCTCTAGTCCCTCTTTTTGATAGTAGTCAGTTGGTGATGGGAAACGTTTGAGCTCTTGCAACACTAAAACGCCACCATAAAAATCACCCGCGCTTCTACAATAACACGTATTGTCTGTGTAATATGAGTTATATGAGCTGCACTTAAAGTATATATAGGCTATAGCACAGTCTATGTTAAGTGTTTGTTATCTGATGAGCTGGAGTTACAACCTTTATAATAATTATGCGGCCGTGTTCCAATTTCCACAATAGGCCTACCAGTGGTCTGGTATAAGGTCGCAAACAATGACCCAAGCGCGGTGACCGACTTTAGACGTCAGAATCTGAGTCGATTCCCGCACTGAAAGGGTACAACATTTATAATGGCCGTAAACCCATAACTAGGTATTCAAATGAAGGTATTCAGATAAAGCTAACTAAGACATTCATGGTTATTTCAAATTGAAAAAAAGTTTGGTTTGCATAAAAATATTTCAGCAGTTTAATAGTTAATATGAGTATTCACAAAGTAAAGTTGAGACTACTTTGACTAACACAGTTAAAACTGTTTATGTCAACAGTCATGAAGCAAAATGTAGTATTGCAAAAATGGTCAGTTTTTTTAAATTAAAAATTCAATTCTTTAGTACACATACGCGCATACCCGTTCCCCAAAGGAGTATTGATAATATAAAGGATCATTTCTGATTTATTTGCCACCTAATTACCACGACAATTTATCTATAACTAACGCTGCATTTGAAAAAAACTCGCATGAACTGAGATTTGGATGCCCCCAGAAAGTTTTCCTGACGAAGATGCAGATGTTTTCGTAGTCTACTTTGGCCTGAATGGGCACAAAAAATCATTTTTGTTGGTTGATTGAATGACTGGTTGATTGATTGATTAATTGATTGATTGATTGATTGATCGATTGATCGATTGATTGATTGATTGATTGATTGATTGATTGATTGATTGATTGATTGATTGATTGATTGATTGATTGATTGATTGATTAATTGATTGATTGATTGATTGATTGATTGATTGATTGATTATTTGATTGATTGATTGATTGATTGATTGATTGATTGATTGATTGATTGATTGATTGATTGATTGATTGATTGATTGATTTATGGATTGATTGATTGATTGATTGATTGATTGATTGATTGATTGATTTATTGATTGATTGATTGATTGATTGATTGATTGATTGATTGATTGATTGATTGATTGATTGATTGATTGATTGATTGATTGATTGATTGATTGATTGATTGATTGATTGATTGATTGATTGATTGATTGATTGATTGATTGATTGATTGATTGATTGATTGATTGATTGATTGATTGATTGATTTATGGATTGATTGATTGATTGATTGATTGATTGATTGATTGATTGATTGATTGATTGATTGATTGATTGATTGATTGATTGATTGATTGATTGATTGATTGATTGATTGATTGATTGATTGATTGATTGATTGATTGATTGATTGATTGATTGATTGATCGATTGATCGATTGATCGATTGATCGATTGATTAATTGATCAATTGAATAATTCATTCATTCATTCATTCCAGGTCTCTGACATGGTATGTTTCTCTTTGCAGTCCTACGACTACGAGCCTATTGATATAGATGTGGCGAACAGGAGGCGCAAAACTTACAGGATTTCGGATGACGTATCAGATGACGCTGCAGCCCTGTGTGCCTCATCAAGACGTCAGGATCAACGCCTGCTCAGCAACATCACCAACAAGCTGGTAAGTCTAAATCACAGAGAAGCTGGTAAATCTACGATACTTTTAGGAGAGTCGAGTTGTACGCAACAACATGATGTAGAGTTGAACAACACGTTGGTTTGGTTGAAGTAGTGATGCAGGGAAAATTCGGGTACCTTAGTGGGAATCTAAAGCTGAAGGAATTCCATCATCAATTTAGGCGTAAACCAATAATGTTTTAGTCTTCTAATCTCTTCTAATAAATGGAAGTACGGAGCATCAACTAAAAAAAACATTTTCAAAATATTTTCCTGTATCGTTAAGATATATTCCTTCATTTTTAATCTTTGCAGCTGTTTGAATTTTTGGATGTGTGGAAATATAGATTACTGATCTCTTTGGCAACAGTTTAATGATGTTGATCTGTTTTACATATTTCTCACCTGATAAATTAAAATAAAGTGTCTCCATAACATTAATATAATCATTAAATCTAAAACGTATATTGTTATTCTCATTTACTTTGACAATATTATTGTACATAATGAATTGTCTGATAAGCATTGTATTTTAACATTGAATATTCATTTATATGTTTTGTTGCTCTTTTTTTATTATCTAATTTAAATACTTGATGATGATTTCCATGACTTTGCTGAATGAATGGACACGGTTTTGTCTGCTGGGTGGTGGTGTTGAGGTTGATAGCATATGGTCTTTGACATTGGTATTAATCCTGTCCTGTGTGAGTATATATATATATATATATTACTTGATCTAATGCAATGTGCAAATTAATCCCAGCAACAACTGGAGTTAGAGAGTATAAAGCCGGGCCCGGAGGTAGCGAGGCTTTCTGGTTTTAGGAGAGTCCTCTACTCCACCAAGCGCCCAGTCGATGACGAGGCTCTGGCCGAGCATTTCAGCAGAAGACGTCGTCAAGAACTCCGTGAGCCGAGGGACTACACCAAGCCTCTGGACGCCAGGGCCGAGGCAAGGCTCAACATACAGAGCAGACTTATAGCAAGACAATCAATGGAGGATAAAAACAAACCCAGGGCTAAAGAATCTGAACGCTCGTTTCCATCTTATAGTTCTCTGTCTAAAGCTTCTGATAGGGCTTCTGTAATGGGCGACACTGGTGGCTACGTGGCTCCAGTCTCTCGAGCTGTTGATAATTTCACAGCTGGAGATGACTGGAGCTATATGCGGGATGAATTAGCAAGCGATTATGGACGCTTGGCAAATCTGCGAGAAGATCTAGCATCCAGCAACAGACCCCGTCCTTACGTGGTGGGCGATAATACCGCGGAGATACAGCATGACTACAGCAGCGCGCCTGGCGAATACTACTACACCACATATGAGCCTGTGACGTCATACGCTGATGATTATGACGTCGATGATTATTACGTGAACCCTGACATCAAGAGGAAGATCAATGAGAGCAGGGGAGAGCTGGAGGAGTATGACGAGATGCTGAACCAGCGCTACACCCAATACACGGCTGAGAAGGCTCTGCCAAGGCGCGCCACTATCAGGACGTCCATGCTCCAGGTAGGCTTAGAGTGCTGTAAGCCTTCCAGTGTGCTGGTGCCTAGTGTGAGTGCATCCCACGGTGTGATGTGCTCAGATACTGTGTAGCTTCTGGTATATATAGCTCTCTCTACTAAACACACAACCAATGGCGGAACAATGCTGGATCAGGGGCCAATCCCACTAAGAATCTGAAAATTATCTTAACTTTCCCTCACTTCCATTAGAAAAGTTAAGATTTATCTTATCTAAAAAATCATATTATCTTTACTTTTTCTGATTTTATTACAAAAGTTAGGATGTATCTTAACTAAAACCTAAGATTATCTTAACTTTATCTTATTGTTATCAGAAAAGTTAAGATTTATCTTATTTTAAAAATCAGATTATCTTAACTTTCTCTCGTTTTCATTAGAAAAGTTCAGATTTATCTTAGCTAAAATTAAGATTATCTTAACTTTCTCTTATTTTTATTAGAAAAGTTAAGATTTATCTTAACTAAAAATTAAGAATATCTGAACTTTCTCTCTTTTTTCGTAGAAAAGTTAAGATTTATCTTAACTGAAATTTAAGATTCTTTAAGCTTTATCTTATTTTTATTAGAAAGTTAAGATTTATCTTAACTAAAAAATAAGATTATCTGAACTTTCTCTCATTTTTATTTGAAAAGGTAAGATTTATCTTAACTTTTCTAATGGAAATTAGAGAAAGTTGAGATAATCTTAATTTTAAGATTCTTAGTGATATGGGTCCCATGGTCCAACATTGATCTGACATTGTCATCGTGTTGGGAACTCTCCGCTCTCCCCTCTCACATCTCAGTATCCCCTGGTAGTCGCTATGGACCTCTGGTGATTACTAGGGGAACTATTCAGGGTGAAGTGTTGCCGTGACAACCCCACAACAATGTCAATGAAAGACCTCACCTGGCCGCCTGTGCTTATCACTTTATGAATGCATAATAATCTGTAGGTTATTATGCCTTTCATCACATACTAAGATAAACACCAACGACATTGTCTTACATACAGCACTAAAAAACGTTATTGTCACCTCTCTTTGATGCTGATGACTTATTTTACTCATGGTTTTGCAATGCGTTCCTTATTTGTGAATATTCACAATAATTAAAACAGCGTCATTGGTGTACAGGGTCTTCATGAAGGACATTTTCTCTATTGCAGTCTCTTAGGTTTGTGTGAAGGTAATATGTGTTTTTGTGGTATCTTATATGTTTGGCCTGTCGTGTAAATTAAGTTCTTGTTTATGTTCATCGTTATTTCTACATTGTTTTTTTTCGAGTGTTTGTGAGGTAATACCATCTTCTTTATTAGAATGTGATGATTTTGTACAATCTTCCACTTTTTACATCATTTGTCTTATTACACTATGGTATGTTGTTTACTTCTTTGTGTCAGGAATGAAAACATAAGGTTCTGCTTTTGTGTTCTCGATCAGGTATCTAGGACGAGTTGGTATCTCAACATATTCACCTGTCGTGTCTATGATCATGTTTTTGTATGAGTTTGTCTCGTCGGCTTTCTGCGTATAGTACTCAGAAAATGTACATATGTTCTGTGTGTGTTTTCTTATGAAAGAGATGTGACTGAGATATGATTCACACTGATTGTTGATCGTTTGTCAGTCAGTCTGTTTAAGTTTTAATCATGTTGTCGTGTCGTGTGTGTATATGTGACTATGTGTGTGTATATGTATGCGTGAGTGCGTTTGACTTTCTCTTGTTCTTTGAATCAGTTCAGATCGTGTGGTTGTCATTTATGTTTAGAATGAGTTTGACCATCAGCCAGCCCCGGTTATACATCACTACAGAAGCAAGCCCCCTCTGCCTCCTTCCGCGGCCACAGTGGTCCACCGTCCACCACGTCACCAGGCCCCGCACGTGGTGGTGGCGGCCCCCTCTGTGAGGACCGTGGTGTTACGCCAGGGAGCTCGTGCCTCCAGCGTGCCTCCCAGGTCCTCCGCCCTGGATGCGGAGGTAGATGCGTACATGGAGGGCGCCCATAGGTCCCGCTCCCAGGCCAGAGATCTACATTATAGCGCACCTCCCGAGGTACAGAACATACAATATTGCTTATCCTTAGTGCTTAGGGGGCCACCATTCAATCTTAAGGTGGGGGGACGTTCTGGAGAATTTGTTTTTTGTCGCGGACAAATGATTTATTTCAACTCGCCTCGAAAATTTCAATTTTTTTTACATGTTTATGTGCTATAGAACTGATATAAATTATTTATTTCATGCAGAGCCTGAAATGTTTTTTTAAAAAATACTCCAGCCCCCTAGAGATTGAATGGTGGCCCCCTCAGCACTATGATATTTTGACCAACCTTATCAAAACCTTATCAAAACCATTAAAAATGTCATTAATGTTTTGGTTGTCTCCGGCCGTTTTGTTCTTGAGTACCTATGTTTTGGGTGGATCACCATGAAAAATATTTTTAAAATATAAAGCTCTAAATAAATAAATGAATTTTCACCCACTTGAAGTTCTGTCTCGCTACCGCGACCCACAACTTCAAGTGGGTGAAAATTACTTATATTTGTGTAATTTGGGATCAAAAATTAGCAACTCTTGATGGTTAAGCCCTGATAAAACAGATTAAAACGACTATTGTCGTCGCTTCAGGGTTAAAAGTGGCCGTGGTGATGTATACAAGAAATACAACACCTGGGGTTCGCTTCACTAAGAAAATCTTATTTTCTTAGTGAAACGAACCCCTGGGCATTTCAAAAAATGAAGTCTTGGCCAGGTTGGCCGAGCTAGTCCATTGTCAGTGTCGGGAGAAAAAGTAAAAAGGGAACATAATATTGAAGCCAGTTTTCAATGTGTTCTTTCACCCAGATCCTCTAGCATTGAGCTAACAAAAGCTCAACTTTTTACTTGCTTTATCTCCAGATAAACTTTAGTTTTTTTTGTTTACTTGTTTCTCCACTGAAAATAATAATAAAAATATTTACGTTTCAATTAAAAATGGACATCACTTGCTAACACAGCTGAAAATATAGTTGTGTCTGTAAATGAAATGCTCATGTCAAAATCTTCCCCGAAATAACAGTGAAATATTCACTCAGGCATAATTATGTGTATGTTTTTCAACCAGTGTCCCTCCATATTAGTAGCTTAAATATTATTTTTTCTGTATGGGTAGCATATTTCCCACAATGCCATCTCTTACAATGATATTACGAATGGTATATTGTATTTGATGTAATAGTATTTTACACTGTTTTGTAATAGTTTTATATGTTTCTGTTTCATATGTTTATGTTTGCTGATTATGCGTTTTATGAGTATATTCTTATTTCTGCTGCATATCGTTTCCATTCGCCATTGATGTTGTTATTTATATTTTTGATGTATGTATTTTTGGCTGTTAACTTTACGGCTTACTTCTTCCATATTTTCATTGCATATCGTTTATATTGACCATTGTTGTTGTTCTTTGTTATTTTGGCTGTTAACATTTTGGCTTCACTCATCCATATCTTTACACTATTCAAATGCATGACGTGTTGATAATTTTTGCTGTTTATACTAACAACAACTACATAGTTTTCAGTAGAAATGCTTCTTTTGATATTAGCACGCCAGGAAACACAAGAGGTTGACCCAACGCAGGGTCAATGTTGGGCCAGCTTCGTAAACGGTTGGCCAACATTGATCCAGTATTGGGTTAATGTAGTGTGTTGATTAGCACGTTCGTTACTGGTAGAATAGAAAAACAGCTTTAGTAATTATTTGCACGAAATTTTCAGTAGAAATAAACTGCGCAATCGTTGGATGATGTCATTTGTTTGTCTTTTCTTCAAAGACAGAGTATTTTTGTTTTGCGAATGGAATAATAGAACAATCTTCTTCTATCCGTATCAATTCATTTTGGTTTTCCATCCAATTTTAATGGAAACAAAATGTTCGTAGCCGAAAATATACATTTATTGTCATTAGAAATGCGTTTAATATAAATCAACTTCACCTTCAAGAACATCATATCTTAAAATTTGCACAATATTGGGTCAACATATTTGGTTCTGATCCAACACTGATTCAATTCTGGGAATATGAGTTGAATTTGTTCTTTATTATGTCAATTGGTGACGTCAATCATAAGTGATAACGGCTTTAATCAAGCCATGATATCTGTATTATCTGTATTCTAACAGAAAATATCGTCCCCTTGAAAATGAAAGGGTGTAACTGCAACTTTGCCAAGTGGCAGATACACCCTTTCATATCCATAACTCCATAACATATTATACTTTTAACAAACATAACAAAGATACCAAGAAGATTGTCATGCTCTCTGTTCATGGATACTAAAAACGTTCATATCTCACTTATCCCAAACGTAGCTAATAACGTAGTGCAAGAGGATGTTATGCGTTGCAGGCAATCACGGTTATCTTGGGCATTTTCCTAACAGCACGGCACGCAAACTGCTTGTTGAGGGAAGAGTAATTATCTCATTACTAGTATTTTAAAATGGGTTTCTGTCTGTACCTGACTTTAGATAGCCCCTGTTCGTCTTAATTACCGCGCTGCCAGTGAACCTCCACCTTCCGCGAATCATCACGTGGCCAACATGGCGGTGAAACAGGCTAAAATGTACCTAGACCGCATCGAGGTAAAGTATATACTTAAATATATACATATATTAGCAATCAATATCTTGTGCATGTCGTACTGTACTTTATCATACTTTCCGATAAATGCTTGCTGATTCGTTCTCTGTAGAACGGCGAAAAATTAGAAAAATATTACACATATATTCAACCCTTGTGCTGCTGAATTGTTTGTGTCGATATTTTATTCATTTAAAGCTGAAATTGCTAACGTAATTTCCAGCTTTAAATGACGAAAAAATATGGCTATTTATGAAAAATGGTCCTCTGTAAAATTAGTTTATTTTATTAACTGAGCATTTATCACAAAATATTTTCTGGATTTCAGGGGCTTTTTATTTGGTCTGAAACTTAGCCGTACATATCGTCCCCTTGGACACGAGGGGTGTATCTGCCACTTCACAAAGTGGCAGATACACCCTTTCATATCTATATATACAGCCCCAACAACATACGGGTTAATTAAGTACATACCCAGTCACACGAGCATTTTAAATGAAGGAGACTATTTTAACAAATATTGACCGGACATCTCGTGGGGATATCTCGTGGTTTAGATATATAGGTTAAATATACGATTGCAAGAAGATAATACTTAACTATTATGTAGTTCCGGATTTAACCCACCATATACACTTGAAGCACATATTTTCTTATCTAATCTTTTTTTTACTAAAATTCGAAAATTCCGCAGTGATCGTCGTTAATTCTACGACAACCAAATAGGTATCGTAAGTTACAGAATAGATCCTAACTTTATAAGATCTTATCTTCTTATATGGCCGACATACCCTCAAATATAATCTTAACCTGAAAATATGGAATATACGAATAAATCATCAGATGAAGTATGGGAATTACTTTACGAGGTCAAATCTGAGTTGAACAGCTGATGACTTGGTATATATATATATGTAGCCTATACATGTACCCCCACATTCCCCAAGCAAGATTCTACCAAAAAGTGAAGGCCGTCTCCCAAGCAAGGTCTCGCGGTCGCGAGAGACTTTGCTTGGGGAGACGGGGAAGACCAAGGACGCTCCACAGAGACCGTCCTGGGGTGGAGGTACCGCCAAGTACACGTGTATCCAGTGTTGCTCGCTCAAGTCATTCAAGGCAGATGCTGGGGTCCATCCCACTAAACATCTTAAAATTAAGCCCATCTTAACTTTCTCTTTTTTGCATTAGAAAAGTTAATATGATCTTAACTTTTCTAATGCAAATAAGAGAAAGTTAAGATGATCTCAATTTTAAGATTCTTAGTGGGATGGGCCCCTGAACCTTTGCAACAAAGAAACGGTTCTGGTTTTTATATAGACTCTGGTACATATTAAATAAAATAAATTAATTGTTTAATCTGTATAATGTAGATTAAAAAACATCCTTCACTCGGTCCGATCTACGACGCTAAATTTATTATCCGTGTCTGATTAATAGTCTCACGCAAAGTTTTTATGTAGGTAACGGACGTGCTTTAAATTTAAAATAAACTATTACACATTATTGAATCAACAATATTGTTTGAATAACTATTGAGCTAACGTTACCCTCAATGCAATTAAAGCCGATAGAAACCATATATAATAGCGTTATTTAAACCTGTTCTTTATAAAATTTAAGATCATTCGAAGATACGTGGGTGAGGGCTGTGATTTTAACCCCAGCACCAGCTTTTTTCGCTGACATAACGGTACAAACTTTTATTACAAAATGACAATTTGTCTGGCAATTTGTTCTTGCGGTAAATGTTTAAAAAAGCGACATGGGATTTTCTTTTGGTCCACCATCAAACCAAACATTGTTTTCTGTGTTTTCCCACAAAAAAATTTATGAATAACTCATACCCCTCCCCCCCCCCCCCGCGCATCATCTGGCTCGCCCCTCTATGTAATAGTATTACATGCACCACACATCCGGCCACTTGGATGGGTGGAAGCTGTGGACGTCCAAATGTGGCGCAATGCCTGCCCAATAAATGAAAACACATTGGCTCATGGTCTTGTATTTGTTGATATCGCCAGCGTGATGCAATATAGGTTTACTGATTAACATCTAACTTGATTCCAACAAAAACGGGACATTGAATCAATGCTGTATTAATGATGAGTTGAACAAATATTGTATTAACGTTGGCCCACCGTCAGTGACGGTGGGCCAACGTTAATACAATATTTGTTCAACTTCACTTGTTAGATGGTTTACTCTCCCTAACACTACAGCCGTGTAGTGGTCATGAGATCTGGCATGGCATAAAGCCTCTCAACTCTTACAACGCTGAAATATTTTTTATATAAACCATGGAGACCCAAGGGGTTTTTTCATTTTGAAATCATCATAAATGTCTTAGTTACCTCTTTTCGCTTCATTTGAATACCTATGTTGTGGGTCTACGACTATTATAAATAGTTTTACTCTTTCTGTGCTGGGATCGTCTATAGACGTCATAATCTGACGTCTATAGGCCCCCTATATTTTGTTATGTCATGCTATTATATGGGTCCACGGTCATGATAAATATTATACCCTTTTAGTGCCAGTATCGACTTTACACATCAGAATTTGACGTCTAGAGACGTCAGATTCTGACGTCTAAAGTCGATCCCCGCGCTGAAAAGGTCAATATGTAGACTGGAGTGCAGTGCAATACAGAGTCTGCAATGCATCCTGAGCTCTGGCATGGCATACCCAGCAAACACAAACAATTTGCAATGTCGGGCCAACGTCTTCGACGTTGGGCCGCCGTTGTACAAATGTTATACAAATGTTTTCTGTTTGCTGGAATAAGGCCTCTTATGTAGACTAGAGTGTGTTCCTGTAATGCATCCTGCAACGGGTGCTATTAAATTCCTCTTGGTCGACCTCTGCCAGCAAACCCTATACCTGTATACAGGCGATACTCTCAGCCAAATACTGTAAGAGTAAGGCCAACAATAACAACAACGAAATGTTTGCTTCTTAGAGATCAAGCTACAAACATCAGTTCGTTAATAAACAGGAATATTGTAATAGTAAAGGACTCTTAACTCCATGTTAAGAATAAGGGCAACGATAACAACAACGAAATGTTTTCTTCTTAGATATCAAATTACCCATATATATAATTAATTACCACATATATAAGTATCTGAAAGATTTGGCTATCAGTAAACATCAGGAATATTGTGATTTTTAGAAATAAGATACACGACCGTGAATTTCGTTACTTTTTGTTCTTGAAAAGAATAAGGATAAGTTATTTGACCAACATTAATAAGAGGCTGTATAATAATCACTGACTAAACACGCGAAAGATATGAGATTGTTCTAGGGGTATAAAACTATGCAGCTTTTGTGAAATACGTTAAAAATCCGAATTCGTATAGGCCGGCGTTTTTATGATGCTAAATAACTTTCTGATACCTTTTTTTATTGTAGGTGATAAATAATTATTTTATACAGTGTATATATAGTTGCATTCAAACTTAATTCCCCAGTTGCATTACACTTATTGTGAACGTTTTGTATAGATTTTGTATATATTTGCCAATACAATGTATTTTTTTTGTAATACTCATGTATTATGATATTGGTTATTCAGTTAAAATACCGGTACTTTTATAGTGTAACAAGAATTATTGAATGTATTTATATTCAAGTTTTAATTTATATTTTTTATAACCTTGCAATATTTGATGAATGTTTATTGAATCGACATTGTTATATCAAAACAAGTAAATCATTCGCTAATTTAAGTTGATTAAACAAATTAAAATATGACATTAAATAAAGTAAAGCTGTGATGTGATATCTATTAAAAGATTTGTTAATGTTAGATGCCCTATTTTAGATCCACACATCGTGTACATGTAATCCAACTTGTTGGATCAGTTTCTTGTATGATGCCTCTAAACCCTTTATCTCCTAAAACATACTCAGTAAGCACTGTACATTGAAGAAACAATGCTGGTTTAATGTTAGGCCAGCGTCGCAGACTGTGGGCCAACATTAAACCAGCATTGTTCCAATGTACAGTGTTTACTGGGTATATCTGGTACATCCCAGTAAACACGAAACGTAAAACCAATGTTGTTTTAATGTTGGCCCACCGTCTTCGACGTTAGACCAACATAAAAAAAACATTGGTTCTAGTTCTTGTGTCTGCTGGGATGCAGTGATTGCCCAACATTAGTAATATATTGTGCTAACATTGCACAACACCTTAACGGAATATATCACAGTTAGAGACAATTTTTTATTTATTTTGTATAATATTATGCAATTATTCAATTTGACGACATTAGTTATCAGTGGGTAAAGATGGAAATTGTTATGGCATTCCCTTGATTCCTAATATCCGTTTCCCCAGTATTTATTTTGTTTGCCTGAAACTCGATAGAGGGAGTTTGTCAGAGCGGAAGCTCAGCCCCGTGACGCATGCGCTGTGCGCATCTTCCTGGCCCTCACACCACTCTGTATACAGCCTCACCTGGAGACTACGCGGCTAAAAATAGTGCCGGTTGGTTACCGCGGCGGGATATTTGGCCAGGCTTTGCCGGCCGATAATCTTAGGACGGGAGGCAGCGTGAGGGTATAACTCTACCATTCCCAGCAGACCGGACTCGTTAACACCAAGTCCTGGAAACTCACAGCTGATTCAGCCTCAATCCCATTCTGCCCTGCCTCTGTTTCGTGTTCCCTCACGACCTCCCACCACAGGGAGAATAAGGCTTTCCTAGGGTTCACCATCACCCCCTCATCACACGGGTTCCTATCTTATTCCGGGGATCACATCTATTTTTCGTGATGTACGCTGTGGCACCGGGTGGTGTCACCTACATGAAGAAGCCCTCAGTAAGGCGCTCAGCCAGAGGCTCTGCCAGGAGTCTAAGATGTAGATCATTGCCTGCTTTTCAGAGTGAGCTGGGGGTCACTGACAGTCATTATTCGGTGCCTGAGAGGAGCATGCTGATCTCCAGACCTCATGCCGCGCCAAGGATGGGGGTGAGTACAAATATACTTTAAATTATTTGTAGAATATTCTGTATGTATTATCTGTGAGTCGGAAATGGTCGTTTCTATGAACTCTTAGATCAAAAAATTCTTGGATTTTTTCAGAGTGTTTCGTGTGCATTATCTGTGACTGAGAAATTGTCTTTTCCATGAACTCTAAGAACAAAAAATCTATTCTATACTCTTGGAACAAAAAGTTCTTGGGGTTTCTATACTCTATAGCACTATAGAGAAATGTTATACATACATACCTGAACCCGTATTCTCTTGCAAGGGACATTATATCGTAGGCTTCGGATTGGTCAAGATGGCCATTTCAACCAATCCAAAGCCTACGATTCACCTGCCGGGTAGGCTTATGTGCAATTTTTCTATGTTACTATAGAAAAAATAACATCCAACAATATGTTGTTCCATGATGGTATGTTTTCTTTGCACGTTCTTGTATATATGTGTGTGAAATGCGTTCACGTGTAAAATACAATGTACATTAAGTATGCATAGTTTATTATCATATATAACCCAGCTAAAACGACACATCGACCCAATGTTGAACCTATGTTGTGCCAATGTTGGTCCGACGTCGTATACGGTGGGCCAACATTGAGTCGATGTGTCATGTTGGCTTAGAAGACAATAATATATGTGAGTAAAAGTGGTCTTGGATGTTCTATATGTTTTATATTAACATAAAAAAGGTTACACAAACATAACCATACATTGCCGATTGTAAATCACAGGTTTTTATCTTTTCCTGTTATGAAAACACCCTCGTTTACAACACCACCTATAGATCCGCCTATGAGCTGTATGACATTTCCCCATATCGTCCCCTGACAGTCAAAGTGATGTTTCGCTCCAACCCAGTGGACACAAGACATTGAATCAATGTTGGTTTCACGTTGGTTCTACTGGGAATGGGTGATACATAAAGGTAAAAAGATGCAGGTTTATAGTCTGGTAAGTAAGTAAGTAATTTATTGGGCAATAGGCCTGTGGCCCTTGTGCAATACACCTTGTGGTATAAACTCTGGAGAACTATCATCCGACTTTTTTCACATTTTATCCCCCCCCCCCCCTGGCCACTGTACTTGTTCACTCGTGTGCATTAGTCCTGCAGCCATTTCGGCGCATTAAACTTATCGTACACATTACATTGCCATCTCTGGCCTACCAGGTACTCATTTTCAAGTAAATCATTTGAGGGTGAAGTGTCTTGCCCAAAAACGCAACATCGAAACAATGTCCAAGCTTGAGATGGGAGAAACATGATATTTCTCTCAAAATCCTACACTAAGTCACATAGAACACTTCAACTCTTAGAACGTCCTTATTGAGGTTATACTCTTTCAGCGCGGGGACCGAATTTAGACGTCAGAATCTGACGTCTAAAGTCGGTCACCGCGCTGAGAGGGTGAACTGCGGGGATACGACATGGGAAAATTGATATTGCGGATTAAGAAGAGCAATGATTCTATACACTTCTGACTAAGTATCACGAACATTTCGCCGCTTGTTGCAACCTGCATGCTGTCGCGGTAAGTCAAATTCTGTGAATCGCAGTGACGTCATCGAAGACCCTTTTGAATGGCTGCTCGGTGAAAAAATGTCATATAAACCTCCCCCCCCCTACTTCATTCTATTAGATTGCCAGGTGAAAAAATTGCAGGTCAAAGATTTTGACTTTCACAGAATAGCAGCAATTGGTGACATTTCATCTACTGAAAACTGTTTTTGTCTTGTAAGGTATATAGAAAGGAGTAGCTTTTATGACAATGGCTTTTTTCCGAAAAAATGTTAGATATTTCGCGTTAATTTTCCCCGACAATTATTTTTTCCCGGGCTCACCATGCATACTACTACATAATGTATCATAAACATTTATAAAATACAAAACACAAATATCGCCATTTAACCTTCTTTACTCCTAGGGTCGTATACATAAGCTATTACCACTTGTTTTCCCGAACCTTTAATATACTCCTATAATATATATACTCCTTAAATATACTCCTATAAATTCCTAGGGCCTTAAAATGTTAGCCCTTGTGTTGCTGGGGACGTATATAATATACGGATGTGGAATTCTATGATGTATTCGGTGCCCAGGAAATCACTAAACATTTGTAAATCGTCAGGCTAACGCCTTTGACATTGGTCAAGCTTTGTGCAGATGTTATACAAATGTTTTGTGTTTAATGGTGTTGTTATTGCAGAAAGTGTTATTCACGCTCAGAATGCTATTCCAACAAAACTCAAAAGGATGCTATACAGATAAATTTGTTTAATTTTCATCAATTTGTGTTTTTAGGTTATTAGGTTCATTAAAAATGCGTCATTTATGAACATATTGGGAGGCCCTCGCGAGACTAAAGTGGTGGGTGGATCTTATTGATATCTACCTTGCGGAAAATATAAATCAAGACAGGGAAATATCAAGGCAAATGGCCTACATGGAATTTTACGTCTGCAATTATGTGTGCACCCTGGCTGGGGTAGTCTATTTTCTGGATATTTATATACGTTTCCAGTGCGGGGGCTTATACTTCTCTAGACTTACTGATGCTGTACGGGTGATGGTTGTTGCAGCTTGTTTTTATGGCCCAGAGTTCTGATTTAGGGTTTGACGATGGCCTGTTAGTTTGCTTTACCTTCAGAAAACAACACCGCCAGGCAGCATCTAGCCCTGGCAGCATCTCCCAGAAAACACGAGACATTGTCCAGATGTTTAGCCAATGCTGGGCTAGCCTCGTAGACGGTGGCCCAGCATCGCCCCAACATCGGGACAACGTCTAGCCATCCCAGCAAACACTAGACTTTGTCCCAATGTTGTCTCAGTGCTGGGCCGGCGTCGTAGACGGTAACACAGCGTTGACCCAACATTGGGACAGCGTCTAGCCGTATAGCAACCTCTTGCTTCAGCTACAGTTCAGGCCGGGCAGCTTCTCTCTGCAGAAAACTGCATACCTTCTTTCTAGATGCACTAAAATGTGATGGCGCATATTTCAGGGAGTATGTGCTGGCGGAGATTGTATACTGAGTACTGTGAGATTTATCTCAGTTGCTTATCTTATCAGTCAGAAGCCTGTATAAAATGTTTTTCAGTATTTCGCAGTGGTGAAATCCTGATATGCATTTTATACGGACTCTTCTGCTAGCATAGCAGCCAGCAAGCGCAAATTTAACCAATACAAAAGTCTGGTCACATGTAAAGCGCAGATATGAACTTTACCAACTCCTCCAGTAGTCCTGCGATCCACAATTTCGAGCTGATGAAAGTTTTAAAGATTTACCCTGGGAGTCCTCCTGCAACTTAATATAATCTTGATTATATCCAAACATCTCTGGGGGTGAAGACTTGCTAAAATATGAAATGTTTCAAATATATATATAGGCCTACATGTAATATATATGATGTTACATACAAGCTTTTCATTTGCCTAGAATCAAGAAACAAATGAATATCCATGCATTGGATAATCTGACATCATTTTAACCCGTAACCCTTTAAACCCTCACGATGCATTAAAGAATCACTTTACATCCCTGTAAACAGACTTAATTTTCCAACAACTAAGGGTTTTATAATGATAATTTCCATGGAAATGGTTTACCAATTCATGGCAATTTTCTTTATTTTTTAAAACACATCAAATCATCTTCATCCACTGCAAGTCGAGAATTGCGACAGCAATTCGCGGCTTATGGTGGATGAAGATGACAACGGTAAATTCAGGCTTGAAAGGGTTGAAGCTGAAATATTTTCATATAAACCAAGGGAACAAGGAGGTTTGAAATAATTATAAATGACTTAGTTAGCTCTTTCCGATTCATTTGAATACGTATATTATGGGGTCTGCGGCCATTATAGATAATTGACTTTTTCAGTGTGGGGATCGACTTTAGACGTCAGATTAGACGTCAGAATCTGCCATCTAAAGTTGATGTCCGCACTGAAAGAGTTTAAGAGATAATGTTCATTTTAACCGTTTTAAATTTGAAGATTTTCTAGATTACTTCTTTATGCACAACAATTTGATCTAATTTATAGGAATTACTTGTTTTACAACTTTTCGCGAGCCCTTCCAATCTCGACTTTTCACTAGAAATATGAAACAAATTGAAGTAGTGATTTCAGCTGAAAAACTAGTGTAAAGTTTGCTTGTTTTCTACTATTTAATCCTCGGGACGTGTGCGTCACACTTAAACATACACGAGAAGCTGCTGTAGGCAAAGTAATAAATCCGGCATGGATGGCTCCAATACATCATTCTGGGGCAAAAGGTGATTTAGAGAAGGAAACAAATAGCACATCAAAGATCAGCAACAGACGGTGGCCCAACAATGAACTAACATTGGGTCAGCATCTCGTGTTTTCAGGTGGAAAGTTCAGATACTAGTATACCGCCATGTGAAGAAAACAGCAGTAACTGATGACTTGAAAATAAAGCAGTTACTGCTGTTTGTCTTTGAGCTGCAGGATTCTCTTCTGCCATCGAGTGCTGGCATACCGACCGTCAGGCAAAGACAAACAGCAGTAACTGGTTACTCTTCAAGTAAGCAGTTACTGCTGTTTGTCTTTGAGCTGCATGATTCTTTTCTGCCATCGCGTACTGGCATACTGACCGTCAAGCAAAGACAAACAGCAGTAACTGCTTACTTGAAGAGTTACTGCTGTTTGTCTTTGAGCTGCATGATTCTCTTCTGCCATCAAGTACTGGCATACTGACCGTCAGGCAAAGACAAACAGCAGTAACTGGTTACTCTTCAAGTAAGCAGTTACTGCTGTTTGTTTTTGAGCTGCATGATTCTCTTCTGCCATCGAGTACTGGCATACTGACCGTCAGGCAAAGACAAACAGCAGTAGCTGGTTACTCTTCAAGTAAGCAGTTACTGCTGTTTGTTTTTGAGCTGCAGGATTCTCTTCTGGCATACTGACCGCCGAGAAGAAGAGTACTCGATGGCAGAAGAGAATCATGCAGCTCAAAGACAAACAGCAGTAACTCTTCAAGTAAGCAGTTACTGCTGTTTGTATTTGCTTGACGGTCAGTATGCCAGTACTCGATGACAGAAGAGAATCCTGCAGCTCAAAGACAAACAGCAGTAACTGCTTACTTGGATATAAATCAGTGACTGTTGTTTGGCTTTGCGCGGACGAATTTTGGTTCAAAAGTTAACAGCTACTGTTTTCGCCTTTGGTGGACATCTTAAACAAACAGCAGTAACTGCTGACTTAAAAGCAGTTACTGTCATTTGACTGTAGATCGCATGTAAACTGATTCGTGTGGATAGAGGCCACAAACCCTAGTAAATACGATACATTTACCAACGTTTGCCTAATGTTTGGCCAGCGTCGCAGACGGCGGTCCAACATTAAAACAACATATGTTAAATGTATTTACTGGGAAGCATCCAGTGATGCCAAGATTCGCAGCCAATTCAAGCAGTTGCGCAGCGTTTGTATTTTCTCGGTAGGCTTGATGTATTATCAGTGCTGGTGTATTGCTGTTTCAATGTTGGGCCAATGTCTACACCGTGGCTACACCTTCAAACATATTTTCCCACCTGGAATCTGTACGTGGGAGAAGCGCCCACCTATCTAACAAAAGACATTGTATGAATGCTGGCTTAATGTTGGCCAAATAACTGCGACACTGGCCCAACATCAAGCCAACCTTCGCTCCATGTACCATGGTTTCTTGACCAACATCAGCAAACACGAGCCGCTGACCCAGTGCTGGTTTATTGTTGGCACAACGTCTGCGACACTGGCCCAACATAAAACCAACATTCGTCCCATGTACCATGTTTTCTTGACCAACGCGGCTTGGCAGCTGTATTCTACCATGCAAAGCCAAAAGGCAGTATCTGCTTACTTTACAAGTAAACAGATACTGCCTTTTGGCTTTGCTGAGCAGTACATGCAGCTGTTGGGTCGTTATTACATACACGCGTAAACACAATCATCTCCAGCCCTCAGGGATAGATTGGTGGTCCAGAGATAGATTCCAAAGGTTCACACTCGTATAATGGAAGGATCGGGTTCGAATCCCAGTGGTACTTTGTATTGAGCACTAGATAGATAATTTTATTGACCAAAGTAAGTACATGTGTGTTAACAGTGGTCCAAGAAAAGCTTTGTTGCTGAAGACGTGTGGCATATAGTGTTATAAAATTACATTAAGCATTAGAATTCTAACCAGCTGATCGGAGTTATGAGAAATAATTAAGCATGTCATAAATTACTTTAAACATGTCGGGTTCTGCCGTATTTAACAAAATGTCAATATTAAATGTCATCCCAGGATAGCACTCTCTGATGTTACTAAGTAGGCTGCAGTTCTTGATTATGTTCTCGATTATGTACAAAGTACCCTTCAATTCATTTCAGTGGAGAATAGTCTCGAGTTTAATAAGTCGTGGGGGGGGGGGGGGGGTCATCTTATCTCTTCCAGATATTTCCAAAATACGGCATATTTGTCACAAGACTGAAAGGCGTTTAGTTTGACCTATGCAATTTCGGACCCACCTTGCCCTATCAGGTCTGACCTTGACAACAGGTGCGCCTTACAGCTGTACGAACGGTAGGGGGTGCGAGTAGCATGAATATTCATTATGACGTCACCGGTGACGTCACGTAGTGTGGAGGTCACACTCAGGTCAGATTATTTGGGCTGCCTGAATGGGCCAGGGAGGAGGGACAAAACATTTTTATTTCTTGATGATAAAACACTTATTTCCACATAATGATATGCTAATTAAACAACTAAACAATTAAAGTAAAAAAATAAAAATATGAAGGTCAAATGACGGGTTAAGTGACAAATTAAAGTATTTTAGGGGCCTCTGGTTTTTCAACTTTCCGATCATTAATCACCACCATGATGGCTTTGTATACAAATTGGAGATCACAAGGGTTTTTTTCAATTTGAAATCATAATAAATGTCTAGTTAGCTCTTTCCGCTTCATTTAAATACCTATGCGTTATGGGTCTAAGGCCATTATCATTGTTTTTCACCTTCAGTTCGGGAATCGTCTTTAAGACGTCAGATTCTGACGTCTAATGTCGATCCCCGAACTGAAATGTTAAACATTCATAGCAACTGTCATTTTGACAAGACTAATAATTTTAACTGACTTGAAGCTGTGCATCGCGGCAGCGAGACAAAACTTAAAGTCAATGAAAACAACCTGGACTTTGAAGGGTTTAGGAGTGCTCGAATGCCCCTTATAATTTTCACCGGCAGAACATAAGAGAAATGTCCGGGGAAAGGCTTGCAGAATTACTTCCTCGGGTAGGCATTTACAAAGAGACATCTGGTGAATGGCAGGGATAATTTACACATACAAGAGCGACGTCTGGTGATTGGACTAGCAAATAATATACCAAATGTCCAGGTTGCAGTTTAGGCCTACGCTTAATGATTTTTCAAAGGATTTTGTTGTATTTTGTTATTTTGGCGGATGTCGTACTCGTGCCCGTGTAAATGTGGGTGGCACTCGCGACGGTTATTCTTAATCCTAAGTGAGGGTCCCCCAGTGATGTAATTAGGTGAACTAAACGTGCTCTGTCTCTCTTCTGTCTGTGAACACAAAATATTCTAAGAGGGATGTTTCGCCGCTACTCCTATTCGTGCAAATCCTACTCGCCAAACTTTGTCTTTTATTAACCTTATCCTGTTTTTTTCTAAACTACATATTATTTTCACCTCGGGATTTTTAATTAAAATTCAATCCTCGGTCATTGATCTTTCTAACGCCCACTTTGTAATATCACACACTCCACACCCAGCAAACCCCACACATTGTTCTGATGCTCGAGCAATGCTGGGCCACCGTCTGCGACGCTGGCCCAGCATTGCTCTAACATCATACATGGAGACCATAAATGGCCTTGTCAGCTCTTTCTGCCACCGTACGGCGACTTGTAGCTCAACTAAAACGCTGACATATTTTCATACAAACCAAAAAAAAAACGTGCTATTTTTATTTTGTAATTGTCATAAATGATGTCTTTCCGCTTTATTTGAATACCTATGTTATGCCATTATACATGTCTATTTTTTTGTGCGGGGATCGTTTTTACACGTTTTTATACGTACTACTTGTCAAACTTTGTCTTTGATACCCTATACGCCTGGGTTTTTTTCTAAACTACACATTATTTTTCACCTCGGTTTTTTCAATTAAAACTCAATCCTCGATCATCACACACTTCACACCCAGCAAACCTCAGACATGGTTCTGATGTTGATTCAATGCTGGGCCACCGTCTGCGACGCTGGCCCAGCATTGATCTAACATCATATAGATGGAGACCATAAATGACGTTGTCAGCTCTTTCCGCCACCGTACACGGCGACTTGTTAGATCTTAAAGCGCTGTAATGTGTTATATAAACCAAGAGAACAAAGGTGTTTATTTCATTTTGAAATCGTCATAAATGATGTCTTTCCTCTTCATATGAATACCTATGTG